>OU015751.1:79163528-79232779 GCA_907169655.1 Acomys percivali | reverse complement strand
AGAAGAAGAAGAAGAAGAAGAAGAAGAAGAAGAAGAAGAAGAAGAAGGGAACAAGGAAAACAACAAAAACAGAATAACAACAAGAACAATAACAGGACAACAAGAAGAACAAGAAGAACAAGAACAACCTAAACTAAAGCATCATTAATTCACATACTAGTGACTATGAAACAACCATCTGGTGTGGACAAGGCACCATGAGGACTACCAGGGCAGAGTCCCAGTCCTGTGATCTGTTTATGTGGCAATAGTTAAAACTCATCAAGAGAAACCGAAGGCAGAAGCTAGCACTGTGCTGCTTTATATTATGGTCTTAGTTCATTCTTGCTGCTGTAATAAAATAGCTTAGGCTGGGTAACTTATAAACAGTAGGAATTCATTTCTCATCATTCTGGCAACGAGAAAGGCCAAGATCAACATATCTGAAGGTCTGGTGTATGTTGAGGGAGTACTCTGTGCTGCAAAGAGGAGCTTCCTGCTGTGTCTTCACATTGTGTGAAGACAGAAGAAACAAACAGCTCCTTGGAGCCCATTTTATACAGACACTCAATTCTCATAACTAAATCATCTCAGAGACCCCTTTGTCTCTGTCTCTGTTTCTCTGTCTCTCTATCTCCTTGTCTGTCTGTCTGTCTGTCTGTCTGTCTATCTCTACTTTTTTGAGTCAGTCTCTCTCTCTCTCCCCTCCCTCCCTCTCTTGTTTTTTTTGTTTTTGTTTTTTTGTTTTTTGTTTTTGTTTTTTAGACAGAGTTTCTCTGTATAGCTCTGGCTGCCCTGGAACTTGCTTTGTAGACCAGGCTGGCCTTGAACTCAGAGATCTGCTTGCTTCTGCCTCCAAGTGCTAGGTTTAAAGATATGTACCACCAGTGCCTGTTTGAGAACTCATCTCTTAAGCCCGTAATATTGGGCTTTAATATTCAGCATAAAGTGTGTGTGGGGCATATCCAGATACTTTGGCTACTAAGGTCACATGTCATGTTATTTTGTCCTACAAGTTCTAGACTGTCCAACATCTACCCACTTATTGAGTTCTGAAATGAACAGACTGCTTATCTAGAACAATTTAGAATATATAGAAGAATTCGGTAGGCTATACAGAGCTTCCAGAGACCCCCCACTCCCCTCCTAACACCGACCCAGTTTTATGTTACAATGTTCTATATCACCACGTGGTGCATTTATCACAGTTGGTGAACTCAGCATTCACATGCTGTTGTTATAGTTCATAACTTACACTGAGGCTCACTGTGTTGTGTGTTGTATGAGTTTTGTGAACACACAACAATAATGTCACTGGCCTAAAACTCCATTGTGCTCTGCCTGTCAGTCCCCATCCTCCCAACCTACTGGTGGCCACTGCCTTCCTTTTTGCTGTCTCTATAGTAGCATTTCCAGAATGAATTAGAGTTAGAGTCAGACACTTCCAACTGTTATTTTTGTCTATGAATTTTACTTTCTGGTAGTTTTGCAAACATTCTTCACAAAAAGGAAACCATTCTTTTTTTTGGTGTCACAGATTAACTTTATGTTTTAATCTAATTTCAGAAGGAGTCCATTTGTTTGTGGTTAGAAATGGAACACACTGGTTTTATTTTATTTTTTTTTGGGTTTTGGTTTGAATCTCCAGGCAGGAAACAATGGCTGTTACAATCCAAGGCGATCAGGAAGGAAGAAACTGCAACTCACTAGTGTTTCCTAAACGAGTTAACTGAACTGGGTCCAGTTTACTCACACCAGGAAAGATACTGTGCTTTACTCAGTCTCCTAATTCAAACATTAATTTCACCCAGAAATGCCTCACAGACAAAACCAGAATAATATTTGACCAAATGCATGAGCTCCTTGTTCAATCAAGTTGATGCATAAATTAACCATCACGAACTCGGGAAGAAGCAGATGAGCATACTGAGTGAGCGAGAGGCCAGTGGGACCTCTCTTCCTTCCTCAGATACAGATGCTGTCTCACTCATTTCCTGGCCTGTAGGCTGTATAGAGTGGGGCCATCTTTTGTTGCTGTTGTTGATTTTTCTTTATTCTTGAGAATTTCATACATGTGTGCAATAAAATCTGTCTATCTTCATTTTCTTTTCTCCAAGGCCTCCTCTACATTGCTCCCTCCTACCTCTATGTCCTTTCCTTAAAAAAAAAACAACAAAACAAAAACAAAACAAAGGGCAGGAGAGATGGCTCAGTGGTTAAGAGCACTGTCTGTTCTTCTAGAGGTCCTGAGTTCGATTCCCAGATACCATATGGTGGCTCACAACCATCTATACTGTGATCTGACACCCTCTTCTGGCATGTAGGTGTACGCGCAGACAGAACACTCATATGCATAAAGTAAATAAATAAATCTTAAAAAAACAACCAAACCAAACCAAAATTCACTGAGACCAGTTAGTGGCAGCCCTATTCTTGAACCTCCACAGTCACATGTTGCTGTGTCAGGTCCTGAATTCCTCCAGCTATTCAGAGATGCTCTACGTCTCTGACATCACTGTTATGACTCAAGCGCTCTTGACATTCTAGGTCCCATACTTCTAGAGTCACTCAAGGCCAGCGGTCTTAAGCAACATCTCCCCCAGCTGTCTATAGGCATCTGTGTCAGGAAGTAGTTCTGATTGTTCATGTTTTCCCACTCCTCTGGCAACGAGGAACTGTTCTTGATTCTGGACTCTCTCTGTAGCAGATCCAGAGTGAGCTGTTTCAGTTGTCTTAGCATGTCGCCAACACCTCTTGACCAATGTCGATTACCCGGATGAGTGTGGGGCTATCCACAGGAGCAGAGAGATTTAACAACTATCACGTATTAAAGAAAGATCCTCCCTTTCTGAGTAGTTGTCACCTTCTGGTAGCATTTCTGTGGTGTGCCGACCTAGATTCCTTTGGGTAAATACTCTGGAGTTGTGTGACCCGATCGCACGGCATGAAAAGTGTTACAATAAAATGCATCTGTTCAGCCTAGGAAACCAACAACTGACACAAAGAGACTGAAATGTAATTCAAAGCTGAAGGTACTACGCTGGGCAGAATCTAAACTGCTACTTTCTAAACAATAAACTAAAATAAACTACTCTATTCCTCATAACCTACATATATCCCAAGCACTTGCCAATCTGATCCTTTCTGGCCGCTTCTCTCCTTCAACTCCCTCCTTCAACTGTCAACTCTGCCTCCTCTCGCTCTCCAGGAAGTCCCGACTTCCACTTCCTGTCCTTCTGCCCAGGAGATTGGCTAAATAGCACTTTATTGACAGTTGCTACATCCACTCAAGACGTTCTTCCACAGAAGAGGGTGCGCTAACCTCTTTTTAAGTGTTTGGTAGATGTCCCTAGTGATGCTAACCAAGCCTGGCCCTTTTTTCTTCTGTGAAGTTTCACAACTATCAAGTTGATCTCTTCACTCGCTGCAGGCCTTCTCATTTTCTCTTTCTTCTGACTCACTTTAGTAGCTTTAGCTTCTTAGGAATTTATTAACTCTACATTGTTAATTTTTTGGTAGATGCAGTCACCAATAACATTCCCTCATAGTTTTTAAAGTGTATATGGGATCAATCAGAAAACTTGTTCGGAAGATGGAAGCAGCCAAAAAACTTAAATCAGAAAAAAAAAATCAGATCACCGTGTAAAGCATGGTGATATTTTAGTAGCAGGAAAACTTTCTGAGAAATGATATTACATTTGAGACTGACAGTATCTAGCCACACAACTTACCCCACATTCCAGGCAGAGGAAAACTGCCACTGCCAAAGTGTCAGAGAGAGCAAGTTGGTTTGCTTGAGGAATAGAAAGAGAGCCATGATGTGTGAATTATACTGAGCAGAAGGAGATGAGGCCAGAGAGATGAACAGGTCCAGATTGTGTAAGAGCTGGCACGCAGTCAGGGTTTTCTTCCAAATGGAGCCTGCTGGAAGCTCTGGTGCAGGAGACCAGTATTCTCTGCTTCATGGCTTAAAAGACCATTCTAGCCCTAGTGTAGGAAACAGGTTGTGTACAGTCAAATCAGGGATGCCACTTACTAAGTCTTCAATAATATTTCATTGTAGCAATCCCAGTTGAGGGCAGAAGGTGTCTGAAGTAGGGGAAAAGTGAAAACAGAAACAAAGCAATCTGAATGTGGCTGGCAGCAGGATTAACTTGCCGATGGCCTACATGTCTGTGGAGACGAGTGAGGAACCAAAACGGATGGCTTTTTCTGACTCGAAAAAACTCGGTGTATGGACTTGCTGATGGCCTGACAGGTTCTTCTCTCATTCTGGGATCTCAAGTACTGGCCAGTCTGAAAAGTAAAAACAGTGAGATGTTCAGGCTGTGTGATAAATATGGAACTGTAGAGAGGCATCTATGTCATCTTTGGCCAATCAGAGATGCTTGTAAGAAAGAACATTTGGCCTGATGCAGATAGGAAATCTAGGTGAGGACATGGGATGGCATTTCATAAATACTGGCTTAATGATTACAAAATATTTAAGTTCTCCCTCCCTCCCTCCCTCCCTCCCTCTCTCCCTCCCTCCCTCCTTCCCTCTCTCCTTCCCTCTTTCTGTGCATGTTGAGTACAGTGCCCACAGAAGCCTCAGGAGGGCATCAGGTCCCTTGATGCTAGAGTTTGTAGGTGGTTATGAGCCACCCATAATGTGTGCTGAGAACCAAACAAGCCCTCCGCAAGACCAGTACCTGCTTTTAACCTCTGAGCCATTTCTCCAATCCCAGTTACCATTCCTAAGCCAGTTTTATGAGTGGAGATAAGCTTCCTTCCCTCAGAAAGTCAAGGCCCTCTTTAATGGCCATTGCTACTCCTTGAAGGACAGTAGGGCATGAATTGAGCTGTCTGTAGCTCTGTGCGCCCACCTAAATGTCAGATGTGTGCAGAGTGGCCTTGGTCAGAGCTGTGCTGCTTTTCCTGTGTGGCCAGAAGATAGGTGTGCAGTGCGGTTCAGGTGTAGATAGGTGTTTTATAAATTAAAGGCTCCTCACTTTTCCTGGTAGTGTTGGAGCCAATTTACATCTTCTCAGAAGCCAGAAATGGTTGGATTTTTACAATACTCAGTAGTATCTATCATGTGGATTTAAATACTCCATAGACTTAACTTCGTGCTGATTTTCCTGCCTGACTTGGGTGATGCTCTGTAGGGCTTCAGTTCTGCAGTGGAGATGCACTGAGGCATTTGGCTTGCTCTCTTTGCCAACTTTGTATGTATAAATAGATCTATGGGAAAAATAGAAATAATAGTCCAGTGAATGTTTTTTAACCTTATGCCTATATTAACAATGTTTGTGTGTTTATGTATGTATATGCATGTGCATGTGTGTACACATTAATACTTGCATGGGGGAGTATGCGCCCACACATGTGCATGTGTGAATACAGGTCAGGGGTAACCTAAGGTGTTATGTTTCCATACTTTTGCCTCTAGTTTTTCTGAGTCAGACTCCTCTGCACTCCCACCCCACCCCTGGCCTATAGCTAGCTGGCAAGGCTAGGCTGGGCAGCTGGCCCCAGGACCTGCCTGTTTCCACCACCTCAGTTCAGGGATTATACTAGCAGCCAGCTTTCCCATGGGTTCTGGACATGGAACTCTGCTCCCCATGCT
The DNA here is from genome assembly GCA_907169655.1 of Acomys percivali. NCBI lineage: Eukaryota > Metazoa > Chordata > Mammalia > Rodentia > Muridae > Acomys > Acomys percivali. The sequence continues at coordinate 79,227,192 of OU015751.1, read as the reverse complement.
TGCATGGCAAGCCCGTTACCGACTGGCTTGTCTTCTAAGCCTTTTTAAAACAAAACATTTTTTAATGTTTTAGGACACTTATCTTGTGTGTATGCATAAATGATCACAATTAATAAATGACATTTGAAGATAATTATAGACGTGATACTTTACTCATAAATAACTTCCACATGACTCTTTAAGGGACAGACATTCTTATGCCTAAATCTGAAAATATTGAAACTCAGGAACCTTACCTCCAAAAAAGATTAATTTGATATAGATTTTGTAATTAAAATGTGATGGTAACAACCTCCCTTTTCTTTCCCGCCCCTCTTTCTTTCTGTAATACCTGTGTGTATGCTATATGCACAACTGTGGGGTGTGTGTGTGTGTTTGTGTGTCTGTGTGTGTTCATACTTCTGCAAATGTGTGTGGAGACCAGTGAAGGCTTTTCGGTGTCCTCCTCTGTTACTCTTTGTCTTGATCTCCCAGAGACGGGACCTCTCATAGAGCTCAGAGCTCTCTGGCTTTTGAACAGGCTGCCTGGCCAGTCAGCTCCAACAGCTCTCTGACCTCTGACTGCCACGGTGCTGGGCTCACTGGTGCAGGCTTCTGCATGGAGCCTAGGATGCAAACGCATGTGCTCATATCTGCACATCAGTCACTGTCAAAGATACTTCTAAAACCCTTTTCTTAAGTCTTAGATTTGGATGCACGAACTGATCAGGGATCATACATTGCTCTTGGCTGGGAGGCAGCACCTAACCCTGCATGTACTGAGTTCTGTGTCTTATCTACTCTCACTGCCATTTTCAGTGTTTAAAAGGAACATACTTTGCCTCTTTTAGGAAGAGTGTACAGCACTTATTAAGTATGTAATAAAATAAACTGTTTCCCAGCTGCTGCATAGACCTGAAGGTTAACTCTGAAAATGACTTTTCCAGTCAGGAAGTGAGATGAACTGATGCTTTTAAAATTCCTGGTCTTTGAACTGTTCGCTAAGCATTAGTCATGTTCAGTAAGAATGCACTTTGTTTGTAGGGTTGCACAGCATTTTAATCTCATAAAAATATAGAAACCATCTTCAGATTCAACCGATTGTAACTTTTAAAAAAGTTTTGAAATGAAACATGAAAGTATAGCTTCAGTCTCTTAAGCTCACAAATTGCAAAATTACTAGTTGCTCTAACAAACTTCAGAGTTTCTTAGTTTTAAAAATTATCAGAGAAGAAAAGCCAAATTACTATTGAACAGGCTAGATTCACCAAAAAACAACTTCTCCCCAATTAAGGTGCTTTAAAGAACATGGCAACCTGAATGTAGCACTCTCTGTGGAGCACTCTTGATGGAGCACTCTCCTCAGTGGAGCACTCTCAGTGGAGCACTCTTCTCATTGCTATGTCTCATTGAGAGTCTTCATTCTTCTTTCTGGCCCATTCTTTGTTGCATTTTTCTTTTTTAGTGGATGAACAACATTGGCCAATGCTATGTCCCCAAAGGGAAATTTTAATTTGATTAATTTAGCATCTTCAGATGCCACTTAATTTTTTTTATAATCACAACAAATGTGAGAGAAGTGAGGGCCAGGGCATGATAGCTACACCGTGTGTATGGTCTGATGGGATTTTCCTTGCCATGTGGTTTGAGTCATAGTAGATACCAATGTTTGGCAGTTTGTGTTATTGAGGCCTTCTTTTATCTTTTTCTTCCCAACATATCCTGCAGGACAAGTAAGCTATGGGACTAGGGGTGCTGGCCTGGAGCAATATCAAGGTCTAAACCCTGCAAATCCCTTCTTGAAACCAGCAGGAGTAAGGATTGTTATAAGGACATGCCCAGCTAGCACCTGGAATTCCTCTTTATGCAAAACAAGAAACAAACAAAGAAACACAAAACAAAACAACAAACAAACAAAAAACAAAAAAAACCCCCCCAAATCAAACAATAACAACAACAACAACAACAACAACAAAACACCCCAAAACTCAAAATACCATTCCTAGCACCTCAGTCTCAGCCAATGATGTACACTCACCTGAAAACCCCTGCCCACTTCCCCGAGGTTTATACAGCCCTTATGAGTCCCCAGTAAAAGAGAACTGTCTCACTGAAAACCATATTTGAGATGGCCTTTTCTCCCGAACGGAGGTCCTGCTTACCCACCGGCCCGTTAAGCTTCATTTCTTCCAGCTCAATGGTGCCCGAATGACCCAGGGAAGAAACAGAACCCGGAGGTCAAACTCCAGGGCTTTTCCTGACTTTCCCCCTTAGATGTATTTTTTTTTTTTGCTAGTCCCTTACTCAGCGTTTAACTGCTCTTCTCCTTTGGCCACCTCCACTTTACCGTTTGCGTTCTGAGAGCTGTCCTCTCATCACCTCTCTCGGGCCATGTCTTCCTTTAGACTTCCCGATGCTTTGCAGTCATCACCTGTGGGGACGTCATTGAAAGGTACTCCAAGTTCTCTTGTGTTGGTAGACTGCTCATATGCTCAAAGGCATTGGCTGTTAAAAACAGTGTTTTTACTTATCTAGGGGCAGCGAGCTTGGCTTTCCTGGAGGTCTGTTCTTCCACCTCACTCCACTTTGTCCCTGGGACCTAGTAGGACTCTGGACCTCATTACTCATAGCTCAGAACTTCTGCCTCTGAGGTCTTCAAGATTGTGCACTCAGTGGGTGTCTTGTTTGCGGCCTGGGTTCTCAGTGAAACTGCCAATCTTTTCACCAGCTGATCTTTGCTCTTGAGGTCTCCAAACTAAACCGATGGGGAGTCTTGCCTGTTCTGTTTGAAACCTTTGTTTCTATCTCCCTAGGTCATCTGGAAGTGACTCAAGTCCAGCGTGTCACCGGAGGAGACATACTGTGTTTGCTTTGTTTTCTCTCTGTTCCCTCAGGAGCACGCTGGACTAATCAACAAATGAGCGACATTTTCCTCACCAAACTTATTCCTGACTTTCTATATCACCTCTTAGTAACTGACAGTGTAGATATTAAATATTTTTGTGCTTAAGAGTTTTAGGGTTGTTGTAGAATATGAAGTTTAAAATTAGGCTTCTAGAGGACATAAAATTATCAGATAATTTACTTCAATCCATATAGCACCAAGGACACACTTACACTGAATAAGAAGCCAGATGTCTAAACAAAACAATGGAGCAGCACCAGCTTTTGTGTTGAGGATAAGTAATGTTTTCCACTAGAAAACCTGATACTTCTTGACATTTGTATATTATATTAGTGTTATATTTGGTATTTTAACCAAATGTTAAATGTAAATATGAAGGCACTTCCTTCTGTTTCCTCACTCATCTCTTGGTTACCATTGCTGCCCTGCATTTTAAAAGTAACAGTTACTTCTGCTTTTGAAGCAGGAATGCACACACACAGCATGAAACTCAAGATCAAGAAACAGACATGATAAAGGTCCTTTGATTTTCCTATTATTCTCCTGTTAATCAGTTTCTGTGTATATTTTATATTCTATATGTGCTCTAGCTTTCTTCGTCAGAATTACATAAGCTTAAACTATACTTTATTGACACCTTGTTTTAATCCATACATTATCTACCATCTTAATAATATATTTATTTATTTACTGTTTTATTTAGACATGTTCACTCTAGATTTTGGTTTGCGGTAGATGAGTTTTAGCTACAAATAAAACCTGAGGGAAGATTGGTTCAGATAGTCATGAACATTTTTTTGTTTTTTGAAACTAAAATTGGAAAAATAGCAAATATGGAACATCAGAAAAAAGGGCAAGGGCAGATGGGGGGCAGATGAACATAGGAGCCTTGACTCTGTGGTAGCTTTTTGGGGACAAACACTAATCTGATTTATCTGCAGATACCTTCTTCCTGCCTAAGGTCAGCAAGGATAGGTCCTTTTGTTTCCCACTCAGTTGGATATAGAGTGCTAAGTTCTGCATGACTGATTTCTTCATGGGTCCCCTGAGGCTGTAGTATCCAATAGGACATTAGTAGGTGTGTAATGAAAGAAGAGTTGCAGGATGAAAAAAAAATGTTTGGGAAAAGTGCTGTGGTATGGACAATAAACATTTTTTAGTGGAATTCATAAATTACTCTCAGGGTCTAAGATGTTAAATGCAGCCCCTGGAGCCGCTGAGGTAGTTTGCGACATGCTTAGAATGAAAAGGAAATGCACAGTAGAACCCTGTCAGTCTTCACTCGGGCTGAGAGGGACCATCTTTGCATTTGGCCTCAGCGTTCCTGCCATTTGTTTCATAGTGTTTGTAGAATGTGATTGTGGTGGCTCCCAGGGGATGAGGATTTACTGAGGCAGTCGATGTCTTTAACGTGCAATAACTTGTAATGTCAGAAAAAAATGTTTCCTCACTCCCTGCCTTTCTGCCTTTATAATTGCCATCAACAATGCGAGCTGTGTACATCAGCCATGCCACTGTTTACTCAGAACACTGGACAGACTGCCTTTAAAAGGCAGACACAGTGCCAGCCAAGAAAACGTCCATGCATTTGTTTTTCTCTGCAACCAGGGAATGTGGGAGGGCAGTCTTCACCTGGTCCAGGCACAGGAAATGGGCAGCCTGTGGGCTGGGATGCTTCCTTGCTCTAACGCTGTCATAAAATTACGCGAGTGGAAGTTAGTCAGTACAAATTAGATGGATAAGAAGTGCACATAGAGTTTGAGGCTCTCTGTGTCTGCTCATATATATTGTCAAAACACAGAAGCCTCCCTTCCTGAGGCTTGAGACCATATTATCTTTTCAACACTTACATGTGTACTTGAGAATAAATATTGTCTTTGTTTTACCTTTACTTAAACTTTTTTTGTTTGTTTGAAACTGTTGCTCACAGCCCATCCTGCTCTAGAAACCCCTGTATAAACTAGACTGGTTTGAATGAGCAATTCTTCTGTCTCTAGCTCCTGGTTACTGGAATTGCAGGCACGTGGCTCTACACTCAGAAATGTGGTTTTTCAGTGTTGGACCAACGACATCCTGCACGTCAGGCAAGTATATGACCAATAAACTATCTTCTTGTGATATTAAATTATTTTCCTGCTCAGTTTCAATATCTGTCTCAGATTGGTTAAGTTGTCCTGTGAAATCCAAGAGTATAAGCTGATATTTCAGCTTAGTTTTTAGGAGTGAAACCTTCACTTGCCAACTTTACTCCTTCTCAGAAACCAAAGCCAATTTAAACAGCGAGCAGAACGCAGGGTTGTTTCTGTGTGAACAAATTGCAGAGCCACAGTTTTGTTTGTTTGTCTTTGAGCTGTGGTAGTTCTGTAGGTCTTATTCTCATTCCTGTTCATAACATAATCACAAAAGAGACAATAAAGAAGGGAAGAAATTATAGTATGTGACTTTAATGACTTCATGAGTCTTTGTGGTAAGGCTATCTTTGTATTGACATTTTAGTAAGTATAAAGTATATTGTACATAAATAAATTAGTTAAAATATTTCTAGTAATTATATATCCATGAATCTATCGCACATAAACTATATATGTACATAAAATGCTTTTATGTGTATAAATTATATTTAAATTCATATACAAATATGAATATAAATAATATATAAAATTCAAGATATAAATGATACATAGCTATGCATAAATGTGTATTTAAATATTTGAGGTTACATGTTTACATGTACTCATATATAAACTATACAATACATTACTATTTTATACACTGTATTTTATATATTTGTATTTCTGAGTTTTCCATGGGTAACATAACAAGTCTTAAAAGCAGATATATTCTTGGCTGATGTGGGCTTTTTTGTGTGTGTTAATGTTCTGGCTTGAGGGGGTAATGACATTTGATTTTTTTTTTGACATTTGATTTTTTAAAGACGGATTTTAGCCAGTCCTTGAGAGAATAAATGGTTTAGTGCTCGCATTTTTTCCCCAGTAAGATGTCACACCAGCTTCCTCTGCTGGTCAAAGTCAAGTTACATGAGAATTTTCTAGAACTCAGAGTGTTGGGCTGGTGGCCTTTGGCCTAATTGTTTGGTGACAGAAAGTAGTATAAAACTGGGGGAGGCCTCTTGGCACTGGAGAGTGAAAGAGAACAGTTCAGCTATTTATTAGCCTCACCGTTCTGTAGGACAGATCCTACGGCATGTCACCAGCCGTGCAGCTGGCAGCTGGGATGCTGTCTCTGACCCCTGAGAGCCAGGCAAAAACACTGTTGAAGGGTCAGCCACACTCCAGCTGCCTCCTGTCCCAAATTAAAGTAGCCAAGAGACTCACATGGGCCACTGAGCCAGATTGCAGCAAAGAGCTAAAGGGTTTTAGCTGCTGGTTTGTTCCTGGGCTCCAAAGGACTCATTGTTAAAAGCAGAGAGGGCTGTGGTGTTGGAAAGTGGTACCATGTTCATATCACCAGCAGGCCTGCTTGCAAGGGTGCTAGGTGGACGTGCTTTCTCAGAGGCAGAGCCAGCCAGCAGTGACAAGCTGTTGAAGTTGAAGCCTTACTTGCCTACGGCAGTCCCGTGGTATAGTTGCAGGTTCTGGCGTGCAAGGGATGTAGGAGATTCAAGGCACTGTGGCATCATCTTCCTCAATGGTGCTGGCTAAGAGCTGTGCCTGTGGTACGTGAGATACCCAGCCTTGGAACCAACTGCTTCCCTTTGGATGTGGCTTCTAGAAAGAGGATAAAGCATTAAGTTAGAATTTGGTGATGGCGATGAAGCCATCCAGTTCAGTTGTCTTCCAAAACCTTGTTTCAGTGGTTTTGGACTTTAAAGGTCAAAACAAGAGGAAATGCTTTGCGATGTGGAAGTGGTAGAAATAGGTACCCTATTTGTCTTCTTCCCTTCAAGAACTGGATTCCTTGGAAATTGGATGTTTGGGTGCATAATGTTTTGCACGGCAAATTGAATCTCTTATGGATTTCCACTCTGTCAGTTGTCCTCTTTGTCTGGGGTACGTCTCTTCAGCATCTTCAAATACACATGGTGGGGTCTCTCTCTGATGTTGCCCTTCTGACATTTGACTGCTGAGACACTCTTGTGGTTCACTGTTCTTCCAGGAATGTTTGGAATGATTTAAAGGGTAGAACTTCTATTGGCACCTAGACTGCTTCTGACGCTCAAGTCTGCCACTTTGAGTACTTACCTGCACAAGCTCTGACCATCACAGGGGTTCCATCTCTATAAGCAACTAGGGGACATTACAAGAATATTGGTACAAGAATATTGGAAGGAGTCCCACAGGCAGGATGGACTGGTGCTTGACTCCACACTGGGCACAGGAAGGCATCTCTCTAACACTCACATTTCTAAAAGGATACAATTATATATATTTTTCGAGGCAGGATCTCACAGTTCAGGTTGGTCTTGAACTCAAAATTCTCCCATCTCTCCCTCCCTCCCAAGTATCTTGATTGTCTGTGTGTGCTGCAAAGCCTGGAAACAAGAACACACTTATTAGGGATTGTTAGAAAGTCAAGAGTAGGCAAGAGGTGCCATGTGTGTCATAGGCATTCAGGCAATGCTGTTCTAGCAATAGGATAAAGAATTATGAGGGAGAAATATGAAGTGAACAGTGCTGGATGGGGACGCTTATAGGGGGCCTTGGTTGGGATTACCTGACAAGGAGACCTGAAAGGAAGTGGGGTTGGCTTTGGGAAGTAAGATAGGAATCTTGAAATGCTCCGGGGTGGCTTTGAACCCATCGGGGTACTGAGTAGAGCAACAAAGTACTGAGATACAAAAGGAATTCTGGTGACCGGCTAGGATATCTGATGAGATCCAAAAGATGGCTAAACATTTGTATGAAAGATTTTCCCAGTGATCTTGTGATATATATATGCATTTGTCTATGTGTGTGATGTACCATTATATGTGCATATGTGCATTTTCATATGTGTGCACCCATGTATGTGCATGTATGTGCAGACATGTGCAAGTCTGCGGATGGCTTCAAGCTTTGTACTCAATCTTTTCCATCTTATTCACCAGTCTGTCACTGAGCCCAGAGCTTATCCGTGTGACTACTCTAGCTGGCCAGTGCATCCCAGGGACCCTCATTCCCATCAACGGCCAGCTGGGATGACAGGTCACCTCTCACACCTTCCCAGATTTTTATGTGGGTTCTGGGGACACTGTGGTTCTCACTCTTGCACAGTAAACACTTTACTCGCGGTGCCATCTTCTCAATTTAAGGAAGGTGCCGTTTCCTCCTGTACCTAGGTAGGAAAGAGAGCTTGGACGTGGTCTTGAAGAAAGTACACATGTGTTTGCCATGCGAATATAGTAATTTCTAAGGTCAATTGAAATAAAACAGAACATGATGTTATGATTTAGCCAACCATGGTCTCAGGTGGTTTTGATTTTTTTTTGTCTCAAAGAATGAAGATATTAGTTATACATATTTCAGTTAATTTCCAAACAGTACCTAAATATAGTAAAATGGTCACTACATGCTAGTAATCTTTAGAAGAGGCAGCCTGTTTCTGCAGATAGCTTATCTTGTGTCCAGGCACAGTTATTCGTAAATTTTGTGAACACGTTTTTATTTAGAGCATAGTTCTGCTCTGGCTAGTTTCTTTTTGTCACCTTGACACAAGCTAGGGCCATCTCTGAAGAGGAACATCAATTGAGATTACCTGCAATCAACTCCGTAGGGCATTTTCTTGATTAATGATTGGTGTGGGAGGGCCCAGCCCACTTGGAGTGCTACCATCCATGGTCCTAGGTTGTATAAGAGCGGGCTAAACAAGCCATAGAGAGCAACCAGTAAGCAGCGTTACCACAAGGTCTCTGCCTCAGTTCCTGCCTCTAGGTTCCTCCCCTGACTTCTCTTCATGATGCACTACAACTGTAAGGTCAGATCAGACTTTCCCTCCTCAACCTGCTTCTGGCCCTGGCATTTATCACAGTCACATATACCCAACCAGTATTGAGGTGCTTCACTTGGAAGCTAAACCCATGGAAAAATGACCATTTCTTTTAGATGAGATGGGTATTCATGTTACCTGGCACTTAAATTTAAATGTGTGTGGTATGCACGCATATATGTGTGTGCTCATGTCCGTGTGCACATGCACATATACACGTCTGTGTGGAGGTAAAGGGACAACCTCAGAAATCATTGCTGTGGGTGCCTTCCATCTTCTCATTAGCAGGGAATTTAAGAGTTTACAGCAGGTGACTTGTTTCCACCTTGCCTTCATTCTTACTGCAGCTTGGATGACAAGTGCATGCCACCACACCAGCTTTTTGTGTAGCTTGAGTTCAGGTTTTCACATTCACAAGGCAAGAGTCCTTGTGATCAGCCATCTCCCTAATACCAATGCTTAGTTCTTTAGTGAGCAATTTGCTCTTATTAACCTGAAAAGGGTGGGGAAGAATGAACGAATCATGAATTTATTACAGAGATTTACATTGTATTCAACAGATAATTTGTGGCTAGGATTTGTTGTTGGCTTAAAATTATAAGTCTAATTATTTTACTTTTCCTGGAAAGGAGATGAATTTATATTTTGACTGCTACATTCTTGACAGTTTTATTTTATGGGGTAAATACTCAGGATTTTAGTGCATTCTAAGAGAGAGGCATTTGTGTCAAAAGCACTCGTTTTAAAGCGTTCCTGGTGGGTTCTGGGGGAGTTAGCGAGCTGACATGTTGAATCAGTTACTGGGTTTATAGTCAGTTATTTCTGGGTTAGTCAAAGTGCGAACTTGTTTCTAACAGCTAACCTTCGGTTATTTTTCTAAAGACTTTCTGTTCATGCTTCTGAAATTTAGCTGTGGATACCACGTGGATCCATATTCATTCTTTCTCAAGCTCTGAGGTCTAAGCCGTTGAACAAGCCAGACTGACCTTTGACATGAAAGAAAGCTTACAGGGAGAGGGGATTTAATTTGCCTTTCATTTTCAGTGCCGTGTCTTGTAATATGGATTTATGAAGAACATGAGCCACAGTTTTCACACCTCTGTGCACTTTGGGACATAAACATTTAGGGAGATCTGCAGGCACAAAGGCTACTCTGTGCTGGGAAAAATAATGACAAAAACGTCTAAGAAGCTGGGACTGAAAATAAAGTCCTTTGTGTGTTCTTGTAAGTCAGTGAGTTTTGTGGGCGTTTGGGTCTTCTCACATCTCCTAGTAGGTATTTCTGGAACAATAACATGGCTGGACTTGTCCTAACAGCCATCCAGGGAGCTTGTGAGGAAAGAGGGCTCATTTATGGTTGCAGTCTGGTGAACCGGTTACAGGTCTGCAGAGAGGGTCTGTCTTTCCTGGCTAGAGCACTAGGACAGTGTTTGGTAAATGGATCTGGGCTTCGTAACTTACTGAAAGTTCATTAAGATGGAGAGAAAATGTCAAACATTATTGGTGTATAAGTGTTCTGGTGTTTTAGGTCCCTTAGACCACGACAAGATGACAGATTAGGAAGGAATCACACCAAACTTTGCAGTCTCCGTGATTTGCCTATTTCAGTCCCAGCGACAGTCTTAGCTCAGGGTCTGGGGAGCTACAGAGGAAAGGGACACAGGTTTTCGTGTGTGTGTGTGTGTGTGTGTGTGTGTGTGTGTGTGTGTATGTGTGTGTGTGTGTGTGTGTGTGTGTGTGTGTGTGTGTGTACCCCTCACTCTTGTTTGGCTCCCCAGGGGTCTACACTCTTTATCCATGGAGCAACAAAGCAGCTGGAGGCAGCACGGGTTCCTGGCAGAAAGATCTCAGGTCAGATCTCTTACAGAGACTGTTCATATGTTGTGTGTGAGGAGGAGTTCAGAGCTCTCCCGCACAGCCGAGGGAGGAGTGCAAGGGAGTTAAAAGTGGGCAACCGTGGAGAGATGCTTGCTTCTGTGGTGAGAGACCAACACTGGCAGTAGCACTGAGGGGTTAAGCTTCCCCTGAGCAGACACAGCATGGAAGCCTTTGGCCAGAGAGAGCAGGCTGCACCTCAGTATAACCTGATATTGATGGAGGAATGGAGTCTTTCCCCAGTACCCTGACAGGAGCTGAACTGGAGCTTAAATGAGAATTATGAGAACTAAGGGTTGAGTTGTCTCATAGTTGGCTGAGAAAGTACCAAATTAACTGAGTTGAACTTGAACTAATACATTTAAAATTTCTCTGATCAAGGAATGAAGGAAGTAGGCTAAGTTTAAGGAAAAAAAATAGTACATTACCTAGACTTTCTGGCAAGTGTATGGAACTGAGGGACAAACCGGAAACTCATTGATGCTTTTCACTTGGCTTCCCAATGTAAACCACTTTGTCGCAGACACTTCGGTCAGCCTGGAGCTGAGCGGGTCTGGGAAAGAGTTTATGCCTGGCTGGCATGTAGAGTAACCATTTTTATTGTTGGGCAGAGTAGCATGCTGGGTAGTAAGAAATTGCGTAGTTTTCTTCTACCGACTGCTATAAGGCTAGAGAGTGCTTATGGGGGCTCGGTGGTTAGGAGCATGTGCCGCTCATTTGGAAAGCTAATGGCTTGCACTCCTGACATACTCAGGCAATCAAGTTTATTCCTTCTCAAGCCTCTGATGTAGTTGAAGACCAGATAGCTTAGTTTTACAATGAAGCTTAGTTGTTTAGGTATTAAGATGTTCTTAAGTCTATATAATAGATGTTTTAAGTTGATAATGACAAGATGTGATAGAGATTGATTTACATTCAGAATTTTAGACACACCAAGATAGGAAAGAAGTTTTCTTCAAGGCTGTCAAATACAAATAGTGAAAACACTAAGAATGTAACATTTATATAATTCCTGATTGTGTCATGGTTCTTCTTGCTAAAGGTAGTTTATTGTACATATGTGGAATAATATAAATGCATATGTAAAAAAAATAAAAGGAGCATATGTTGCTCTTGCTGAGGACCTGAGCTTAGTTCCTAACATCTATGTGAGGTTTCTCATAACTGTCTGCAACTCTGGTTGCAGGGAGATCTGACACCCTGGTCTCTGCTGGAACCCACACTCACATGCAGCCACCCCAATATACATAATTAAAAATAATGAAAGTAAATATTTTAAATAAAGAGTTTCAATCACATTTTTTCAGCTGCCAGATTAAATATAGGCAACATTCCTAAGTGGACTTTTCTCTAAGAAGATGTAAGTGGCCAACGTGTGCATGAGAAGGTGTCCAGCATCTTTAGTCAGCAGGGAATATAAGTGGAAACTACAATGAGACACTGCCTGACCCCAGAGAGACTGACTTTCATCAGAAAGACTAAAGAAAGTAAGCATAGCTGATTTTGTGAAGCTAAGTGAAGCTTTGTGCTGTTGAGAATGTAAATCATGGGACTAGTTAACAGGTTGCCAAAAATCTACAAATAGAAATATTATGTGGTCCAGCAAGCCCACCACCAGGCACATGCATATTCAGAGGCAATGTAGTCAGATTACAGAAAGATCTGCATCCACACACTCACTGAAGAACTGTTCACAGCAGCCATAAAGATGGAGGCAACCTGTGTAGACATTAGTTGATGGCCGGTTAAAAAAATATCCTGTGTATTTCAAGTATCCTGGATAATGTATATACCATGGATACTGTCCAGCCATGGGGGAATAGACTCTTTCCATTTGTGACAAGATAGATGGGATTATGTTAAGTAAAACTAGCTTGGTCAGGCAAGACAAGTGCCACATACCTTATCCACATGTAGAATGAATATGTTTGCCTCACAGATGGTGAAATAGAAGGACGTTGCCCAAGGCTGAGGGGAGGAGGAAGGAGTAGGCATGGGCAGCCCTAACCTTGGAGCAAGGAAGCTGTAAAGGAATCAAAAGATCACATTGCCCAAGATCTTAGACACCAGATAACATGAATTTAATTATAAAATCACAATAAAATTTAAGTCAAATTCAGTCAAAAGGTGGTTTTAAAAATCACTTCTCCGTCTCTGTCATATTCTTGGTAGTGATAGACTACATTGGTGGAGCCTTCGAGAGGCCCCTGATGTTAGAAATTCTGCAACCAAACTCGATTCCCAACCCTCCTTGGACAAGCCGTGGGACCCCATTTTCTGAGAGCCACTGTGGATTTCAGTGCTTTTGTTTTGCCCTCTCCCTCTTACTCTGACAAGAGCATATTGTCTCTTCCACTCTCTGCACATGCTGGTCAATAGGAGCTGAGTTCCCCTTGGCTCCACGTGGATCCAGCTTGGCCTTTCATGACTCTTGACATGTTGATGCAGGGCAGACACAGTGCTTACGTCAGAAGGTGGCCCAAGGCGCGGCTGCCATCGAAGGAACCAAGAAGTAACAACTTTCCTTCCTAAGCTGCTTGCATTATAAGCACGGCTTTAGTGGTCCCCAGCACATGGAAGATAATGCACCACACAGGAGGCTTTGCAGGGGCAGCGTCAGTTCTGGCAGTGTTTGAGCTGAACCTGATCAGCCCAGAGCTTCAGAGAGCCTGTATCCTTTGAATAGGACGGCAGGGACAACCGAATAACTTCCCAGTGCCTACCGTGCAATGTAGGAACTAACGGAGTGATAGAACAGGAGTTGACAGCTGGAGATCAAAATCAGCTGTGCGGCTAATAAAAGCTGGATCAGTGGATGTGCGGGCCATGTTCCTAAGTCCCTCCCCTGAAGTGGATTTATAGAGCCAAATCCTACATGGTAAGTGGGGCTAAGGGCAGAAAGCAGAGGCCAACACTGTCTCTAGTGAAGTGGGGAGGCCAGCCCTGGCCAGGGAGAGAAGAGGCCAAGTTGAGTACCCCCCTGATACAGACATGTGCCACAACACCATGCTTGTCAACCACCAATGACATATATGATGGTGTCCCCATGATATTCTGAAACATTTCTGCTGCCTCGCGAGATTGTAGCCTGCTAACACTGAAGAGCAATGCATGTGTATGTTTGTGGACTAGCTTTATAATACAGTTACATCACCTCACACACAACTCACACAGTACAGAGCATTTGATAACAACATAAATAACTACAGGAGCATTTTAAGTATTTGTTGCACCGTGCTTTTTAATCACTATTTTAATTAATTAGCTGCAATTTTCTTGCAGTTTTCAATGTGTCTGTAGAAGAGGTGCATACCACAGTGTGCTTGTGGAAGTCACAGGACAACTTTTGGGAGTTGGTGCTCTCCTTCCAGCATGTGGGGTCCTGAGGATTGAACTCAGATCAAGAGGCTTGGTGGCAAGCACCGTTCTCTGTTGAGCCATCTTGCAGGCCCCTAATGCTTAATCAAGACAAGTTTCCTATAAACAAGTGGCCCATCCTGTGCCAGCAGCAGCTCCTGTGCATCCAGTGTTCTCTATTTTTCATTTGCATCAAGAAGCTTGGTCAGGTGGCTGACATACGCCACTGACTTAGATTTGTCTAAGTACAAAGTGTGGGCTGTACAAGGAAACCGCTTAATTGTCTATTTTTGAAGTATTTCCCATCATTGAGTGATGAGTATTTGTGCACCAATATCTAACATCCTGTCCTGTCACAGGCTGAGCAAATGCCACCTGAGCTCAGAGCCCCAGAAGCTTCCCTTGGTCTTTTCAGGCATATGAGATCATAAACGTCCTTCAAAGATTTATCACTCCATAAAAATCTTAACTAGATATTTTCTTTATTCATGCTGTGAGCAGGCACTATGCTTTCTTAGGCTGGGGAGACAACTGTGTTCAAAGCTGTACTCTCAAGAGCTTGACAGTCTGGCTGGGAATGTGGGCCGTATGCTGGGTTAGGGACTCTCTCTGGACAGTGTGCCAGGTCTGTCTGTCTGGAGTATGGCCAGATAGGGATAAGACTGCTGGAGAGCAAACACCTCTCTCTGGTGAAGGAAGGTTGCTAGGTATCTGTGAGGACTGTGAGGAAGTGTAGGTGATGTCCTCCTTTCGCTGCAGGATATTAAAGTGCTGGTTTCTTTTCTTTCTGAGCAGGTCTGCTCCAAGAGCGAAGGCTCACCTCCGTGTCCCTGTTCTTAGCCCTGAGTTGGGCATATGAGGGAGCCTGGGAAATGAGTCACTTTGGGATTAAGGAGCAACTGAATAATCTCTGAAATTTATCCGGAGGTAAGGGAAACCACTTTTGGAAGCTGTATGTTTCAAAATTCATGATTTTGAGAACATGGAATTCTTTTTTAAAAATTTTTATTAATTTATTCATATTACATCTAAGTTGTTAGCCCATCCCTTGTATCCTCCCATTCCTCCCTCCCTCCCGCTTCCTCCCTACTCCCCTCCCCTATGTCTGTGACTGAGGGGGACCTCCTCCCTTGGTATATGCTCATAGGGTATCGAGTCTCTTCTTGGTGACCTATTATCCTTCTTCTGAGTGCCACCAGGCGTTCCCATCCATGGGACATGGTCAAATATGGGGCACCAGAGTTTGTGTGAAAGTCAGATCTCCTTCTCCACTTAATGGTGGAGAATGTCCTGTCAATCGGCTAGTCTAGGTAGGGGTTCGAAGTTTACTGCTTATATTTTCCTTGGCTAGTGCCATAGTTTTAGGAGGACCCCAGGGCCCAGACCCGCCTGTAGTTTTTTAGGACCCACTGGATCCTTCTATTTCCTCATTCTCCCAGGCTTCTCACACCTAAAGTCTCAATAGGATGTCCTCCCCTCTGACCCACTTTCCTGGTAGGTAAAGTTTTTCATAGGGACGTACCCTAGAACTCAAGAAATTAAACACCACCAAACCAAATAACTCAGTAGAGAAATGGGGCTCAGAACTAAACAGAGAATTCTCAACAGAGGAATATCAAATGGCTGAGAAACACTTAAAGAAATGCTTGACCTCCTTAGTTATCAGAGAAATGCAAATCAAAACGACACTGAGATTCCATTTTACTCCCATCAGAATGGCTAAGATCAATAACTCAACTGACACCACATGCTGGTGAGGATGTGGAGAAAGAGGAACACTCCTTCATTGCTGGTGGGAATGCAAACTAGTACAACCACTTTGGAAATCTATCTGGCGCTTTCTCAGAAAAATGGGAATAGGGCTTCCTCAAGACCCAGCTATTCCACTCCTTGGAATATACCCAGAAGATGCACTACCACACAACAGGGACATATGCTCAACCATGTTCATAGCTGCCTTATTCATAATAGCCAGATCATGGAAACAGCCTACGTGTCCCTCAGTAGAAGAATGGATAAAGAAACTATGGTACATCTACACTATGGAATACTACTCAGCTATTAAAAACAAGGAATTTCTGAAATTTGTGGACAAACGGATTGAACTAGAAATTATCATAATGAGTGAGTTCACACAGAAGCAAAAAGAGTTAAATGGTATATACTCACTTATATCGAGAACATGGAATTCTTAAATACTGCAGAAGAAACACGAGCCAAGAAAACCTACATCATCGCTGTAGTGATGGTGGCCTGGTTTACAGAACACTGGTAGCATATTTTCTTATTTCACTTAAAAAAAAAAAAGGAATGTCATGTTCTGGAACAGTTTTTGGATGTTCAGGAAAACTAAAGAAGGCTCAGAGGACTGTCAGTGCCGCCAACTTCTCTCCCTTTGGATGTGCTTCTCAGCACCACACGTTTGCTGATATGAATGAACTGGAATTTATATGGTGTTCTCAGTATGACACATAGTCTCTCAGACTGGCTTATGTTGTAATCTGCTTCTCTCTCTCTGTCTTGAGATTCCATTTAGGGCACCACATACATTTAACTCCATGTTGTTTTTTGTTCCTCTTTGCTGTGACAGTTTCTCAGACACTTCTTGTCTGATAGCCTCTGCCTCTTGGGGGTTCCAGGTTAAGTGTTGTGAGGAATATCCCTCAATTGGCCCTTTCTGATTTCTTAAGTTTCCACCGCTGATGTACGTTTCCTTTTGGAAAAAGATTACAGTGTCACTTTATCAAGAATACACACCACAGGCATGTCTTGTCACTCTCAATGTTGACCTCGGACACACGGCTGAAGGAGTGTTTTTTTTTTTTTTTTCTTCAGGTTTTTCCACCATCGAGTTACTTTGCTCTCCCCTCTCATTGCTCATCTGGCTCCATCAGGCCAGCATCCATAGCCAATACTGGTGTTATGAACAAGAAAAGAGCAATTGTTTCTGAGACAGGATCTCATGTAGCTCAGGCTGTCCCCAAACTTGCTATGTAGCCAAGGATGACCCTGATCCTCTAGTCTTCACCTTATGAATAATACCAGGACAGGTGTGTGCCACCAAGCCCAGTTTTTGTGGTGCTGGGGACTGAACCCAAGCATGCATTCTGGGAAAGCACTCTTCCAACCAAGTTACATGTCCATGCCTAGAAACAACAATATAATAAATCAAAATGTAGTAAGTCATAGGCTCCTTATGAAGATTCAGTATGTAAGGTTCTCAATGTGCCTTATATATTAATTATATTTAAGATATTAAATATATGTCTTTAAACTAATCCTTTCACTGACAATTCAAATAAATAAATAAATAAATAAATAAAAATGTTCAAGAAATTTTAGGGTTTGGTCTAAGATTATGCAAGAGAAACTCCGGACAGGAGAGTCTTCGATCTGTCTTAAAGCCTGTATTTATTTAAGGCAGCCACTTGCCCTTTTTAAAAAGCACAGCTCAAGTTATATGCTCTTCTGGATGCCTGGTAACTCATTCGCAACATAGACATTTTGAGCACGTGTGTGTGTGTATGTGTGTGTGTGTGTGTGTGTGTGTGTGTGTGTGTTGGGGGGAGAGAACGCACCATATCCAGCGGTAATTTTTTTAAAAGGTAGTTTCAGAACAGGGACAAATGGCTCCTTTCTCTTTTCATTTTGGACTCCCTTTAACTAAGAATGGAAATTTGAGATGAAAATATGAAAGAACAAGAGCGGGAGAGGTGGGAGCAGCAGCAAGCTTTAGCCAGGCACGGTGGGCCTGAGTGATTTATGACGGGCCGGGGGACTCTCTGTGCCTCTTCCACACTTTGCAGGGAGAACGTGATGAGTGCTAGCAGCGATCCCCTGACTAAGGCAGGCTTGTTCGCATAAGCCCTCCTTTATGCGAGGCTCCCTTTAAGCTTGCATTCGGTACCCACCTCAGCTCACATGTCTAATCAGTTCTCTGCTGCCTCCAAGAAGGAAGTCTCCGAGGAGTTTTACAATTTTACTAGTTCAAGAACATCAACACTCAGGCTGGAGCAGACACGTAGCAGCAGCAGTACTTGCTCCTTGTGAAAATACTTCTCTCCTCGGGCTTTAAATCACATCATTCCCCCGACGGCCACTGGGTTTTTTTCTCCTTTGAAATGGGCTGTCCTTTGATTATTTTTCTACCACTCATCCAAGAATTCCTGACTCTATGGGAATTGAATGCAAAACCAAAATGATGTTTGATTTTCTTTCCATGAGCAGCAGAGGAGGGCCAATCCCAAATGCTCTTCCATGGTCATTAGGAAGAAATGCCTCATGAGATCTTGAAGCATCAAATTTGCCTTCCTCTGTGGACTTCGTATTCAGAGATGCTGATGCGCGTGGAAAGCGGTGTCTCGGTTAGGGTTACTGCTGCTGTGACCATGCCCGAAAGCAGCTTGGAGGTGGTGTGTGAAGGTGTATATGGCTTATTATAGCCTGAGTCACAGTCCACCGGCAGAAGCCAAGACAGGAACTCCAACCAGGCACAGGTAGCAATGGAGGCAGGAGCTAATGCGGAGGCCATGAAGTGGAGCTTCCTGGCTTACTCCCCATGGCTCCAACCACAATAACATGGGCCCGCCCACACCAATAACTCATTACGAAAATGCCCTACATGCTTGCATTCAGGCTGATCAGGTATCTTTTGACAAGCTGACATAACTCTAGCCAGCACAAGCTGGCAGGGACACAGTCCTGAAGAACACGGACTTGGAGCTAGGCCTTGTAGGTTCTAATGCTGACTGAATACCTGGTACAGGTTACTTCACCTTTCCCTGCCTCAGTTTCCTTATCTGTTCGTAAGGTTAATAACAGTCCTTGCTCCTAAGATCATTTGGAGGACTCAGTGATAAATGCGAAACCTGTAGACTGAGATATTACGTAGAAAATTCCCTGTGTTACTATTTATGACTAAACTGTTAGTCTTGTGATTCTTGAGAAAGGACGGACCATGGCCATAACTGTCCAAATTAAAGCCAGCTGTATTCGGGTGTACTAGAGACTGGCCAGCAGCTGTCTCCCTCTAACTCAGGGTTTGAGAGAGTAGCCCCCACTGGCCTCTTGAAGCCCCTCTTGTAGGAGAGACAAGGCGTTCACAGGGTGAGAGAGTTGGTAGTGATTCATTGTTAAAAGGATACAACGAGCGAGTTGTGGTGGCACATGCCTTTAGTTCCAGCACTCGGGAGGCAGAGGCAGACGGGTCACTGTGAGTTTGAGGCCAGCCAGGTCTACAAAGCGAGTCCAGGATAGCCATGGTTACACAGAGAAACCCTGTCTCAAAAAATCAAAAAAAAAAACCCAAAAAACAAAAAACCAAACAACAACAACAACAAAACAAAACAAAACAAAAAAAAAAAAAAAAAGAGAGAGAGAGGAACAAAGGAAGGGAAAGGAAGGGTATGGAAGTTATAAGCAGTAACAGAAGGCAAGGATATATATCAGTGAACGTGGGTTACAAAGCAGTTTACATCAGACCAGGAACTTTCTCCTGAATGCGTTAAATAGGAGGGAGTTAAAACAGGGCAAACCCTGTTCACTGGAGCTTCCAAACATGGTCCACACTGCTCGCCGCCATCAATAAAAAAATAAAAAACAAAAACAAAACAAAACAAAACAAAAAAAACAGGGCAAACAGAGCTTATCTCTTAGCTAGGATTTAAGACCAAACAAACACTAACTTCTTTTTAATGGGTTTAGCTGTAAACAGAACTCTGTTCTGTAAGGTATATGCTCTATTTTAAACCTGTGAGCTATTTGCCCTGGTTTTCCTCTCACATAAATTCTCCAGTGTGTCTTCCGGGAGTTTGCATTTGTCTGACTTCCCTCCTTGACGTTGTGCCTGGCAGGTGACTACCAGTTGTGAGCAACACTTTCTGAACCCTCTTTCTAGCTGATTTTAATGGTGGGTTCAGCTGGCAGAGGATCTAGGCGTGTGTGTGTGTGTGTGTGTGTGTGTGTGTGTGTGTGTGTGTGTGTGTGTAAGGGAAGGAGGCCTCCTTTTAATGCTCCCATGCAGCTTTTGCTCCTGCCCTGAGAGTGCTTCTGTGTGCCTTAGCTCCTGTGAGGCAGCTGCTTCTATAGTTCTACTGCTCACTGGGCCTACAAACAGCAGCTCTGGAATGGGATCGCTTCCCCAGGGGAGCCTCTGGATGCCCCAGTATCCTTTGTTTGTCAGCCTGGTCGCCCCTGCTCTTCTGTCACGCCATTAGTAAGTGGCAGATTCGGCACTGAAATATATAAGGCCAGGCTCCAAAGTTTATGGTCTTCAAGGCTGTGTCCCTGCCTGCCTGTGCTGGATAGTTTTATGTCACCAGAGAGGAGTGAACTTCAATTAAAAGTGTATCCAGAAGATTGGCCTGTAGGTAAGCCTGTAGGGCATTTTTCTTAATTAGTTATCCATCACAGTATCTCCCCATTTGAAGCATGTGGGCGAGAATCTGGTTTTCTGCTGGGCTTTGACCCATAAAGCATTCTATAATTTCATATTTTAATTAGACAGATTTTGGAATATCCCACCTCTGAATCTGTTTTTATTAACATGGAGAAAGCTTCATTTTAAAAAATGTAATTATTGGTTAGAATATCCTTCTTCTTAATTCTTCCATTGGATTTTTTTAAATAAAAACTTTATTCATAAAATTTATTTGATTTCATTTGTATGTGTCCCTGAGTGTATACATGTGTATCATATAAATTCAGGAGCCCACAGAAGTTAGGAGAGGGCATTGGATGCTCTAGCCATGTCTCCATTGGATTTCTTGAGGAAAAAAATGAAGAAGTGTGGGTGCATAAATACTCATTCCTTGTATTGTTCAATACGGTGCCAAATTTACAATGTGCTAAAAAAATTACCCATCATAATGATTGAGATAGCTTCCCAGAGCAGCAAGCATGAGGGCCTACTCTGTGGCATATTAAAAGCTTCAGAACTAGTGTGGATTTTGTTCCAATCTCTCAACAATTCCTTGTTAGATTTTTAAAGGGTTTATTGCTTGTGAAAGGTTTCAAACACCATTGGCAAAGAAAAAAGTCCCCGAGTCTCACAGCACTCGGTGGCCATCCAAGCTCCTCCTGCCTCCTGCTAGAGAGCCCAGTGAAGCTCACTTAAGGATTAGCTCATTTTCTAAATGGAAGTTTTGATGTTCTTGGAGACAGGGAGGTTTACATCCTCAGGGAATTCTATGAGATTAACTTTCCTGGGCTTGAATTGAGGTGGGGTTGATTGATTTCAGGTAGATGGACTTTGCTCTGTGGCAGAAGATGACTTTGATGGCAAAGCCAGTTGAACTGACTGGTGACCTGGATAACTGTCAGCGAGATCCTCGACCTAACGTGTTGGCATTTAGCACACAGCGTGCGGAAATGCAGCTGGAGATGAACCCGGCAGAGTCAGATCCAGTACTCTGAGTTAGTCTGCACCATCCATGAACTGTTGGAGCACATGAGGGGGACGTCCCTGCAGAGCTAAAGCTGCAGCATCTCTGTGACACAGGGCAACAACAGGATATCCAAAAGGAGTCCTGATGAGGACCCAGGATTGACAGTGTAGCAGAGACCAGAGGGCTCAAACCGGACCAGTGAGTCATTGCAACAAACATTTGTAAGTGAGGCTGTTTGGACCAAAGGGCATATTGTATGTGACACACCATGGCACACAGCAGCTTTCATAGCAAGATTATTTTTTGCGTGTGTTGTTTTTGAGTGGGGGAGGTTGCAAGGGCAGATATGGAGGGACGGGGAGATGAATGGGATTGGGGTGCATGATGTGAAATTCAGAAAGAATCGATAAAACGTTTTTTATTTAAAAATGCGAACCAACTAAACAACAAAAGACTCATGGAGCAACATGAGATCTTCATTGCAAACCAACTTGAGCCCTGAGATCCTTGCTTGTCTAGTCTTTAAAGGGTAAAGGGCAAACAATGTGTACCTTGTGGGCTTACTGCATGGAGATGCCTACGAAAGTACCTAGGATATAGGAAGTGCTCAAGGAATGGTAGCAAGGAGTACTGAAGATCGCCTAGATTGGAGTGCGTGTGCTCATGGAGATGAATACTATATTAATTGGGCTAGTAATTGTCTCTCAGTGGGGGCTGGAGAGAGATGGCTCTGAGGTTAAGAGCATTAGCTGCTTTTGCAGAGGACTTGGGTTTGGTTCCTAGCACCCACCTGACAGCTCACCACCATCTATAACCCCACTTTCTAGGGATCTGACAGCCTCTTCTTGTCTCTGTGGCCACCAGAGATGGTGTACCGACATACATGCAGGCAAAGTCACTCATAAACACAAAATAAAAAAAAAACCATTTAGTGTAAGTATCTTTGTTATAGTCTACTCATTTGCAAATCAGCCAGGAACTACTGGTGTTTGACCAACTAGTGTGTTACGGCAGAATAAATATCATCTTTTTAACATCTGAGGATGGTGTTAGCCTGTTGGAGCTTTGACAATTAATCCTGTATTTCATCTGAGAACATTAGATGATACTCACATATTCTACTATTTTAAGGGCTGTTTTGGAGAAATCCAGGAATTAGGCATTGCACATGAATATACCCATGCACTTGCAAGCTTTCCTCACCTGTTGTGTAGATTGCCACCTCACAAGGCACTCAATGCTTCTAGGCACAGTGTCTTAGTTTATACAAAATCCCCAAGCCAGGGGCTAGAGAGATGGCTTGATCGATCACGTGCTTCCAGGTATGGTGATGGCAGTTCCGAGTCCACATGCATAACTGTGTGGGCGTGGCTTGTCCACCTGTAATCCTGGCATTCAGAAGACAGAGACAGGAGATCCCTGGGATAAGCTGACTGTCTAGAGTCTCCGAATCTGCAGGCTTGGGGTTCATCATGAGAGCCTATCTCATAAAATAAAGTGGAGGATGACACTAAACTGCAACTCTGGCCTCTACATGTAGAAGCACACTTATGCTGTCACACGTGCAAATGTAGACCCGCACACCATATCTCTCCCCCTCTTCTCTCTCTTTATTCTCTTCCTTCCCTCTCTCTAAAGAAACTCCCTGAGCTTAAAGTATTTTTCAGAAAAATCTCAAAACATTTTCTCACTGAGAGAAAAGGTAAATGAGAGAAGCAACCACAGGGAGAAGATGGGAGTCAAGATGTGTGGCACAGGTGAAGAGCTGGGTGGGACTCCTGGTGGCTCTCTGACGGTGGTCAGAATTCTCCAGAGAGACAGTGCTAGTGTGATAGCTTGCTGCTTGTTTACTCTATGTTGGTATATGTGATTGATTTGGAGATGCAGGAAGGCATGTCTGAGAGCCTGAAAGCCAATGGTGCACCTTGTGGTTCTGTCTGAAGACCAAGACCAGTAAGTAATATGGAAGACCGGAGATGACTGATGTCCCAGCCCAAATAGGCAAATGCTGAGTTCAACCTCCTGTTACTTTTTCCTTCTACTCAGGTCAAAGGCTTGGATGATGTGGGCCCAAATTGGCTCCATCTGGCTTCTTTACTCAGGCTAATAATAGTTTGGATGCAACATCTCCCACAAACACCCTCACAGACATAACCAGGCATCTGAGCATTTCCTGGGCCATGCAAGTCAACACGTAAATTGGACTATGTCAAGTGATGTCCATTTAATGATCAGTGCTCTGGCTTCCCGGTGTTGTTATTCTTCCTCATCAGCTTGGAACTTGTTTCCCATGATTTAACCTACTTGACTGTAATAAAGATTAATGAGCTGGGTGTGGTGGCACACACCTGTAATCCCAGCACTCTAGGAGGCAGTCACAGGCGAATCACTGTGAGTTTGAAGCCAGCCTGGTCTACAAACTGAGTCCAGGATAGCTAGGGCTACACAGAGAAACCTTGCCTCAAAAAATATTAATGTTTCTCTGCAATCTCAAAAAACTACTTGGTCAATATAAAAAACCTAAGAAACCAGGAAGACACTGCATCCTGCCTTCCTTTGCTGCTGCCCACTGTCTACAGGGGCTATGCCTGCTAATGACTTTGGGTATGCTCATCTGTACTGAGAAGACCTATATGTTTAAATGTAACTGTCTCCTCAAGTGACAACTAGTTTTAAAACAATATAATAGTCTGCAAACATTGTAGGAAATATTGCTCTTTTCTTTTGGCCTCCTTAGTATATTTAAAAAAGTAATCTGTTGGAAATAATACTACTATTTTGACAGCAAACTTCTTCCAAAGCAATAAGAATCTTATGTGGATTTTTTTCTGAGCAGAGCAAGGTTGGCATCTACCTTGTTTCTAGAAGTCCACTCATGCCGGCCACAAGTCAGGGCTTTCTTACTGTGGTTAGATTGTGTGATCCCTAACATGGACTGTCAACCTGACAGGACCTAGGATCAGCCAGGAAACAGGCTGGGCTCATCTTGGAAGGAATGCTCATTGTTGAGTGAAGAATTACCAAACATGTAGGTGGCATTACTGTATGGCTGGGGTCCCAGACTTACTAAAGAAAAGAACCCACATGCTATCATGTCTCTTTGCTTCCCAACTGCAGATGCAATGTGGCCAGACACATCGATTGCCGTGCCTCCCCACTGTCATGACTTGCACCCTCAAACTGTGAGCCAATATGAAGCCTTCCTTAGCGCTTCTGTCATTTAGTTTGTCACAGTAAAGAGAGAGATCCAGGTGAGTGCCACTAGATGGCAGCATTGCCACATGTCGCTGGATGCCCGGCTGCAAGAAACTGGCTGAAGTTTAAGTGAATACTGAAGACAGACATTTGGACAGGAGTACCAATACCTAAATGCCAAACAGTATTTTTTTTTTTAAATTTTTTCTTTCCTAACAACCAGTGGAGGGATTGTTTAGAGTCAGTCACATGGAGCATGCGTGTGCTATAACGTGGCTGTGTGCAAAACCATCTTCTCCTCCATGTAAAGTAGATCTAGGGAATGGAGCCATATGGGAAACAAACTAAAGCTGCACATTTCCCTTGAGCAGGTAAAAAAAAAAAAACAACCTCTGTATATAATTTGATAATTACATGGTACACCACAAGACGTGTTTTCAGTGCATCAGAAATAAACATTTTAGGCACAACTTCTATTGCCAAATAATAATAACAATAATAGCCAACAATAATAAAAGCCAACCTGTGGTTTTCCTGTAATCCTTCCCAGTCACACATGCTCATGTGCAAGCATACATGGACATACACACACAGAGGAAAGTGGGGATGACACACATATCTCAGGGTAAGTTCAGTAAATTGAACTCTGAGTAGACACAGTCAGCAAAATCACATTGAAAAATCACAATATTTAACTCCCCTGTCGGAGAACACACAAACATTAGGAAAGAATAAAGGTACCCTCATTTAAAAATTATCTTTAAATAATTTAAAAATTACTTAAATTTCAAAAGTTCTGAGTTTGGGAAACAATGATGAAAGCTTGGTTTTTTTTTAGATGTGATGGTAGTCACTCTCTACACATTGATGGAACATTTCTTTCTTTACTTTGTGATGTGGTCTCACACAGCCAAGGCTGGTTTTAAACTTTCTATATAGTTTAGGATGCTCTGGTACAGGATGACCTCCTGACTCCACCTCCCCGAAGTAAGGATGATGGGAGCTTGCCACCACGCTCTGTGTACATGCCACCAGGGATTGTACCAGGGCCTTGTGCATGCTAGGCAAGCCAGCGTACCAACTGAGGGACACGTTAAATCTTCATTTTCCCTTTTCATTTAATTTTTTTTTTATCACTTTTCTCCATGACACGAAGATAGAAAACTGGAGACAGTAGCATGCATTTACAGTCGTAGCTCATGGGAACCTGCAGCAGGAGGATTGAAAGCTAAAGGCCAGCCTGGGTTACACAGCAAACCTTAGTCCAACAAACAAAGAACACAACAGTGGAATGTGTTCATGGTTCAAAATGGAATTAAAACCCCCACCAACAGTGAACTTTGACACCTGAAACTGTCCAAGTGGGAAGTTTTATTATTAGAATAAAATGTCTAATTATATTTGTGAGCAGCAGAGTTTGGATTGCTGTGAGAGCATCGGCTAACTTCTTTGGCCCAGGACAGTCTCAGGTCAAGTGTACCTGGGATTTCTGGTCGGTGGCAGGACTGACTCCAGAAATCCAAGTCTGCTTTAAGGCAAAAAGCTAGGATAGTGGTATAACAAACAACCGAGAGATCATTCTGGAAGCAAATGACACGCAAAAAATAGTCTCTAACAAACCAAGGCCATTGAGGAAGAGATGTGTCACCAGAGTCAGCTTTGGCCAATAGGAATAGAGCTGAGCATGAACATCAAGGCTCCTGTCTCAGTAAATAGGCTGCATATGTGTGAGGAGAGAAGGTGGATGACTGTCATAATTTCCTTTGAGCCCTCATTTAAAGTGGATTTGAAATGCTATTAGTTGTTGAGTCTGGGGAGGAGGAACGGGCACGAAGGTTAATTAAAAGAGCACAAAGCAAGGTGGCTCTATCTCAGGACAGTTGAGGTCAGATGTAGACCAGGATTAGACTTGAAGTCCCTTCTGGCCCACACTCCTCCTTACTGATGGAAGCTGTGTCAATTTCCAAGTCTTTCCTCTGCGGATTTGGCAAAACCTCTATACATCACTAAGCCTCAAGAAGGAATCTGAAACATTGGAGATATATAAATTTCTTTTCTTATTATTTTCATCTTTTGAAAAAATACAAATAAAATACAAAGACAGAATAAGGTGGTGTGTCTGTATTTAACTTGATTCATTCTTTGAGTATGAAAACTCTTAAAATTATTTTTGATATGTATTAGTGTTTGCATAAAGTCAATATACGTATATTTCAAACAGAAACCTAATGCAGATCCAAGACATACTTACATCAACCAACCAATGAATCATTCATTCTTTTAGGTGCTACATTCTGGGTTCTTTACAGGATTTTATGTATTGAATTGCTTTTTTCCCTTCCTTCTGCTCCTCCCAGTTCCTCCCCTCATATCTGGATCTACCCCCTTTCTTCCTCTCATTAGAAAAAAATCAGGCTTCCAAGGGATAATAATAAAATAAAGTATAATATAATAGAACAAAGTATAAGATAAAACAAAACCTAATACATTGGAATAGACAAAACAAGCAAACAGGAGCAAAGAGCCTAAGAAGAGGTACAAGAGACTCACTCATTCCCACACTCAGGAATCTCATCAAAATGTTAACTTGGAAGTCCTAATATGTACACAAAAGATGTGTTGGTTAAAAAGAGAGAATAAAAAACATAAATAAAATAAATAATAAACAATAAATAAAATAAAATTTAAAAAAAGAAAAAGAAAGAAAAGAAAAACCCTGACACAGGATTATGAGAGGGAACCTCCAGATGGCATTGAATTTGTTCCCTGTTGGCCATCTACTGCTGGGCATGCAGCCTACCCATATGAATAGTTGCTTCCCCAGTGAGACTTCCTTGGAGGAAACTAAATTTTCACTTGCAGGTGGCTATCAATTGAAGATATCTTCTGGGTTAGGGATAGCAGCATGTGTCCACTTCTCCATTCATCTCTAGAACCCCAATTGGTGCAGGCCCATGAAAGCCCTGTGCATGCTGTTCCAGTCTCTGTGTTCATGTGTGCATAGCTCTTGTTGATATGGGGGTTCTTGTTTCCTGGTGTCCCCCATCCCCTCTGACAATTACACTCTTTCTGATTACTCTTCTGTGAGGTTCCCTGAGATTTGATGGCAGTATCCCATTTAGGGCTGAGTGTCCCAAGGTCTCTCAGTCTCTGTATTTGTTCTCATCTGCTGCAGGAGGAAGCTTCTCTGATGATGGATGAATAAGGCACTGTATCAGTATGGCAGAATTCCATTAGGAGTCATTTTTTAGAAGACTTTTTCAGCATATTGTTTGTGTTTATTATTTGGGAATTTCACATCGTACACCCTCATCACACTCACTTCCCAGTCCTCTCAGGTTTTCCTCTGCCTTGTAACCCCTCCCTATAAAAAAGGACAACAACAGCAACAACAACAACAACAACAACAACAACAACAACAACAACAACGTCCAGTTTGTGTTGACCATATACTCACTGGAGCATTTTTAAACTCCCAGTTGCCAGCCCCTTAAAGAAAACCAAGCCCCACCAGAAGCCATCAACAGCAGAGAGCTACACTCCAGCATTCTTATCACAATTCCTAAGAGTCCTTTTCAATAGTTTTTGGTGTAGGCTGTTACCTTTTAGGGGGGTTGTGGTTGTCACAGAAGCCTTCCATGTCTCTCATCTTCAACTGTGAGTCTGCAGTAAGCGCCACTGCAAAAGTGGACCATGGATACCCACATGATATCCAGAGTCAGCATATGCCTCGGACCTCAGCATGGTTGCTCATGACAATACAGACCACAGACGTCAACATGGCCTTTCATGGGTACATTAAAAGCTAGGCTTCCCCCCCCAATAGGAATAATTTTATTTCTACTTCTTCTTCTTTATTTAAATAACAGTAGTATTTTGTTTTTACTCTTGCTCCCTGGGATATCTAGCTCAGGTTCTTGGTCAAGAAAGCAGTGTCAGATATGAGTTCCATCTCGTAGAATGGGCTTTAAGTTGAGTCACAACTTGGTTGGTTTTTGATACAAACTTTGTGCCACCATTGCATTAGCATATCTTACAGGTGGGAACCATTGTAGTCAAAGGGTCTGTGGCTGGGCTGGTGTTTATGTTTCTCTTTTGAATAGCATGCAAATTATCTTTCTGTAGCAAAGACTCTAGCACAGAAGGCTAGAAGGCACTATGCAGGCACCAGTTCGTGTTCAGGGAGTTGTGTAGCTGTTATCTTTAGCAATGGGGCCTTGCTGTCAGTTTGTCAAGAGCAACCTATAGTTTTGGTAACAGCCTGGATTGTTTGAGGGCTCTTATGGGATGTCTTTGACCAACAATTCAATTGTATGTAACCCAATTGGGGTACTAGAAACTTCATTTGGTGACAAGAGATTACAAGGTGGGATTCTCTCTCCCATTATTTTATGGTTTCTGTCCATATCACTTTAATATACGTATATATTTCAGAAAGCCTCTACTGTATTAGATTTCCACACTACTTCTCAAATGGCCCTTGATTTTACCTGTCTCTCCGCATATTCCACCCTTCATCCACTTCTTGTCTCCTAACTTCACTTGATCCATTCATTTCAGCACCTCTCCACTCTCCACGAATTCATAGCCATCTATTCAATCCCCTTTCCTATGGATATCTGTCCCCTCACCCCTACTCCAGTCCCTTACTCTATATCTAACCTATGTAATTCTATAGACTGTAGGTAGCTTGGTTATTATTGATTTAATAGCTAGTATTCATGTATATTCCATATTTGTCTTTCTGAGTCTATGATACCTTACTTAATCTGATTTAATACTGCACTGTGTGCAACGAGTTACAGAGATACTTGTAATGGTTGAGTAAGTATCTCTGGGGTAGGATGAAGCATCCTTTGGGTATATGGCAAGAGTGGTATAGCTGGATCTTGACGTAGATCAATATGCATCTTCCTGAAAATCCCACACACTGATTTCCATAGTGGTTGTACAAATTTGCACCCCACCAGAAATATATTACTCTTCTCCTTGCTCTATATACTGGCAGGCAGGATGTCTCAAGTTTTATTGATCTTGGCCATTCTGACAGGTGTGAGATGGTATCTTAAAGCAGTTTTGATTTGCACTTCCCTGTTGGCTAAGGATGTTGAACATTTAAGTGTTTAATCAGGCATTTGATTTCCCTTTTTGAGAATTATGTTTAGACCTGTATCCCATTTTAAGGTAGTTCCTTGATATCTAGTTTCTGGAGTTCTTTATATATCTTGGATATTGGCCTTCTATTGAATGTGCAGTTGATAAAAATCTTTTCCCATCCTTGCTTCTTTGTCTGAATGATTGTGTCCTTTGTCATGAAGATTTTAAGTTCCCTGAGGTCCCATTTATTAATTGCTGATCTTAGTGGCTGCGCCAATGACGTTCTGTTGAGAGAGTCTTCTCCTGTGCCAATGAGTTCAAGCCTATTCCCCATTTTCTCTTCTATCAGGTTCAGTGTATCTGGTTTTGTATTGATGTCCTTGATTTTCAGTCAAGTTTTATATAGAATGCTAAATATGGATCTATTTGGATTCTTCTACATGTTGCCATCAGTTTGACCAGCACCATTTGTTGAAGATGCTAGCTTTTTCTGTGGCGTGTTTTAAAATATTTTTAAAATTAATTTATTCTTGTTACATTTCAATGGTTATCCCATCCCTTGTATCCTCCCATTCTTCCCTCCCTCCCATTTTCCCCTTATTCCCCTCCCATATGACTGTTCCTGAGGGGGATTACCTCCCCCTGTATATGCTCATAGGGTGTCAAGTCTGTCTCGGTAACCTGCTGCTCTTCCTCTGAGTGCCACCAGGTCTCCCCCTCCAGACACATGGTCAAATGTGAGGCACCAGAGTACGTGAGAAAGTCATATCCCACTCTCCACTCAAGTGTGGAGACTGTTCTGACCATTGGCTAGATCTGGGTAGCCTTGGCTGGTGCCTTAGTTTGAGCGGGACCCCTGGGACCAAATCTGCCTATCAAAATGTTCTACTTGTAGGTTTCTAGGAACCTCTGGACCCTTCTACTTTGCTATTCTCCCATGCTTCACTCATCTAGAGTCCCAATAGGATGTCCTCCCCTCTGTCCCAGTTTCCTGGTAAGGGAAGGCTTTCGTGGGACATGCCCCTTGGGTTAGTATGCAGATATAAGTGAGTATATACCATTTGAGTCTTTCTGCTTCTGGGTTAACTCACTCATTATGATCATTTCTAGCTCAATCCATTTATCCACAAATTTCAAGAATTCCTTGTTTTTAATAGCTGAGTAGCATTCCATAGTGTATATGTACCACAGTTTCTTTATCCATTCTTCTACTGAGGGACATTTAGGCTGTTTCCATGATCTGGCTATTATGAATAAGGCTGCTATGAACATGGTGGAGCAAATTTTCTTATTGTGTGCTAGAGCATCTTCTGGGTATATTCCAAGGAGTGGAATAGCTGGGTCTTGAGGAAGCCCTATTCCCAGTTTTCTGAGATAGCACCAGATAGACTTCCAAAGTGGCTGTATTAGTTTGCATTCCCACCAGCAATGAAGGAGTGTTCCTTTCTCTCCACATCCTTGCCAGCATGTGGTGTCACTTGAATTTTTGATCTTAGCCATTCTGATGGGTGTAAGATGGAATCTCAGAGTTGTTTTGATTTGCATTTCCCTGATGGCTAAGGAGGTTGAGCATTTCTTTAAGTGTTTCTCAGCCATTTGATATTCCTCTGTTGAGAATTCTCTGTTTAGTTCCAAGCCCCATTTCTCAATTGGGTTATTTGGTTTGGTGGTGTTTAATTTCTTGAGTTCTTTATATATTTTGGATATTAGACCTTTGTCAGATGTAGGGTTGGTGAAGATCTTTTCCCAGTCTGTAGGCTGTCGCTTTGTTCTCTTGACAGTGTCTCCAGCCTAACAGAAGCTTCTCAGCCTCATGAGGTCCCATTTATTAATTGTTGACATTAAGGCCTGGGCTGTTGGTGTTCTGTTCAGGAAGTTGTCTCCTGTGCCAATATGTTCCAGGCTCTTCCCCACTTTTTCTTCTAAGTGACTTAGTGTCTCTGGTTTTATGTTGAGGTCTTTAATCCACTTGGATTTGAGTTTTGTGCAAGGTGACAAATATGGGTCCAGTTGCATTTTTTTTCACATAGACCTCCAGTTAGACCAGCACCATTTGTTGAAGATGCTATCCTTTTTCCATTGAATGGATTTGGCTTCTTTGTCAAAAATCAAGTGACCATATGTGTGTGGATTCATATCTGGGTCTTCAATTCGATTACACTGATCAACCAGCCTGTTGCTGTGCCAGTACCATGCTGTTTTCATTACTATTGCTTTATAGTACAGTTTGAGATCAGGTATGGAGATTCCTCTGGAGCACCTTTTATTGTACAAGATCGTTTTAGCTATTCTGGGTTTTTTGTTTTTCCATATGAAGTTCAGAATTGAACTTTCAATGTCTTTAAAAAATTGTGTAGGTATTTTGATAGGGATTGCATTGAATCTGTAGATTGCTTTTGGTAGGATGGCCATTTTTACTATGTTAATTCTCCCTATCCATGAGCAAGGAAGATCCTTCCATCTTCTCATGTCATCTTCAAGATCTTTCTTCAGAGTTTTGACATTTTTTTCAAACAAGTCCTTCACTTGCTTAGTTAAAGTCACTCCTAGATATTTTATATTGCTTGTGGCTAGTGTGACGGGTATGGCTTTCCTAATTTCTTCCTCGGCAAGCTTGTCATTTGTGTATAGGAAGGCTACAGACTTTTTTGAGTTAATTTTGTATCCAGCCAAATTGCTGAAAGTGTTTATCAGCTGTAGGAGTTCTCTGGTGGAATTTTGAGGGTCACTTATGTACATTATCATATCATCTGCAAATAGGGATAATTTGACTTCCTCCTTTCCCATTTGGATACCCTTGATCTCCTTTTGTTGTCTTATTGCTCTGGCTAGAACTTCGAGTACTATATTGAAGAGATATGGAGAGAGTGGGCAGCCTTGCCTTGTTCCCGATTTTAGAGGAATTTCCTCGAGTATCTCACCATTTACTTTGATTTTGGCTATTGGCTTGCTGTATATAGCCTTTATTATGTTGAGGAAAGTGCCTTGTACCCCCGATCTCTCTAAAACTTTAAACATGAATGGGTGTTGGATTTTATCAAATGCTTTCTCTGCATCTAAAGAGATGATCATGTGGTTTTTTTATTTTCAGTTTGTTTATATGGTGGATTACATTGATAGATTTCCATATATTAAACCATCCCTGCATGCCTGGAATGAAGCCTACTTGGTCATGATGAATGATATCTTTGATATGTTTTTGTATTCGTTTTGCAAATATTTTATTTAGTCTTTTTGCATCGATGTTCATAAGAGAAATTGGTCTGAAATTCTCTTTCTTTTTTGAGTGTTTGTGAGGTTTAGGTATCAATGTGACTATGGCCTCATAGAATGAATTTGGTAATGTTCCATCCAATTCTATGTTTTGGAGTAGCTTGGAGAGTATCGGTATTAGCTCGCCCTTGAACGTCTGGTAGAATTCTGCACTGAAACCATCTGGCCCTGGGCTTTTTTTTGGTTGGGAGACTATCAATGATTGCTTCTATTTCTGTAGGGGAAATGGGACTATTTAGCTTGTTTATCTGTTCTTCACTCAACTTTGGCAAGTGAAATTGATCAAGAAAATCATCCATTTCCCTTAGATTTTCAAATTTTGTGGCATATATGCCTTCAAAGTAGGATCTTATTATTCTTTGTATTTCTTCAGAGTCTGTTGTTATGTCTCCCTTTTCATTCCTGATTTTGTTGATTTCAATACTGTCTCTCTGCCTTTTAGTTAGTTTGGCTAACGGTCTGTCTATCTTGTTGATTTTCTCAAAGAACCAGCTCTCGGTTATGAGGATTCTTTGGACTGTTTTCTTAGTTTCTAATTTGTTAATTTCAGCCCTGAGTTTGATTATTTCTAGACGTCTACTCCTTTTGGGTGTTTCTGCTTCTTTTTTTCCTAGGGTTTACAGTTGTGTCGTTAACATGCTTATGTGCGATGTTTCCAATTTCTTTTTAAAGGCACTTAGTGCTATGAATTTTCCTCTTAGCACTGCTTTCAATGTATCCCACAAATTTGGGTATGTTGTTCCTTCATTTTCATTGAATTTCAGAAACTCCTTGATTTCTTTCTTTATTTCTTCCCTGGCCCAGGTGTCATTTAATAGAGAGTTGTTTAGTTTCCACGTACTGTAGGTTGTTTGTTATTTCTGTTGTTGTTGAATTGCAGCCTAGGAGCATGGTGATCTGATAGGATACAAGGTATTATTTCAATCCTCTTGTACCTGTTGAGGCTTGCTTTTTGACCTATGATGTGATCAATTTTGGAGAAGGTTCCATGGGGTGCAGAGAAGAAGGTATATTCTTTCTTGTTTGGGTGAAAGGTTCTATAGATATCTGTTAGATCCATTTGACCCATGGCATTGGTTAATGATGTTATTTCACGGCTTAGTTTCTGTTTCAATGACTTATCCTTCAGTGAGAGTGGGGTGGTGAAGTCTCCCACTATTATTGTGTGGTGATCGATGTGTGGTTTAAGTTTTTTTAGCAGATCTTTTACAAATGTGGGTGCCCTTGTATTGGGAGCATAGATGTTCAGAATTGTGATGTCATCTTGGTTGACTTTACTTTTGATGAGTATGAGTGTCCTTCCTCATCCCTTTTGATTAATTTTGTTTGATAGTCTATTTTTTTGATTATAAAATGGCTACGCCTGCTTACTTCATGTGACCATTTGCTTGGAATATTTTTTTCCAACCTTTTACCCTGAGGTAATGCCTATCGTTATAGGTGAGATGTGTTTCTTGAATGCAGAAGAATGTTGGATCTTGTTTATGCACCCATTCATTTAGTCTGTGTCTTTTTATTGGAGATTTGAGACCATTGATGTTGAGAGATATTAATGACCAGTGACTGTTAAGAGTCTTAATTTTGATGTTGGTTCCAGTCGAGCATTTGTGTAGTTCTGTTTTTGCCACGGTATAGTTATCTATTTCCTGAGTAGTTTTGGTTGTAGCTTGACCCTTTGGGATGGAGTTTTCCTTTTAGTACCTCCTGTAAAGCTGGATTTGTGGATAGGTACTGTTTGAATTTGTTTTTGTCATGGAATATTTTGTTTTCTCCATCGTTGGTTATTGATAGTTTTGCTGGGTAAAGTAGTCTGGCTTGGCATGTGGTCGCTTAGGTTTTGCAGGATCTCTGTCCAGGCCCTTCTGGCTCTTATGGTCTCTGCTGAGAAATCGGGTGTAATTCTGATAGGTTTGCCATTAAGTGTTATTTGGCCCTTTTCTCTTGCAGCTTTTAATATTTTTCTTTGTTCTCTATGTTTTGTGTTTTGATTATTATGTGATGGGCAGTTTTTCTTTTCTGGTCATTTCTATTTGGTGTTCTGTAGGCCTCTTGTATGTTTATAATCTTCTCTTTCTTTAGATTGGGGAAATTTTTTTCTATGATTTTGTTGAGAATAATTTCTGGGCCTTGGAGTCTGATATCTTCTCTTTCTTCAATGCCTATTATCCTCAGATTTCTTCTTTTCATGGTGTCCTTGATTTCTTGGATGTTTTGTGTCAAGAGTTTTCCAGATTTGGCATTTTCTTTAATGATTGCTTCAAGATCTGTGATTGTATCTTCTAGACCTGAGATTCGTTCTTCCATCTCTTGGATTCTGTTAGAAAAGCTCACCTCTGTGTTGCTTGCCTTTCTCTCTTAGGTCTCACATTCTCGTTTTTCTTCTGTCTGTGTGTTTATCATTGAATCCATTTTCGTCTTCAGATCTTGAACTGATTTTTTTATTTCTTTCATCTGATTGTTTGTATATTCCTGAGTTTCTTCCATTGCCTCTTTATAGATCTTCAGAGCTTGAACCGTTTTATTTATTTCTTTCATTTGGTTGTTTGCAGTTTCCTCAAAATTTTCCAGTTCCACTCTGTGTGCTTCTTTTATGTCTCTCACCTGTTTGGCTGCGTCTTCCTGCATTTGATTACGAATTTTATTTGTTTCCTCCATTAATATCCTCATTCCTAAGGATTTGAGGTCATTTTATTGTATTTCTACTGTATTTGAGTTCTCTGGGTTGTTTTCTTTGGGATAGCTGGAAAATGGAGATGCCATGTTGTTTTGGGTTTTTTTGCATATGCTTTTACGCTGTCCTTTAGTCATCTTGCTGTCTTTGTTTTTGTTGGGTAGCTTCCAGAGTTGGATGGAGGGAGTCTGATGATAGATTCACTTGTTTTCTCACGATTTCTGTAGGCTGGAAGCTCTGATGCCTCACTGGTATGGATGGCAGGAGGTTATCCCTGTCGTTTTGGACTCTCACAGCCAGTGATCCTCAACTCCCCTGTGCTGTGGGTCCTGTAATTGTTCTGGGTCTCTGAATGAGCATTGGGTCAGGCCAAGGTATCCACAGCCTTCTGGGTTCCCTGCCAAGTCCAGCCAGGGACACTGGGCCCGAACCACAAGCCGAGCTCAGCTAGATTCTTAGGGCCTGAACTGTCTGCCGAGCTCAGCTAGGGATTTTGGGCCCAAAATGCACACAGGGTCCAGCCAGAATTATATGGGCTTGGACTGCGCACCAAGCTCAGCTAGGGGCTTTTGGCCCAAAGTGCGTGCTGTGGTCAGTTATTGACTCAGGGCCCGAAGTGTCCACCAAGCTCAGCCAGGAATTCTGGATTCAAACTGCACACTGTGCCCAACCAGAGTCTTAGAGCTGGGACTGGGCCTAAAACTCTGCTAGCGTCTCTGGGCCCAATCTGTCTGCCAAGCACAGTTCGGGACTCTGGCCCTAAACTGCACACCGAGCTCCACCCGAGTCTCTGCTGTGGAATTGTGCACCGAGCTCTGCTAGTGAATATGGACCCACACTGCACATTGAATTCAACCCGGGACTCTAGGCCTATACTGCACGGATAGTCCAGCCAGAGTCTTGGGGCCGCTGAGCCTGTGTACCCAGCTCAGCTAAGAGTCTCTGGGTCTAATCTGCCTGGCATGTTCAGCTAGGGCCTGTGGGCTGAATCTGCGTGCTGACCTCAGCCTACGTCAGTGCCCCAGAACTGCCCCCTGAGCTGAGCTAATGTCTCGTGCAGAACTGCTCATTGAGGTGAGCTAGTGCCTAGGGTGGAACTGAGCACTCCGCCCAGCCTGTGTCACAACAGGAGAACTGCGGCTGTGCTAAGCTGGTGTCTAGAGTGGAGCTGAGCGCTCTGCCCAGCCTGCGTCACAGCAGGGGAGCTGTGGCTGCACTGAGCTGGTGCCTGGGGCAGAATTGCTTGCTGCGCTGAGCCAGCCTTTCTAAGACACTGCGCATTGAGCTGAACCCGGGACTCTGGGGCTGAACTGTCCGCCGAGTCCAGTTTGGGTCACAAGGCACCACGTGACCCAAATCCTTTCCAGAGTTCCCTCTCCCGTAGCAACTCCCACCGGCCACCACACCAATCACCTCCACCGGAAGGCTCTGAGCTGCAAACCTCAGCTCCTGCCACTGCTGCCGCTGGTGCCGCTGGTGCCATCGCGCTGCTCTGATCCGAGAAAATCTGGGCTCCTCCCATGTGCAGGGGCACGCAGGTCCTCTGTAGCCTGGTCCCTCCGAACCATAGAGCACTCCTGCTGCCGTGGTGTCGGGACCTTGGTGTTCCTGGCTCAGAAATCTGTGCAATTCCCTGAATTATTCACTGGAGCTTCCAAACACGGTCCACACTGCTCGCTGCCATCTTGGATCTCCATCTCTGGCATGTTTTTATGCCTTCTTTGCTAAAAAGCAGCTAAACGTAAGTGTGTGGATTCATGTCTGGGTCTTCAATTTCATTGATCAAAGTATCTGCTTAAACCTTTTAAAGTCTGGCAAATGTTTTGCCTCTGCCACAGTTTCTGACAGGTGATGGTACTAAGCCATGTACAGCATTCCTTGCAGCTTTCTGTATTTTCAAGAGAACGAGAATACTGTGATATATCTGCAGCCACGGTGGTCTCTTTCCCTTTGATTTTTGAAGGACAAAGTAGCTGCCAACAGATATAATTTCTCCTGGAGCAGAGATGGGCTTACTCCTTTGGGTCACATTGCAGTAAGTTAGAGAGCTGAAGCACATGAATTAAATAGTTAAGCGGGGCTTGCGAGCTGTGCTATCGGAGGAAACAACTGCTATTAGATGAATGTTGAACAGTGCAGAGGGGCAAAGCTTTCCTCATTTTCATCAGTTAATAATCAAAACAGTTTGACATTGGCCAGACAGAGCCAAAAAATATGGAAGCAATTATTGAAATAAATGAAAATATCACAAAATTATATGTTATTATTTTTTATTTTAAAGGTAAAAACATTTCACGAAGATTCTATTACGTATTGATCGAATGAAGGAAAATGTTGTGAGTGGGTTTAAAAGCAAAATATGAAGCACTTATCTTAAGGTATCAGTGAAAAATATATGGACAATTCTTACTCCACACACAGAGAGTTGGTTTAAACTATGGGCTGATGGCCTGTATCATGAGATTGGAACAACCAGTTCTTTGATGGAGTGAAAATAGCTTCACTGACAAGAAAAAGATGCCTTAAAAGTGTAGTTAGGGGTTTGATCAAATACGTATAGTCTTCAACAATAACAAAAAATGACCATGGTTGCTATAAATCTCACATTCTGTTTTTACTTTATGGGACTATTACACACCCCAACTGCATTAACACTACAATAACAAAATAATGTTTCCTGTCATTTCAAGAAATCTGAAATGGCGATGAAAGGCGTTTCCTACCTATGATGTCAGAGGTTATTTAACTGCCATTAAGTTGATAATGACACTCTTTCTTGTCACTTACAGGCTATGAAGTATTCTTGATCAGGCCATGTGACATAAAATGGCCCCTATCCTGTATCAAGTGCCTTTTGAATACTCAGTTTTCATTACTCTAATGACATTAGCAGAGCTCCTGAATTATGTTTGGCATCTGTGATATGTCTAAACAGTATTATAAAAATTAGAATTTCCTGTTTTTATACTAAACATAATTTAATTTGTTTTTTTCAATTATAAGAAACTCTTTGTTTTCCATGTTGTGATAAATATAGATTGTCTATCATAGGTCTCAGATTCTGTTGTGTTAATTGTAGCTACCAGTGTCATTTATATTCTCTAAAGACTAGAGGCATGTGTAAGTCATACTCATGAGACATGATGAAACAAATGAAAAATTTCTGGTCTTTTTCTTTTGGCTTGAGATATAAATTAAAGAATACAAAGTGGTCCAGGCATCTATCACATCAACCTTGGCATTTCCTACTAACTGATGTTCTGGTTAGACTTAATTGTCAAATTGACACAGGCTTGGGTGGTATGAGAGGAGAAGCTTCAGCTGTGGACTTACCTTGATCAGAATGGCCTGTGATCTTGTGGATGTGCTGTCTTGATTGAAGACTGATGTGGCACGGTCCACTGTGGGCAGCCCATTTCTCTGGGAGGTGTGTCCGTGCTGTATCAGAGAGCCAGCTGAGCATGAGTCATAGAACAACCTGAAAACAGCATCCTTTCACAGTTTCTGCTTCCAGTTCCTGCCATGACTTCCCTCAAGGACAGATTGTGACTTGAAAAGTGTGAGTTGAAGTAAACTCTTTCTTCCTCGAAGTTGCTTTTGATCTACGTGTTTTATCACAGTAATAGAACCAAACTAGAATTCTTACCTATGTCCTTTGCTTTCCTATGTTCTGAAGAAGTCTTATAGAGAGAAAAAACATAATCATATGCCTGGAAAAGATGTTACAGCATCAATTTGGAAACTGAAAAAAACACAGACCATGGAGTAAGACAAGTTCTCTGCCTACCACCAGGCATGTGACTGAGGCCATCCTAGACAGTTCAGCCCCAGCCAAGACGATATAGAGCAGATCTGCTCAGTCAATCATAAACATATACAAAATTAAAATCTCTAATGGTTTAAGCCAATTACTCTTAGTTTAAAGTTGCATACAAGCAAAAGCTGATTGGTATAAATATAAAAATTGGATTATTTGTTTACAGACAAGATATATTATCCAGATGAATTTTTTGCTCTTGTTTTTAAATCTATTATTGGAAATGTCTTCTATGGAAAACTTAGTTTCACTAACTAATTGGAACCACTTCTTTAAGGATTTCATGAGTTGACTCTTTTTTAGTCCCAAGTTAGGTGTTTCTCATGAATTCCCGTGTTTTATTCCTTAGTCTTGCAAAATCTAGTTGTAATTTTTCAAGGTATCTGCACATTTCCTATTTTCCTTTTCATTAAAATTTTGCCACTATATGTTTTAGCTATTATTTTTTTACATGCACTTGAGAATGTTTGGGCACTAAGCATATTAGCTACTGTTAATTTAATTTGACACATCGTAGATGTAACATTAGCACTAACATATTTTTCCCATTCCAGTTGGAATTTGCACCAAGTTCTGAAAACTATCAGGAAAGGACTTTCACTGTACTTGTTGTCAGTAAGAATTCTATTTCAGATGTGCATGCAGAACATACCACCCATCTTTCTAGCAGAAAAATTCATTTATACTTGCTGTAATTTCTTGTTTTCTTTTCAGATTGTTGTGGGTTGGGAAATTCAAGAAGTTGCAGGGCTTAAAAAGGTTGAACATTAATCTTATTCTAGAGCTGTTTACTGTTGTTATTTTGTCTTGATATCTTGATCAAGTGTGTGAGCTGGTTTCCTCTTGTCTAGATTGGTTGGAAAGAGCCTTACAGTCCCAGATGGTCAGAGTCAGCATTCTGTTCCCTTAGATGACCCGGATCATTGTGACAGCTGGCTCTGTACTACTCTTGGTCAGGGCATGTCTTCTAAAAACTCTCATCTAAAATCTGGGGGAATTATACTTTCAAGTTAGTGACAACTTTGCAGTTTCAAAATCAAAGTATAAGTCATCCTAAGAGTTATGATTGGAAAGAAAAATGATATACGATGAATAATGGAGAATTCCTTCTCAGAAGAGGGAAATAAGAAAACAATTTTTTTTTCTGTCTGAAATCTCTCTCTCTAGACTTTATTGATAGAAATTTAAGAGTGAAGATCTTAGTTTTCTATTGGAGTATCTGTCAAGCTGTTCATCACACTGAACAGGAAGGAACACAAAGATCAGTCAGTCTTTTCTCTCATCAATCTTGGTAAATGTCAAAGGATGAGTTAAGATTCCAACATATTATCCACTAAGATCTAGTTTATACCAAAGACTGTTTCCTATGATAAGACATTCTTGTCAATTCCTAGGTAATGATAACATTTTTTTTCCATAGCAGGTTAAGATCAATTCTGTTGCCTTTTATTCAAAAGAAAAGGCCAATTTTTCCTTGTTTATTTTTGGTGGAGGCCAGATTTTTATGTGATCATTCACTTCCTAAGACTGGACAGAAATGAATATTTGATGTCCTAGGAGTACATTATGGAATTCTTCTAGGGCTGACTTAAAAACCCCCAGAGAATTGTGCTTCAAAACAAAGTGGAATTCAGAGTTAGGTAATTTGGACCCACTATACTGGTTTTCTGGGTAGCCTTCAACAAATCACTTAACCTCAGTCAAAAAAATGCATTGAAATCCTTTGATAAA
This sequence comes from Acomys percivali, assembly GCA_907169655.1. Taxonomy (NCBI): domain Eukaryota; kingdom Metazoa; phylum Chordata; class Mammalia; order Rodentia; family Muridae; genus Acomys; species Acomys percivali. The sequence continues at coordinate 79,185,982 of OU015751.1, read as the reverse complement.
GGTTCCTGTGTTTAACCCAAGTATCACACTAAATTCTAATTTTATACAACCCTCAGGGGAAATTTTGGGAGCATTACATAGAAGCAGAATTTGGCACAATAGAATCACTATGGATTTGGGAATTGAGTAAGTATGTTTGATATTTATGATTCTCAATACCTCAGCAACTGGAGCATGAATGCAAAGGCACTGCAGAGTAGAGACTGGATGCCATGGAAAGAAATGAGCAGAAATCCTTGGGTGCCTGGCAGCTAAAGCTGGATTCACCAAGAGTGATTTATCAACTTGCCATCCAATGAGAGGTTGAGAGATGGTCAAATAAATGAAATGGTCTCCCTTCACGGACATCTGGCTCCGGTTGTGGGAGGAGTATCAAGGGAAGACACCATGTGGTACCATCTCTACAGTGTCACACATGCCCAGCCTAGAGACCTGGAGTCTGGGCCAAGACAGCAACTCTACTTCTTCTTTCATGGTCTGACTATTTCAGTTAGTCCTTCAAAAGAAAATAAAAATACTTACTTTTTTCTTTTTTTATTGATAATATTCATATTACATCTCAATGGTTATCCCATCCCTTGTATCCTCCCATTCCTCCCTCCCTCCCATTTCCCACTTACTCCCCTCCCCTATGACTGTGACTGAGGAGGACTTCCTCCCCCTGTATATGCTCATAGGGTATCAAGTCTCTTCTTGATAACCTGCTATTCTTCCTCTGAGTGCCACCGGGCCTCCCCATCAAGGGGACATGGTCAAATATGGGGCACCGGAGTTCGTGTGAAAGTCAGTCCCCACTCTCCACTTAACTGTGGAGAATGTCCTGTCCATTGTCTGGATCTGGGTAAGGAGTTTGATGCTTACTGCACGTATTGTACTTGATTGGTACCATAGCTTGAGCAGGACCCCTGGGCCCAGATCTGCCCATCATAGTGTTCTTCTTATAGGTTTCTAGGACCCTCTGGATCCTTATATTTCCCCAACCTCCCATACTTCTCTCACCTAGAGTCCCAATATGATATCCTCACCTCTATCCCACTTTCCTGGTAAGTGAAAGACTCAAATGGTACATACTTACTTATAAAAATACTTACTTTATTTCATGTGTGTGTGTTTCTGCATGCTTGTATGTATTGGTACCGTATGCATGTTTGGTGCCCTTGAAGGCTAAAAGAAAGCACTGGATCCCCTGGAACTAGACTTACAGACAGTTGTGACATTACAACATTTCCGGATTCTCACATTATTCTACAGCACTTTACTACGCACCTGCCTCCCTCCAGGAATGATGTTGGTTTGATGGCTGTGGTGGTTCAGGAGACAGACACACACACTGACGTTGCCTTTCTGAGTGACTATTTTTGGATAAAGTCATCATTTCCTGTGGAATGTAACGTGTGTGTGTGTGTGTGTGTGTGTGTGTGTGTGTGTGTGTGTGTGTGTTGTGCTACGTTTAGAATTCTGTGCCTTATCAGCTATAGCAGTCTGAAAGAGCATCAGAAGGCAACTTGTCTCATTAGGATCATTAAGTGTTTCTTCATTAACCTTTATGGTGAGTTGCTTTTCCAGCTACCTTTGGCACCTTCCCACTGAGTTCTAAGTGAACCTGCCCTTGGTTGGCATCTGTTCAGTGCTCTCTGTAAAAGGTTATTGCTGATCTGAGACTGCTCTTGAAGGCATGAGTAGCCTCAAGGAACCGCTGTTTTAAAATGGTTACTTGTTCCCTGACATTCCATAGCTGATGAGGTACCATACAATTTCATTATTTGCACATACTCAGACACAGGCCAGTCTTCATGTTTCAACAACAAGCACATCTGTCAAGCATTAATCGTGCTCTTGGAATGAACCTGGGGATGCAAAGCCTCTGTTCAACCTGCTTGCAAACTGGGGAGGGTGGAGAGGATCTTAAACGAGAGAGCAGCCACATGAGGGGCGTTGAGGAAACAGGAGGGCCGCTTATCTCAGATGTATGGGGATGTTCAGACACAAAGGACAAACTCCACTTATATTACCGCTTCTGTGTTAACAGGTTGCTATAAAACAAAACGGGTTAGCACAACTATAAACATTTCTGCCTTAGTGTCTCTGTGCCAGGAATCTGTAGGTATTTATCTGGACAGCTCCTGCTCTGGTTTCTCTCAGGAGGTAGAGTTGTGATGCGAGCCCAGTCATGTCTGAAGACTTGCCTAGGGCAACAGTACCTGTGTTCAAGATGCTTTCTTCACTTGGCTTACACTTCTGTTGCTTACTGGCGCGTGGGCAACCTCAATTCCTTCCCACCATGGCCTGGCTCCAGTTCTGCATGGGTGCTCCCAGGATATAGGGGCTAGCTTCCCCAGAACTATCCAAAAGCAGCCAATGCAGAAATCCTTATTGCTTTTATGACCTAGCCTTGAAAGTCCTTTACATCTGTAGGGTTCTACTCACAGCCATGGTTTACTTGAGAGGGACCAAACACAGGTGTGATTCTCAGGATGTGAGGAACTTAAGAGCTATCTAGGTGACTGTGAGAATTCTGCTCATCAGAGATAGTTTACTGTTCACATTCAATGCTGGCCACTAGGTTATCTATTCTCTTGGGACTTGACAAGCATGGCTAACGATGTTAATCTCAAATTTCATTCATTTTATAGTTATCAGCACATCATTTCCCAAACTCACAGCTACCCTAAAATGCATTCACTGAGTTTGTGCTTTTAACAGAAGCCCGAGGCATGAAGACACTGAATGCACATGCTCTCACAGAAGCCAGAAGGTGTCAGATCATCTGGTGGTGGAGTTACAGGTAGGGTCTCTGTAAGAGCGGCAAATGCTCTTAGCTTCCTGGCCATCTGTCCAGGCCCACCATGTCCTTTTTAGAGAGATAAAGTTGTATGGATATGACCGTGAAAAGTCCATCTTATTTTCCTCATGAAAAATGCTTCCTTTGCATTTCATAAATAGCTGAATTCAATTGCATCTTCCAGCGTCAATCTTGATTTGTTTCATAATTTAGCAGAAATTGAAGCCAGTTTATTCTGTCAAAGCACCCGAAGGATTGTTCCAGAAAAACAAAGAAGTATTGTTTCTAACATAGAAACAGCGTTTGTAGTTTGAGCTTTCCCCTGGTCCACTCGCTTGTGGCACTTCCCTCTGCAGTAACCTTTCTGCACGTTACAATGTTACCTCATAACTGCCCACTTAAGGCCGTATAGCCCATTGCCATGGGGATGAATCACAACTTTCAGATTTGTCATCCCGGCTCTGTTTCTTTACCAAATAGGCAAGGTATATGTTCTACAAAGCCAAGCTCCCTTTAAACAGAAAACAGGAGGGTAAAGTCTAAAATTAGGAAGGCTGGAAGGCAAATTCAGATGCCTTATTATATATTTAGATATCTGCTCCCCAGCTATGAAATCTTTGTGATACCCACCATTTCCCTCATAACACACATTTATTAAACATTATTGGGCTTTTGCTTGCTGTTAATTAATTTGTTTTATAAAGGCCCCTTCGTTACACACAGTGTACTTAATAATTACCCCAGGCAAGTGCTGCTGTGTCCAATTAACCTTCTTTGGTTACGATGTTAGACTGAACATGTAAACACGAATGTTTCGCATATGATATGGGCATAGGTCTCTTTATTGTATTTTCTCTCTATGCATGTACTGCATGTGTACGTTGCACATGTAAGTCCTCTCAAAACAGATCGATTACATAGTGTTCTCAGTATTTATTGTCTCGTGTTCTTCCTTTCTTTTTTCATCAGTCTGGAAGAAATTTGGTGCGTAAACAGGAAGGAATTGATGTGATCATCCCCACCATCAGGCTTAATGAGGGTCTGGCTTTGTCCTGGCTTCTGCACAGCAGCTGATGCTGTGCCGACAGACGGGCAGAAGTCTACCTTCTAAGTTTCGGTCCACACATGTGTGCGCACAGCACACAGAGCCTTAGTTCCCAGTTCCCTGACATGGGATATGTCCTGAAAAACATTAATCATAAATGTCCTGAAAACTGGATCTGATCTCCCTAATATTTCGACTCGCTGTTGCAATGGAAATGTTTTCCAATAAAAAATATCCAAGTCTGCCAAACCAGTGCAGCGATCTCCAGAGGATCATACCACTTTCCAAGCACAGTTTTATGAGCCTGATGTCAAGTGGCCAAACTCGGCCACCAAGCTTGGTCCAAAATGTTGAACTCTTAGCAAAAATGCTTTTTATAATAACTCCAGTCTCTTGCGCAGACTAACTCTCGAATCTGATAGTGTCCAAGTTCGTTATTAATTTTTTTATTGGTCCTCATTGAGTACCCCTATCCAGATCCGTCTGTTGGAAAGTTCCTCATTTCTTCTGCCTGCCTTGACTCACTTTGTTTTGTTTATTCTGGTCTATGTAAGCTTTCATGCATTCACGGTAAGGTCAGAAGTGAAGGTTCTTATCTGCGTTCTCTTTTGTATGGATGCTGTCTTAGCTACCAATTCAGTGCGTAAGGTGATGGCCTGGTTTTGTTTCTTTAATTGGAGTGTTTTGGCTATTTACATGCAAGGCAGTCATTTGTGGTTCTTATACTTCTCCCCCATCCCTTACTGTTTTTAGTGCTCCATGTTCTGATGTAAATATAAGTTTTCCCCTATCATAGCATAGAATGGAGTTCTATGCTGAGACTGAGACAAAAGAAAACTGAAAAGGAGAAAAGAGTGAAAGATAAACTCTTTTGTGTGTTAGTATTACAGTTTTATTTTGCTATATTATTGGGATTTCCAGTACATATGGGCAGAGATGTACATTTGCTTTCTCAGTGCCTCTCTCTATACTCCTCCCCCACTCCACCCCAAACATACGCCTCTCCTGGCACCATAGTACTGGACACACTGTCCACTGGTTACTTCACCTCGCCTTAGAAACACTGTAATTTTGGAAAAGATTAAGAGCAATTATTTTGTTCTCAAACTGCTTTGCAGTATTTCAGCATTCTGAGATGTCTCCAGGAGAGTGGATATGCATTTCTTGGAACAGACCTTTCCTAGATTTAGTAGCTGGAGTTGTTCAAGAAGTTTGATAAACAAGAGAGTGGGAAAGGGGGTGCTGGCTGGCTCGGGTGCAGCTGGCTGGGACTGGGGATTAGGGGTTGTACCTATGGCTGATAGGATGAGTAAAGATGAGAGATTCAGAGAGAGTGTCAAACTACCCCTCTTGTTAGCTTGTCTATTTGTTCAGTGATTGTTCCCTTATATACATCTTAGAGCATTGGTCTGTAGTCTGTGTTGTATAGGGTATATTTGTAGTTTTTCTAAATTTCATTAACTCATTTTCTTTTAAAAATATATTTTTAGTTTTTACATATACATTATATTAATACAAATATATAAAATAAACTACCTACAGTAAAAAGAATAACAAAACAATCAGGAATTATATTAATGTTACATTCATAGTGTTTTCGCTATTTGTATTTGTCAGCCTTGAAGAAAATGTCTTTTCTATCTTGGTAAGTCTAAAATTCTGAATGTAAATAAATATCTATCATATATCATCTCTGTCAACTTAAAACATCTATCTAGACTAAAAACATCTTAACTGCTAAACAACTAAGATTAATTGTAGAACTAAACTATCTGGTCTTCAGCCCCATCAGAGATTTGAGAAGGAATAAAATTAATTACCTGAGGAAACAGGAAGTGCAGGTTAGCAGCTTCCAAAGTGAAAAAAAAATGATAGAGACAGTTTGTTTCCTGAACAGTCATCTAAAACTCTCTTTAACATTGGAGCATCATCTTCAGCCTTCTGGCCCAGTATATCTGACATACATATTTGTGAGGCAGGAATTATTGAGAACTTGCTTATCCAGTCTTGGCAGAGTTTGGCTGTTGACTCTGCCTGCATCCAAGCTTGCCCATTTTTAGGCATAATTCTGTCTGTGGCCAAAATGAGGACATTTTGCCACATTTGAAGCTATCTCCATAAGGAGGTTCATTGATTCTCATCATTTTCTTTGAAGTAGGTTGGGTGTTGCTAGGAGTCTTATTGTCAATGAATCTTTTAAATAGTAAAAATATCTTTAAATGACATATTCTGTATGTCTCTGAGGTTTTTGAAGACCGTATCTAATTATTTTACCTTATTTATCTGTAGAATCATATCTATCTGTTAAACCTAGGATGTATATTCTTGTAACATAAATAGACTAGTAATTGACATGAACATGATTTGATCAACTAACAATTAACTTGTATAACTTACTTATCCTAAACAGCCTGCAATAGCACTTTTAAAGTATTGGAGGAAAGCCTTGTATTCTACTTGAGTTGTATGGGTACAATACCTCATATTAGAGTAGAAAAATATTATATATATATATATATATATATATATATATATAAAATGTGTGAAGAATAGTCTTAAATTTGAATTCTGTACCAATGTATCAAAATTAAATGTATTTTGCCTCAATATACAAAATTCTATACCAATGAATTAAAAATAACCTTGTGTGCAAAATTTAAGGCCTCAACTTGAGGAGTAGACTCAATAATCTTTTTGTTTTATATATATATATATTTGTATGTTCCCCCTTCTTCCTTTTCAACTCGTATCTCCATACCTAAGAAAGAAAGATAAAGGAAAAGAGAGACATACCTGAGTCTAACCTCATTTCCTCTCTGAATAAGACCAATGGTAACTTGTAACTAACTCTAAATGAAAATAAACACCTATAGCCCAAGAAAGGAACCAAAAACCTGCCCAACCCCTCTTACGGGATATGAGGTGCTGGTCTCTTAAGGTTTCTTCTGGCTGATTTTGACAAATAATACCTTTGTAAGGGCCCAAATAAAATTGGAGGAAATGGTTAAAGAAGTTAGGAATAGCATTTGTGGTCCAGTTTCTACATGTTGAGAAATTCCAAGCATAGTAGGAGTCCTGTATGGGACAGTCTGAAATTCTGGACCACTTGGGACTGGAGGCTTTCTTTGAAGCTCTCCTGGGAGCTGTCCTGTTCTGAGGAGGAACAGAAAATGAAGTAGTTGGTTCTGGAATATGAAGGATGCAGGACATGAGCATCCAGCATGCTGGGAGGAATGAGTCCTCTTAGGTTTGATCTAGCATCAGTGTCCAGTTTATTTGTTCTGAAAATATAAAATTCCTCACAAACATACAGTCCTAAAATTATAAATGTGTGAGGTGCGTGGGATACAGAGAACAATTAAGGCTAGTTCTCTGCTCTTTGTATGAGCAGAAGAAAGACATCTGTAAATCTTCATTCATGCCATATTAAAAATGGCATCTAATAATAAGTCACAGGGATTCTGTGACCAACAAGAAACATTGCCTATGCAAAGATATTCATGTCTCAGCCAGTATCAGAGCTATTCTCATGTAATGGGATTAGCAATATAAGTTACTTCCTTGTTCTGAAGTTTGGATTCTTTACTTCTTGATTGTAGCTCCCTCTCTCATCACCTTTTGATCTCACCCTCCTTCCTTCATCCCTTCTCCCTCCCTAGTCCTCAGAAAGGGGAACCCTCCCCCTTAATATCTGGACTTAGTCTATCAAGTCTTATCTGTACAACCTGCATCCTCTTACTCTGTGGTCTGGCAAGACTGCCCTGTCAGAGGTAAATGATCAGTGACATGGGTCAGAGTCCTTGTCAGAAGTGGTCCCTACTCTGCATAGTGCCTGCCTACTACATCTGAGCAGAATGTCTAGGTCGGCTCCATGCATGGTCCTTGGGTGGTGCATCAGTCTCTGCAGCACCCTCCCTTGCAGAATTTTTAAGTGTATATTTTATTTACTGTAACTTATTCACATTACATCCTGATTGTTATCCCTTCCCTCTTATCTTTCAACTCACTCCCAACCTCCCTCTTGTGCCTACTCCCTTTCTCTAGACCTCTGGTCACAGCCTATTAGGTTTCATCAGGATAGCCTGCATCCCCTTCTGTGTGCCTTCTAGGCCTCTTGCCAAGGGGCACCCAAGTGCATACCAGAGGTTCAGCAGCAGTACCCCCTCTTCCCCACATAGAGAATTGGCAGTCCATCAGCTACATCTGAACAGGGGGTCTGGGTCTCTGCATGCATTAACCTTGACTGGTGCATCAGTTTGTGAAGGTCTTCTTGTGCCCAGACCCACAGGCCTTGATGGTCTTTCTGTGGAGCTCCTGTTCACCCCTGGACCTTCCATCCCCCTCACTCTTCCATACAACTCTCAGTGTTCTGTCCAGAGTTCAGCTTCGAGTCCCGGTATCCAGGTTGGTGAAGATCTTTTCCCAATTTGCAAGCTGTCACTTTATTCTGTTGACAGTATCCTTTGCCTTACAGAACTTTTCAGTTTTTTACAGGGTGGATCTATTTGCATTTTTACATATAGACATTCGGTTAGACCAGGACCATTTGTTGAAGATGCTGCTTTTTTCCCATTGTACTGTTTTGGCTTCTTTGTCAAAAATCAAATGACTATAGGTGTGTGGATTTATTTCTCGGTCTTCAATTCAATAACATTAATCAATTGGCCTGTTTCTATGACAGCTCCATGCTGTTTATATTACCGTTGCTCTATAGTACAGCTTGAGATCTGGGATGGAGATTCCTCCTCCCCAAGCAAGTGAAAGACTTATATGAAAAAAACCTTCAAGTCTCTGAAGAAGGAAATTGAAGAAGACATCAGAAAATGGAACGACCTCCCATGTTCATGGATTGGGAGACTCAACATAGTAAAAATGGCCATCCTACAAAAAGCAATCTATAGATTAAATGCAATCCCTATCAAAATATCTACATATCTTTCACAGACCTTGGAAGATAGATAGATAGATAGATAGATAGATAGATAGATAGATAGGGAGAAATGATCATCCTGAGTGAGATAACTTAGACCCAGAAAGACATGCAGGGTATATACTCACTTATAAGTGGATATTAGACTCTGAGAGTCTTCACTCAATGGGGGGTGCAGACAGATGCTGGGACTCACTGCTGGACTCCAGGTGAGAGAGTTATAGAATAATGGGGAGATAGGATCCTCACAAGAAGACCATTAAGGCAGGCAGATCTGAATCCAGGTAGGCCTGCACAAACTGCTGTACCAACCAAGGACAATGCATGTAGTGAACTAGACCCCCTGTTCAGATCTAGCCAATGGACAGCTCATTCTCTACAATTGTGTGGTAAGTGGGGACTGTTTCTGACATAAACTCTGGTGCCCCCAATTTTATCACTTCTACTTGGTGGGGAGGCTGGGCAGAACGCAAGGGAAGGGGAAGCAGGCTATCTGGGTGAGACCTAATAGGGTGATCATATGGTAGGGGAGACCTCTTCTGTCAGAGGTCTAGGGAAGGGGAATAGGGTGAAAGAGGGAGGGGGGAATGTGAAGATACAAGTGAGGGTATATCAATCAGGATGTAATCTGAATAATTTATAATAAAAAGATAAAATACAGCTTTGATGAGGAGTGTAAACAATATATTTATTTATTAAAAAAACTTTCAAGATGAAAAGAACACTAATGAAAAAAAAGAGCGTGTCCCTGTGACCTACCCTTTTTAACTAGGCTCCACCTCCAAGTGTCCTCCACCTCCCAGTGGTCCATGCAAGGTGAGCCCTTTGCTGGAGTAAGTCACATATGGAGTCTGAGCCATTGTGACCTGGTCATCTCTGAACATGCTGTTGGGGATTGAATCTTCAACATATGAGCTTTGGGGATTTTTCAGAGCCAAAGCATCTCAGACGTAAGAAACTCAGTAGCAAAGCAGGAGCCAAATAGAAAGAATGCACAAAGGACAGTAGGAGCTGCTCAGGCTTTGGAGAAGAGCCTGCTGTTCATTTATTCCCAAAAGTCTGAGTTCACGTGCCCCACAGCAGTGCATGAGGTCTCCACTCACTCCACATTGTCACCAACACTTGTTATTGTCTGTCCTTCTTACTTCAGGCTTAGATGGGTGTGCAGCAGGACCTCACTAGGATCTGACTGGCATTTCCTTGATAGCTTATGTTGATCAGTACTTCCCATGAGTTTGTTGGCTGTGTTTATATTTGCTTCTATTTAGAACTTAACTTAAGTCTCACTTGGGGTCTTTCCATTACTTTCTCAGAAGCACTATTTACTCTAGACATGGTTACATATTGCTCATATGATTTCCTGATGTCTCTTCCCTTCTGTGTGCCGATTTTCTTTTCCTTACAGCACACTTTAAGCACACACTTTAAATTTTAATGGAGTCCAGATTCTCTTTTTTTCTTTGTGGCTTGCACTTGGAGTCATATCACAGACAGCTTTGCTTGACCCACTGTCTGAAGAGTTTCTCCTATATTTATCCTAAGAGACAATACTTTTAGCTCTTACATATAGATTCATTATACACTCCAAGTTACTTCTTCACTAAGTCCTTTATATCATCTTTTAGAAGATACCTGGCCCCAGTTAAAAGTTTGGTTTTCTCTTTCTATCACTTATTATTTTTTTCCTCAACTTAGCTTCACGTCTTTGCTTGGATCCTTCCTTATTCCTCATGCACATTCACCCACTTCCTCTGTGTTGGATTACAGTCTGGACTATTGATAGTTACAACCATTACATTTATTCTGGGCTCCAGATTCATATTTCCTGGATGTCCAGAGTTGACAGCAAAGCCAACACAAGGGGCCAAGTTACTATTGCCATGTCTGCATAGCTCCTCTGTCTCTTGAATGTTGACTAACCTCACCATGAACACAGCCTGTGAGAGTATATCCTGGAGGTTCCTGAATGCCTCTCTGACTCACTTGCTTCATCGCAAGGCCTCTTGACCATGTCTTGGGACTCTGATATCTGCTGCTGGGGTCTCTCTCACACCTTAGTTTTGTGCACATTCTGCTTTCTCAGGTGGCTAATTACTCTTTCTGTTATGCATTTGCTTGAGTGCCTGCTCATGTTGCAGCACTCACCTCAATGCTTGGTCATTCCTAAAGGATAGAGCATAAATCAGGTTCGAGACAATATTTATTGCCTGTGGTATATGATTAATAATGATTTATTTAATTACTGAATAAACAAATGATTGAATTACCTGTCAGATTTTCCTACTACTTGGTTTATGAGAGAAGTATTATTTTAACCTCATACATTTTCTGGAAAGTCACTGAAATATAACTTCAAGGGAATGACAATTTAATAGATTTTTTGTTTAAAAAACTACACAGTTTGGGGGCAGAGGATTTTCTTTCTTTTCACAATAAAGAGTTTGAACTCTTCCTTTTATTAAAATTGTGGTGAAAATTATAGAATTTACAGCAAGACATAAGCTGGCCAAAGAAAGTCCTTATAAATCCACATGAAGATTTACTTAAGCTTCCAGATTCCAACTGTAAGCTGAAATTGTATCTCAGATATTTTCTATGGGTACTTTCATGAAGTTTCTCTTCATGCTGGTCAAGCGTCATATAAAGTGTTTATGTTTGCTTCTGGTTAACATTGCCTATGGTTTCTGAATGAGTCTTTTGTGGCCTGATATGTCTGAAGCTGTGGGATTTGGGGATCTACAGAAAACAGGAGCCATCCTTCTCACATTCATCCATAGGGTGTAAATAGGTCATAAAAATGGCTGAAGCATGGACCCAATTTCTGTAAGCCATGATGAAAAATACAAGATACTAACCAAACATACATGGATAGTGCTCTGAGAATCTGATGATTTCTGCTCCTTTCATTATATTTGTATTCAGAGAATTTTATACCAAAGAATAAGCAACTATGATAACCTCATTATTGTTATCACAGGATTTTTGGTGGAGGCAGGCATTTTGAGGGAGGAGACATGTATTTAGCATCCCGTTTTGACTGATTTTTCTGGTACCTTGTATAGATTTTAGCAATTGGTTCAGAGTAACCACTAAGACAAATAATACTAATTCTGCACATACTAATCACTGCCTTTTCTAATTTGTTGATTCATTCATTAAGCAAGCATCTGATAGATGTTGTGGTAGGAGGGAAAAGGACTTTACAGAATTTGTGTATCCAAAAGCAAAGAATCAAATGATAGAGTAACCTGGTGGATCCTAGAGGTACTGTATAAAAGAGCTTACAGAAATGTGGAGAGGATCTATGATGAAGATTAAGGAAGCCATTACAAAGTGGGTCTCATTCAAGTTGGCTCCTGACAAATGAATAGGAGTTTGCCACGGAGATTGTTTAGTGTAGGGAGAGAAGCCTATCAGCTGAGGTTTATGAGAGAGGTTTTCATGAACTATATTAGTGGTAGAGGAAGACTGAAGCTTTGAAACCATTTTAACAATTTTGGAGCAAATCTATAAACACTTCAAGAAGACTCAAATATATCACCTTTAAGGTCTCCAACAAGAATTTATCATTATTGTTCCTTCTGCTCCCTTAGCATCATCAGCATCGTCCTCAAGACTTCTCCATACAGTCTCTTACTTTGGATCCCATCACAGTTTCATGATTCTGTAAGATACACATGTTTTACAGTATGAATTTCTGTAGGGCAGGGGTTGAGTAATCAGAATGTGTAGCCAAGAGCAGCTGATCATATGGGATGTATAAACCCGTGAGGGTTGTTATTGCCATGTTAGATAAGCTATGTTAATTTTTATTTAGTTTTGTTTTTAAGGTGTTTGCTATTCTTCTGTGAAAACACACAAAGAGAAGAGTCACACACACAAAAAAACTGAGGTCTATCTCTGCTGCTATTTTGAATACAACATACACATTCTATCAATATACATGATAGAATGGATTGAAGGAGGTATAGAATCTTTTGGAGTACAATTATTATTCTGGAATACTCTTCTGATACATGAAAGAGAGCCCCGTTAAAGTGAGAAGATATTCATAGTCTGTGCCCACACCATCCCTAACCCTCAGGTTTGATGACCCCCTGTGATCATTTTGTCATAGATTCTTCAGTGTCTGCTATAGAATTTTCCAATAAAATCACCATGGTTTCATTTGAAAACTGTGTCTTGTAGTATGGTATACATTACACAACAGAGTCTAACCTAGCAAAAAGTGGTCCCATAGACAAAGTTCGGAAATGGGTGCTCTCCATATGAGAAGGCTAGAGATATATGGAGCTGGTTTTAGTCCTGTTTCCTTCTTCTGTGTGTTTATATATGTGAGGCACACATGTGGGTGTGCATGCTCATATGTGCATGTGCAGAGGTTGCAGTTGAGCTCAACATTCTTCCTGTATTTCTCTCTATTTTAGCTATTGAGAATGGCTCTCTTACAACCTATAACTCACTATCTGACTGGTCAGGAAGCCCCATGGATCCTCCTGTCTCTACCTCCTCAGTACTGGGGTTACAGTCTCTGTGCCCAGATTTTTTATAGGGGTGCTGGAGAATCCAAAGTTACATTCTCATGCTAGAAGAATAAACCCCACAGCCACTGAGTCAACTCCTGAGCCGAGCCCCCAGTTTCATCTCTAATTCTGATTATCCACTATTATGCAACATTCCAGCTCCAAATGTAACTGTTCAAAAGCAGATATTATTTATTCAATCCTCAATTCTCCAAGGCTTGCGTTGGCTAGACAGGATGGAAGGTGACTTCCAAGGTTATTTGCTAATGGCTCCAACATGGCTTTGACGGTTGGTGAAGAGTTTGGCTGGAGCTGTAGGCCAAGGCCCCTGGTTCCTTCTCACTGGGGTCTGTCTCTCTGCTGGGTCCTTGAACTTTCTTACAGAGTGATGGCTGACTTCCAAGGAAGAATGTCTCCTTGGGTTAGGAAGTCAAATAGTCAGGATGTGGAAGCTGCCAACTTGGTTGAAGCCGGGTGTGGAAACTGGCACCGTACTGCTGTTTATTTGCTCAGTTGACCACTCAATCAGAGACCAGAGACCAGATCTGAAGGGGAGAGACCACAACCCCAGCTCTAGGTGGGATGTGTACCAAGTAACTTGGAAGAATATTTGTAAACTGCCACATTTTTCTGTCATGAAAATGCTCTGTTTTTATTCTGATGTTTCTTTTCATTGTTGGGAAATAAACCAATAAGGAAAATGTCTTGGTCTCACTTACTTTAAAAATAGGAAGGTTACTTGGTGTGCCTTAGCAATATTATTCTGTGTTATCTGAGTGGTCATGTCTCCTTGGTGCAGACTGGACTTAATAGGCCACGTTTTCATGTTTATAGACAGAACATTTCCATTGTGACTTGGTGAGTTAATTCCGTATGCTTCCATTCAAAGATTTTGCTAATTCTAGTTTAAAATTGGACTTGAGTATTTGTATATGGGTATATGCATGGGCACACACATGCTCTTATGTGTATCTGTGATGATCTTTATGAAGTATGCCCCCCCTTTTCTCATTCTGTGTCCCCTGACTTGTGGATGTGAAGCCCTCTATTCAGGTTGCAAAGAACTTTGGCACACGACTCAGGTGTCCATCAAACAACTGACCTCTCTGTAACATCTCTGGCAAGCAACTGTCTAGACTCCATCAAGATGGCTCCCATGATAGACAATTTAATGATCCAGTGTCAGAGGAGTTAAGCTGAAGACCCACTTAGATTTTTAAAATGTCTTTATCTTATTAAGCTAAATTTGAGTTCCTGAACTTCTTTACATGCTTGAAATCGCCAAACTTTCTTAACCAATGAAAAGCCTTCAGATTTGATGATATTTATTATAGCTTTTCCTTGATAGATTGAGTCTTTTTATTTCAAACCCAACAGCTATTTTCTGGCTACAGTCAGTTGAATTTCCTCTTGGCACCCTCACTGAACTTATCCCTGTTTTTGGCATTGTTGAATACTCAGGCATGCTTAAGGACTGAATACAGCACCCAGAAGGAAACACTCTTACTCAGAAGTACTTAAGCACTGAGCACAGCACCCAAGACAGGGAACACTCATGATGTTCTTGGCTGGGACTTTTAAATATTGGAACAGATCGCTGGACACCTGTGTGGAGTTCTATCAGTCCCAGCAGGATCTCCTCCTCACCCTCACATTCTGTCTCCTGCAAGACTCTTTGAGCTATAGGTTCTAATAATGTCAGAAGAGGTGAAGGTCCTGTCATTCATCAATGGAGGAGACATATTTTTTTCTGTAGCTGCTGGAAGCTGCTAAGCCTTTGGCAGGTGATTTTCTTTATAACTTTGCTATCCAATTGTTCCTCAAGTCCTTTAAAATGAATCACTTTAAAGATACACAGACATCATAACAACATAAAAGTGACATTTAAAGGTAAACATGTATGCATTTTTGAATAATTTCAACATAGCCACTTGTTTATGTAACTACTAAATTGTCTCATACTAGGATGTTGGATATTGACTCTCCTTTATTTTTGAGACAGTGTCTCACCATAAAGCCTGTACTAACTTCAGTTCTCCTTTCTTTAATCCCCCAAATGTGCTAGAATTAAGAATATAAATTCTGAGTTGTCTTGATGTAATTGCAGATGGCATGCCCAGTTTTGATGACCTTTGTTCTTCAAAGGTCAACTAATAACCAGTTCCTAATCATTGAAGTCACTGAACTAAGTCTCCTGAATCTGGCCCTTCATAAATCCAGGAACATGAAGATGATGTCCCCTGCATTTTGGTGGCCTTGGGAATACATACATGGCTAAGAGATATATTTGAAACACATACAAGAATCATGCCAAGGTTGTTTCTCAGTAGTCAGTGTTGAGTGGGTAGTTTAAGTTACAAAGTAGTAAAATTGATGGGAAGATGAAGAAAGAGATTGATTAGTTCTGATCTGGCATTACCTGAGGCTGCTTCCGGCTGTCCATTGGTATCTCTGTGGCTATGGTAACATCCTCCATCATATCATCTAGGTTTTTTTTGTGGTGTAGGCAGCAAAATAGTACACCACTAGGAAGACTTCACTTGTTAAAACAGCTTTTGCCTGCACTACTTCAGACCATAGAATGCAGAGGTGTGTGTGTGTGTGTGTGTGTGTGTGTGTGTGTGTGTGTGTGTGTGTGTGTTTGTGCGTGCGCATGCGTGGCTGCCTGCATATGTGCATTTGTGTGTTCCTCATTTGCAGATATGGAAGTTTCTTTTCAAAAGAATTGCACAAAGAGTTCCTTCCAGCCCTATTAAATAGTACATAAGCAGAAGTTAAGTGCTTCATAGTGGAAAGATGGCAGAGAAATTTGGTTCGGGTTACTATGAAACCTTTGTCAGGAAACCCTTTTTTGTTCCTCAGAGATGAGGCCATCTTGGATTTGCTAACCCAAAATACAAGCAAATGCATCTGCTACTGGTTTGTTCTCAGTGCATTTTTTCTTCCTCAGAATGGTAACTTATTTTGTAAATCATACATGAAAAATCAATTATATTTAACATGTAGGGCACAAATACAAGAAGTACCATTCCAAAAAGGAACTGCAAAAGCAAAGAGTAGAACATTTGGGAGTAATTTTCGGGAGTTCTGTTTTTTTTTTAAATACATGGTTTGCTTGTATAGAGCACGTTTTAGTTGTAATAGATAGTAGATAGCATCATTCCATGGATGAGAAACAGAGAAATGACATTTTAGTTAGAGGCACATACAAAAAAACCAACTCAAAGCGTTGAACCCTCTAGCTTTTCTTACCAACGTCATTTCTGCCTCCTCGTGTACGTCTCCAGAGGAGGAAAACTTTTTGTCTTACCCTGTGGCTAGTTTCCTTTTAAGGGAATGGTGCTCAGAAGTCATTTTTCACATTGAACTGCATATGGTAATGTGGCATTTACCTTCTTCTGTATGGGTTGACCTTTCTACAGGTTTACTTTTCACAGAAATTGAAGATCACTCTTATACAACCTTTTATTTTCTTTGGTACAAAGCATATATGAAAAGATAAATTTCTTTCCGCCCTTTACACCAGCAGGTGTGATTTCTTTTGGCCTAATACAAACCTCTTACAATAGTTCATTAAATGCCACTGTTTGATATTTGGGAAGCAATCACAGAGAATCAGCACTTTCCCTGACAAACTAATTCTCAATCCAGTTAAAACGAAACGAAAAGTTAATTAATGTCATACAGTGCTTCGTCTGTGATCAGCAGCTGGAGATAAATTAGAACCAAGGAGAATAATGCTCCGAAGAAAGGCAATAGAATAGCCAGCTTGCCAATTCCTCAAAGTCCACGACATCATTGACAATGTCCACTTGGCATTAGTTCCTGCATTGGGTAAGGACTTTCCAGTACGTTCTTCTGCCTTTTAGCTCCTCTAGTTGCTGTAGAACTTGTGGATGACAGTGGGCTGTGGACTGTGGCCCTCAAGTGGGGATGCTGTAAACAGTTATCTTCTTGCTCCCAACCAGCTTCCCCTCCACTTTTGTGCAACCCGGGACCCAGCTCCTGAATGGTGCAGGCAGCATTTAGGGTGGGGCTTCCCAATCAATTAACAACCAAAATAATAATCCCTCACACACAACCTCAAAAGCCAACCTGATGTAGTTAATTTTTCATTAAGACTTTGCCCAGGTGACTCTAGATTGTGTTGATGGTTAAAGAGAAGAACACAAATGCTGTCCACCTTTTTTGTTTATTTATTTATTTATTTACTTATTTATAAATGAAGTCTCTGACAGGCTTGTGACTCACCAAGTAGGTAAGGCTGATTGACCAAGGATTGACCCAAGTAACCATCTGTCTTTCCAGCACTGGAATTATAAGTGAACACCACTGTGGACAGATTTTCAATGAAAAGAAATTACTTTCATTCAATTTTTATGTGTATAGCTGCTTTGCCTGCATGTATGTATCTATGTGTACCACTTGTATACCGGGTACCCTTGGAGGCCAGAAGATGGAGTCAGATCACCTTTCAATGGAGAAAAGATGGTTATGTGTAGCTGTTGGGAATTGAATCATGATTCTCTGGAAAAGCAGTCAGCTCTTAACTGCTGAGCCATTTCCCCCACGATTTCTGGGGATTGAACTCATGTTCTCATGCTTGCAAGACAAGCAGTTTACTGGTTGAGATTTTTTCCTAGCCCAGAGCTGTGGTTTTAAAGAAAGAAAATCCCATCTGACTCAGGAACCAGATGCTGAGGTGAAAGCCTACCAACTCAGAGAGGCTGAGAAAACACTGAGCTGACCTTCATACTCAGCTCATATCCTAAAGGAAAAAGCCCTTCCTACCCAGCTCAGGTCCCAGAAGGGGAAAGCTCCTCTCTTTCTCCAAGCTGTCTTTAATACCCTTCAACTCAATGCCCCTTATTTCTGCTTAATCCCTGTCAGCTAGTTTCTTGCTCTGCCTCTTGACCTAGAGTTAAATTTACTTAATTTTGTTTACAGAAAGCTTTTAGATAAAAGATGTGTGTTATGGATGAGCCACACTTCAGTCATCTGTTTGCAATAAACAGAAAGTTCTTGGGTTAAAGGTGTGTGCTAGGGCTGAGCCACACCACAAATATTTGTTTACAATAAACAGAAATATCCAGGATCAAAGACTGAGCCACACCACAATCAGAAACAGTTTTTACAGTTCACAATGAGATCAAATATCCTGCAACACAGAGCCACAGACTCACATAGTCTAGACATGCTGCTCTATACTCTGTTTCTTCAGATGAATTGCTCAGGCTTAGAGGTCTGAGTTCACAGCTCTGTGACTTGAGATTTGAAGGCTGCTTTGGAGTGGATGGCTCATCAGCCCTGTCATGGGTCTT
This sequence comes from Acomys percivali, assembly GCA_907169655.1. Classification (NCBI taxonomy): domain Eukaryota; kingdom Metazoa; phylum Chordata; class Mammalia; order Rodentia; family Muridae; genus Acomys; species Acomys percivali. Next base: position 79,167,381 of record OU015751.1, on the reverse strand, counting down.
GTGCTGATTGCTGGGGAGGTGCTGCAGGGGAAGGCAGAAAGGACTGTGTGGCCCACAGACTGTACGGTGGCAACACTGCCCATGGCTTCTGATTACAAGCATTCTTAGGAATCGGAGACTGTGGTGTAGAGAAGCTGTTACACACAGAGAGATTCAAATGTCTGAAAAGAGCTCTCCTTGCAAGCCAATAGAGAAAGCAAGGCCACAGGACCACGTTGTGTATCTCCATCAGAGCAAAGGAAAGCAAAGCAAAGCAGTGATATTTTAGCATTTAGTTTTCAAAGTACTTTTATTCATTATTTGATAATTTTATACAATGTATTTTAATCATATTCACCTTCCACCCTTCCCACAGCTCTTCTCAGATCAACTTCTACCTCTTTATCCCACAATTCCCCAACACTGTGTATATGTGTGTGTAAACCTTATCAAGTTCAATTTTGTTGCTTTCATACTCTTGGGTTTGGGAACACCCATTGGAGCAGAGTTGATTTACCAGGGGAGTACTCTTTTCCGCCCTTGCCCCTCAAGAAGTCATCAAGTGTCAACTAAGGGTCAGGGATTCCTGAATCTATTTAATCTCCGTGTAAATGTTGACTGTTTTTATTTTGTTCAGGCAACCATGTGCTTGGGCCATGTGTGCCGTTGCCCTGTCATGTACAAAAGACACTCTTTCATACTGGTCCTTCCCAATCCCTGATTCGTTCAGTCTTTACTCTTCCTAGCATTTAATTTTGAAAAATAGGTTAAGTGAAATAATGAAAAATGGTGATGAATAAAGTACAGAGAGTGACCATAGATTATCTGAATTTCAGGCAAGGCTTTACAGAACATGTGGTTCGCTGTGTAAGTTTAGATGGAGTGGCCACACAAGAAGCTTATAGTGAAACTTGGCAGCGTCACAAAAGATAAATGTTCTCTTAGTAACAGTAGGAGACTGGAAACATGATATCATGTGTGTGTGTGTGTGTGTGTGTGTGTATGTGTGTGTGTGTGACTTGTTTGGTAGCAAACAGAGAGCTGGGGAAAAATCTGCCATGTTCTATGTGTCTTGGAACACTTCTGTTAAGCGGGACTCCTAAAGGGGGGCACTTTCCTAAAGAATATTCTTTGTTACAGGGAAGAATCAATTTCATTTTGAGGCTATATAGACCCCAGAATTTCTCACTGTGTTATCTTGACGTAAGAAAGAACTGATTATATAATTAGAACAGCATGGGATTGGCACAAAAACAGATAGGTTAATCAACTGAATGTGACTTAAGACAAGACATAAATCCATACACCTATGGACACTGATTTTTAATACAGAAGGCAGAAATACACACCAGAAAAAAGATAGCATCTTAAACACATGATGATGGCCAAACTGGATGGCTCCATGTAGAAGAATCCAAGTAGACCCATGTTTGTCACAGTACGTGAAATGCAACTCCAAATGGATCAAAGATGTCAGCATAAGGTCAGATATATTAAGCCTGATAAAAAGAGAAAGTGAGGAATAGCCTTGAGTTCATTGGCATAGGAGAAGACTTTCTGCACAGAACACCAATAGCACAGGCACCAGTATCAACAGCTAAGTGGAATCTCATGACTCTGAGAAGCTTCCACATGGTAAAGGGCATGATCATTCAGACAAAGCAGTAACCTACAGAATGGAGAAGACATTTTAGGTTTTTTTTTTTTTTTTAACCAACTCCACATCCAATTGAGGGCTAATATACAAAATGTATAAAGAACTCAAAAACTAGATATCAATGAAACAATCTACATACCTTACTAAACACAGAGAAGTTGAGCTGGTGTCTAAGTAGAGCCTTCACTCTTACGTGCTAGAGTTTTTGGTACAGGAATGTACTCTGCGTACTACACACTACCAAGGGAGAAACGTAAACACCAACCCAGTGACAAATTCTTTGTCTGACAATGGTGCCCTGCCTTCAAGATATAGTAGTGTAATGGTGCCCAAAGTTTGTAGGTGCAACCAACCAACCAATATCTGATTTATTTAAGGTCCACTGCACCAGCTGAAACCCATGCCTGATGTTGAATGAGTGACCAACAACCTGAGACCAGATAACCCAGGTGCCTAAGGCATAACCAAATTCTTCTGTTTTTAACAATTAAAGGCAGCAAAACATTGACTCCTAATGACATTCGACTATACTCATAGATATGTAAGTACCTTGCTTTACCACCATCAGAGAGGCCTCCTCCTGCAGCAAATGGGAACAAATACAGAGACCCACAGCCAGACGTTCTCCAGAGAGTGTACGACCTTGAAACAGTCAGACTTAAAAGGGATGTCTTCATCAAGCCCCTCCCCTTGGGGCACAGGGAGCCCCCGTGCAAGAGGAGGTAGAAAGAGTGTAGGATGGGGATGTAAGACACCAAGAAACAAGACCCTCTAAATCAACACGGTCACAGCAAATGAACTCACAGAGACAGAGGCAGCACGCACAGGGCTTGCATAGGTCTGCACCGGGTTCTTTGCCTATATGCTATACCTTCCAGTTTAGTTGTTGTTGTTGTTGTTTTTTTAATGGGATGCCTGAGTAAGTGAATGAGTGGATCTCTGTTTCTTATGGTTTCTCTTGGGCTCATTTTCTTCTGTTTGTTCTGTTCAATTCAAATGTGTTAGTTTTGCATTATCTTATTTTCTTATATTTTATCTTATTATTATCCCTTAGAGGCCAGTTTGTTTTCTAAAGAGAAACAGAAGGGGAGTAAATCAGGTTGGAAGGGGAAGTGGGGGAGAAGCTTAGAGGAATATAGGTGGGGAAGGTGGGGAAACTAATAGGTTATACTAATTGAAAAAACTACTTTCTATATAACAGAAAAATGGTGATGGTGAAAAGCTACACCATAAGGTTTTTTTCTTCCTTTCATTTCTTCTTTTAACAAATAAATTAAATAAAAAACCTCTAATATTCTTAAAGCAATTCATTGGTGAGTACACTGTGTGTTTTAGTGCCTCAGACCATAAATCAAACTGGTTTTCTGTTAGCTTTTCTGTTTTGAGTTAGGCTCTTACCTCTGTGGCCTAGGCTGGCCTGGAAGTCATGGTGTCATTCATGATGGCCTCAGACTTGCAGTAATTCTCCTGTCTCAGCCTCCTGAGTTGCCGGAATTACACCCATGAGCCATCACTCCTGGCTTTAGGAGCCTTAGATTTGGACTAGGCACCTGCACAAAGCCCAAGAGACCAAGCCAAGGCATAGTGTAAAGGCGAGAGCAACTCTGATTGGCTACTGAAGGCCTGGTAGCCAACGCATTAATTGAACTGTGAACAATTAACTAGCTGTGCTACAGCCAGTTGCCACTTGATTGACTAAATTATTGCCAACTGAATTGTTTTCTAGATCACAATTAATTTTCTGAAAATGCTGTTTGATTGCATCGTTGGCCCAAATTCTCAGAATTTCCTTGGTTCTGGGAGCCAGCTGATTTTTGAGTGGTGGTCTGTAATTCTTTGCCCAAATAAATCCTACTGAATTAAAAACAAAGAAAGCCTGTTCATGGAAATTTCTGACATCCAGCTTTCAATTATGCCATCACTCTTAATTATCACTCCTCTATTGCCAGGGCCTTCACAGCTGGTGTTCTCAGTGGTGACAGCAGCTCCAAAGACATTCCCAAATGTCCTGATCTTAATGAGGAGTTATTTCTTTGTGTACATCCCACTGTTAGGAGTTGCCACTGCGTCTTGACTCCATGATGATTGTTGTGTCATGTGAAAAAAAAGGTGGTCAATGTCTATTAAATGAAGAAGCCTATTAAACTCAACATTCTTTATCCATTTTTGGTAATAGAACTTACTGGAAATGCAGCAAGCTGGACCCAGCAAGCAGCT
>OU015751.1:79125721-79162091 GCA_907169655.1 Acomys percivali | reverse complement strand
CTATCTATCTATCTATCTATCTATCTATCTATCTATCTATCTATCTACCTACCTACCTATCTATCATCTATGTTTCTACAGACAGGGTCTCTAATAACCCAGACTGACCTTAAACTCTCAATGTAGCTGAGGATTATTTTGGACTTCTTATCACCCTTTTACGCTCCTCAGTTCTGGTATTTATATGGTACTTTGGGATTGAACCTAGAAGTTCACACATTAGGTAAACACTCTCTCAACTGAGCTATATCCCTAAGCACCATAAACTCTATGAATCCCTCTTTTCTCATCTGTAGAGTGAAACTAGTAACACATGCTTAGATTATTTTTTTGTGAAGAACAAAGGTGGTTAGTATAGTATTAGACACATCAGGACTTGAGAGTGATGCCTATTGACAGCCTTCCTTGGACTGGTTTTAATTTCACCTCTCCCATTGGTGTCCAACTTAATCCACGGAGTGGCAATTAACTTCTGAAATATGAGGCAAGATGAAAGTACTCAAGATGAGTGCTGATGGGGCTTCTGGATCTGGAAAATTTTAATTTTAATTTAATTTTTTTTTGCTAGAGATGATGTATTAATTACCTTCCAATTAGTATAACAACATAATCTAAGACAGCAGGTGTGCTTATAAAATAGCGATTTTAGCTCCTTTTCATGACTCAGTGACTTTCTTTGCATTGGGCCTGTGGCAAAGGCAGAATGTGTTGAGTGTGTGTGGCAGAGCAAAACAGCTGCCTCCATTTTAAGCTACTGAGCAACAAAGAACAATGAAGGTACTACAGCCCTATAATCACCTTCTAGAGCATGCTTCCGAAGGGCCAAGGACCTTCCTACAAAATCCCCACCTCTTAATTTCCCACCACTTTCCAATAGTGCAGCTCTGAAGACCAAGTCTCTCTCGCATGGCCCATTGTATTCTACGTCCAGACTGTGGCAGAGAGTTGAGCAGAGAGTATCTAGATGAATTCAAGGGTTGTTGTTTGAATTGCTCCTGTGTGTAGGGTCACTCATCTCCACTCAGAGCATGGCTTATTCATTCTTGTATTCCTTCATTTCCTCAGTACAACATTTTGACCCCTTAGTGTTGGGACTGAGCTCTCTGTGACAAATTCTCAGAAGGTTCTTTTCTCAGGAAACATGAAACTCCTCTGTGTAAGGAGCTTACACATTTGTGTTGTGAGTGACTTTCTTCACAGATGTACCTGCAACATGCTGGCACTGAAAATGATAATACATTTAAAAAATATTTATGCTCTTTGCATCTTATATATAAAATCATTTCTGATGCTGGTTTCTTTTCAAACTTAACTTTTGTTTTATTTTTAAGATTATAATTTATTCACAACATTTCTCCCTTCCCTCCAAACCTTCCCATATCCTTCTCCCTGCTCTCCTTCAAACTCATGGCCTCTTTTCCATTAATTGTTGTTGAATGAATATGGTACTTGCATATACACTGTATATTGCTAAATATAACCTGTGGAGTTCATATACTATTACTATTTGGCCTTGGACAACCAATTGATGTGCTTTTTTGTGGGGACAACCTCTCCTGATGCCAGCTTTACTCACTTTATGCTTATACCCACAGACAAGTGCAGTCTTCACCCTCAACAAGGAAACAAGGAGACATTACAGAAACCCACAACCAATCCGAATGCAGAGTTGTGGGGCCCATTTCTAATGGGTACATCTACACAGCACTCCAGCACCTAAGCTTTAGGGAATACTGTACAAGAAGGAGTGAGAAGAGCCGGAAGATAAGAGAGTGTGCTGTGATGTTGTGTCTCCTAATAACCGCAGAAGCTACATACACCCATAAAGACTCACCAACATGACCATTCAAAGCCAGTTGAACAAGTAAGACACCAATGAACACGCCAAACTAGAAAAGGAAAATTCTGTGAGGTCTAAGCTATACAAAGTTTCCTTTTTCATAGTTAAGAAGTCACTGTCATTCACTGAATTAATTTGTATATGTAGTGACAAGTAGGTACTCATTTCAATCATCCCAGCATCCTTGATAGAATCACTCAGTTTTCCCATTGATATTTTTAAATGAATACATTTAGAGTTTCACATCTGTGCCTTTATTGTCTTTGTTCACACTGAACTAGACCACATTTTCTGTCTGCAACTGAATAATAAAAGTCATTCTCTAACTATGGTTTGGTGTTAGTGATACTTGGGTTGTCCTAGACCATTGCTTTTTTATGTAAGTTTTAGAACCAACCTCTCAAGGTTCATTCACACTTCTTTGACAGCAGCTAATCATGTTTTCACCATGGTTCTGGAGTCTCCACTTACTCTTGGCTTTTGTTTCATGCCCCTTTGACACTGTCAGCTTCTTTTTACGATTAGTCCCCAGAGAGTTTAGCCCATTTTTTTTTTTTTTGCCATTTTCACTCATGGGTGATGGGTCTTTTACAGAGTAACTAATACCTTCACATAGAATGTGGAGTAATGCATCTTGTATAGCACCACATTCCAAGTCCTGTACTCTTAATCAGACTGGGAAAGTGGGAAAGTGAGAAAGTGGGAAAGTGGGAGGCCCATTCTCTTTATATTCAATCTTACTTCCTCAGTCACCTGCAAAATACAGAAAGATTGAGACAGTTGTCTTACAGAACTGTTCTTAGTTCTAAACTTACCAAGAAATAGGTGTAAAAATACAAGATGAGGAATAAATATTTTTTTTAAATTCATACCATAAAAATCTGTACATTTTTCTTATATTTTCAGGTAAAAGAGATATTTCATGGACTTATTTTAATATTGTTATTATCTGGACCAAACAGTCCCATTTTCTGCTTCTCGTGAGATGTTAGGCTTACACCCACCGCTCCTGCATGGACTTCAGTATTGCTGGCACTGAGGGTAGAGCAAGGCAGACCTTGCTACTTCTGTAGTTGTACATCCTGTTTCATTTCAATCCACATTAAATAGAAGAGGCACTTAAGAACCTTGAAATAATTCTCTACTTGTTTTCAGATTGAAAGCTTGCGTTCAAAACAGAGATGAGCTTTTTGAATTAAAGTTAATGGTGAATGAAAAGTGCAAAATTTTGCTGCTGTTTTGGACTCACATTTGTGTGTGTGTGTGTGTGTGTGTGTGTGTTTCTGTATGGTGTCTGTATGTGAATGCATATGGTGTGTGTGTGTGTTTATGTGTGTGTGTGTTTGTATGTGTATGCACAAGTTTGCATACGTGAGTGTAAGCATACATGTGGAGGCCAGAGGACACCTTTGGATATTGAATCTCATCTTCCATTCTTTGAGATGGGGTCTTTTCATTGTTGGCCACTGCACAGACAAGGTGGGCTGTCCACTGAGTGTGTGGGCATCCCCTGTCTCCACCTCCCATCTGGTTGTAGGAATGCTGGGGCTTCAGATGGAAGCCAATACCTTCAGATGGATACAAGTCCTGAGGATTCAAAACCAGGTCTCATGTTTGTGTGGCAAACACAAACCTGCTCTTTTACCTCTTTCACTTTCAGTATTACTTCCAGTCGATCCTTCTAGAACTCAGAGGAACTTAATAAGGACTATAAAAAAGAACCCGCTGGTAAAAGTTTGAGTGAATATTACCATGTTTTGGGAACTCCAGTTGTTCAAATAATTAGGTTAAGTTTTTGAAGACCCAGCTTCAAGTATTGGGTGAGTGTTGTGTATTCTCTAGCCCCAGGGAATGGGTTCTTCATCCCTGCTGCAGTTCTACAACATGGAAATTCCTAGTTTCTGTTGCAGTGGGCTGAATTCCTCCTGGTGAGTTAACGTTCCCAGAGCCTTGGCTCCAGACTTGCTTTGGTCACCCCCAGTGCCAATTGCCGTTCCTCTCTGGGTTTCTGCTTTCTGTCACCTGAAAGTGTGAGTTTTCATCACTGGAGGCACTGAGGCTGGGAGAGCAAGGCCAGGATGTGTTTAGTGGTGCTCATGCCCACAAGTTCCGTTTCTTCCTTGAATGGGTGCCCAGGGCCTTGGCTCACCACGTACTTCTGGCTTGGTTTTCACCCATCTGAACTAAAACATCCTGCAAACAGCCACATACTCCCCCATTTCTAAAAATTCTCATCAAGCCAGTCAACAAAAGTAGCAGAGTTTTCTTCAAGTCCCACGACAAGGCGACCCTGAAAGATGTGTCCAGTGTTGTAGCATTTCCGGCATTCTCACGAGGCAGCAAAGAGCAAACCACAGTGCCCAATTAGAGTCTGTGTTTGTAATGGAAATTACCAACCTGTTCTAACATCTACATGGGCGTGCAATGCATGTTAGTAGTGAAAACAATCTTGAAGAAAAGAGACCAATCAGACAATATAGATTGCCTAAAGAGTTTCTGTAAAGGTGGAGTTATAAAGACAGTATCATGGATGGAAGGCCATATTTGTGTATAAACAAAAAGGATAATTCAGAAATGGACAGGCAAGCATAGGGATAATATGGTTTTTACCCCTGAATGTGTGTAACTTAACAGGAAAAAGATAATATCTGATACGTGCTGCTAAAATGCTCTGCTATGCATTTGCAAAATGAAACTTGCCATTTACTCAAAACTGTGATTACAAATATAAACATCATTTCTGAACTTTCTAGAAAGAATGGAGGATAAAGTCTTCATGTTCTAGTGTCAGGCACAGGTGTTTTTATAGGTATAGGAAATGGGGAATGTACCAAGTGTAGGGACCATAAAGGAAAAGTGGTACATTAGGCTTAGTTAAAAAATAATTTTGTTTACTCAAAGACATATAAAAATATACCAGTACAGATTAAGAAAAAATATTAATAATGTATGCAACTAAGGAAGGACTAGACATATTATAAGGTCTAAAATGACTTTATTTTAAGAACCAATGAGACCCGAATAAACAGAGCAAAATATTTGGATGCTTTTATCTACAAAGTATGCTTATGGCAGTTAAGTAATCAACGTGTTATTAGAGAAATGTAAAACTACAGTAAAGTCTCATAAACCACCTGCTAGCATGCTGAGCTCAACACTGCCACACTCATCCTATATCCTGATGATTTTCTTATTTACTCCAGCAAGGTAAAAATGCACGCAAAACCTCTCAAGCAAACGTTTGAGGCAGCTGAATAGCTCAAAAGCAGAAATGCCCCAGTATAAACGAAGTAGTGAATAGGAGTTTGGCATTTACATACAATGGACTGCTCAACCACAAAAAATAATACAGCAATACACACAGCAATGCAAATCTCCTGAGCATGTTTTTCTTTCTTGTTTCTTCTGTGTGAGGGAAACTACATGTAAAAAGACTAGAAATATGTGACTTTACGTGAATCACATCTTAGAAAGGCAGAGCTACATGATAAATGGAAAATGGGGACTATGCTATATGACTGACATCTCTGTATGCCATCATGAAGAAGCTTGGAAGCTCAATTCCTGCCCCACCTTCCCTCAGAGATCGCTCTACCCTGCAAGGTGGGGAAAAAAAGCCCTTCCTCCCTTAAGTTGCTCCTGGTCAGTATTTTATCAAAACAACAGACAGGAAACCAGGACAGAAGGAATTTCATTTTTAAGATGACGTTGCGGGATATTAACATGCCTGCTACTGAGTAGAGGCTGAAATTTTGCTGGCCCCGATACAAGAAGTGCATCTGACTGTCTTATGGCAATACTGTGGGTTCTATGAGGATAGTGAGATGTTCTAGGTAACTAAACTCATTTGCATAGGCACCCAAAAGGTTTAGGCTAGAGAAAAGCCAAAAAGGACAGTGATAAATATGAAGACACTGCACGAATCAGCCACCAGGAGAGGCAACAGGCCAGCACTGGGATATTACTACTAGGAAAAAAAATTCCTGTGTCAACAATTGGGAACACATTTCTGGAACATCAGTGCCAAATCCCGATGAAAGCTTGGGAGAGGAAGCATGGCATGGTCAACCAGATCCCTTTACAAGGTATGAGCCTCAATATTAGAACGTCTTGTCTTAGGAGGAAAGTCTTGAAATGGATTGACAAAGGAACCTGATACCCAGCTTTAATTTACAAACCTTGGTAAGGGAGCTGGAGACATGGATGCTGAGGCAGAAGATGCTGCCATCTTTTTTATTTCGCACCACCAGCTACATCCAAGTTTCCAGCCGCACCGTCTCGCTAGTAACTGCATTTTTCTTTGCTGATGTATAATCATTTAGAAGTTATTTGAGAGGATATAGTTTTTCTCTTTCTGTTGGCATTCTGACTTTTAGATTATTACATTCTATCCCTCAATACAGGCTGCTTAGTGGTTCACTAGTCTGTAAGGGACAAGTATGACCACTGCCTCTAGAAGATGCCAGAGGGGTGGACAGAAACCAGGGAAAAGTTTTAGCCAAGGGTGGATGGTATGTTAGCTTTGGCCTTGAGTTCTTGAGGGATGATGATTAGAAGTTGTTTGGGAAGAGAGAATACTCTTAAGTTGCCAGCTTCGTGGTTTTCCTGTGGACTTGAACTAGTTTTCATCAATAGCTGTGGTTAACTTTGTGAGCCAGGGCCATTTTGAAGGTGGTTCTTCCATTTGCTTTGCAGGAAGAGTAAAAGTTTGACTCACTATATGTTTTTCTTTTTTCACTTTCTTAATTGAGGACCAATCAAGAAGGTGGCCTACGGTGTTATATAACTTAAGCACAAGTCTAAGGAATGCTCAGCGGCTGCTCCTTCAACCAATGAAAATGGCTCTATTGATGGTGAAAAAGAGCTCACCCAGGTGAAGAAGAGGTAAGCCAGACAAGATCCAGCTGGGTGACTCAGTCTTTGTCTGTTCGGCCATTTAACCCAGCTCTGAGTGGGGGTGTTGAAAGTACATACTATGTCCCCACAGTAGATCTAAGAGAAGTTGGAATGGTTGGATAGATTTTTATTATTATTTAAGGTTCAGGTTGAATCCAGGGAAACTCACTTTTGGTGACTACTTTTGACAAGCAAACAAACAAAGCTGCAGGGTCAACACCAACCACAGGACACACAAAGTTCACTCCCATTTAATTTCTTCTGGTGCTAACATGCCTCCTGCCTTTCTGCCTTCTGTCTTTTGCCCTTCCCAAGTTGAGTGTCATATAAATCCAGTTGCCCACTATATATCTTTTCTTGGTGTTGGTTATTGAATCTAGGGACTTGTACCTGGTAAACAAGGACCCAACAGCAGCATGTGGAGTTTTGACTTGGATTTTTCCATTTCATCAGTTTATTGACAATCCTTCATGCTGCTGTATTTATCAACAGTTGGGCCATTTGTATTTCTGAGTGCTATTCCAGGGTCTGTATGCAGGAAATAAGATTATGAACTCAGGTACTACACACACCCCTGTATCGGTTTCATTGTGAATGCACATTTTTCCTGTATTTGTGAAAACCCTTAAGAGCAGTGTGCATTGTCATAGTGCTATTCATCTTAGGAGACTGTTAGGTTATTTTCTTAAGTGACTGTACTATTTTTGCTTTACATCCAACACTGTGTGAGAGCTCTCATTGTTCTCTATTGTTGCCAAGGTATAGCGCTGCTGATTTTCATTAAAAAAAAAATCGTATCATTCAGAATTGGTTGTTGTAGTGAGATTTAGTGTTTTGAGACAATGACTACTCTAACTTGAAGCTTGTCTGGCAACATATTCTAGTTCCGGGAGTGTCTTGCTGCTGGTAGTAACCGTTGGTTGAGATAAGGCTAATGTCATTAAAGAGTGAATTGTAATTTGGTACGGTCAACCTAATAATTGCTAATGTACTTTACACTAAGTCCCAAGGTTTATGTTGTATCTATCCTAGGTTGGCCTTCAGATCACTGCACGACCAGTCCCATGTCTCATTGTGGTCTGTGGAAGAGTGTTTTGGGGACCCAGGCCCAGGACTCTTGGGGGCAGTGAAGAGCTGGTGCAGAGTCAACAACACAGACCCTAGGAGTCAGGTAAGTGGCAAAAGCAAACTTAATTGTGGAAATAGGGTATGCCTTTATACACCCTTCCCTGTGGCTCCCAAACTGCAAACTGCTGCTGTGGCTCCTCCTCATTGGCTCCAGTGGTGATGTCACCAGTCTCTGGGCATGCCCAGGCATGTCCAGGCAGATCTCAGGCGGACTCTATGTGAAGGCTCCCTTCTGTGCATGCATGCTGCCTGGCAGGTCTTGTTCCTCCTACAGAAGAGCTTAAGCCACATCCTCAGCCCAGATGCTTCTAACTCTAAATGCCATGAGATAATAAATGCTTGCCATTTAAAATTAGTTAGGTCATTTCTTATACACTGATAAATAAATCAAATGTTTATACTGGATATGGGTGGAGTGTTCTCAAAACTCCCTAAAAATTTGAGAAAGGCTTTAGAGTCTTCTGGTGAAAAAGGTAAGAGGACTTATGGGTTATTCTGGAAGCTTCTTCCAGAAGTCTGGAGGCTTGTCCTCTGAATTACTGCTTTTTATATCTTGGGACAACTATTAGTTTCTACGTGATCTTAGTTTCTTTTTCAAAAAGTGCATTTTATACTAGCCATGTCAAACTTATCTGGAGAGAAAGATTTGTTTGGAGATTTTAAAAGACGTCAATATGCTTGGCAGTAATCCCTAAGTGCCTTCATCCAGTTCCTTAACTATCTCTTGGTTTCGGTGATTACTGACACAGTAGGCAGTCCTTGTATCAATTTTCCCTTACATTTTAATCTCAGCATGAAGTTTTCAAATAAAAAATTGGGATGCGAATGATGACCTGATTCCCAAGGACATTTTCAAAGTCATCTCTTGAGCAGGATTCATGCACCAGCGTTCTCATGGAGCGGGGAGACTTACCACTTAAGATGTTCAATGTCATTGGTCCATATTTCATGCGTACATTCTTGAAGCTTCAAGTTTAATTTCTTTGGCAATGCAAGCTCTTTTCTGCACAAGAAACCAAGGGAGAGTCAGATTCCTCCTCGATTTGAGGGCCTTGGGCTGTATTAATATATCATACCTGCCTCTCCACCAATTCCGTGGTGTTACATAAATTGTTGTGTTCTCCTTTTTGGCTTTTTCCTGGCCAGGGTGTGAAGCGGCTCAGGAGAGAGAGAGAGAGAGAGAGAGAGAGAGAGAGAGAGAGAGAGAGAGAGAGAGAGAGAGAGAGAGAGAGAGAGGAAAGTAAACAACACGTGTCTACCATCTTTTCCTCCCAGGAACCATGTCTGACCTAATCCTTGGCAGGCCTGAGACACCCTCCTTCCCATGATTTAGTCTTATTTCTTTCTCTTCTGGGGGCCATGATGCAAATGTTTAAACTTATATTGAATCATTAATATTATGAATTGACAGGGCGAGGGACAGGGAGAGGGAAAAGTACTTTCCAGCAGCTACCTACCAGCCACCATTTGTGTCCCACAATGGCTTCCATCTGTGTCAGATTGGCTGGGGCTGCCTAGCCGGATGCCTGATGTCAAGGATTGATCAGAATCGAACTCTGTCGAGCTAAGCCTACCAGCATTTTTCAATTCAATTGGGAAGACATTGTTAAAGATTATTCTTGTGGAATACATGAAACTTTGTGCTTTGAGAGAAACTCTGGTTTTTTTCCTGAAAATCTGGCAGGTCATGGTCTACAGTATTCAGTTTTAATATTAGCTCCAGACCTCCGGTACTCTAAGAGGTCGACTTTCAGTGAGGGTCTGTGCTCCCTCCGAGTTGTGTTTTTGTGAGAAGTCAAGTTATAATATCCTTTCAATATCATGGCTTTACCATAACTCTTGACAGCGAAGGGCTGAGGAAGGCTTAAGCCCTCATACATTTATGCAAAATATTGTATAGGTTAGTTTAACCTTTCTACGAAAAGCCAATTTGGATAAAATACCTAAAAACAGAAAAGCAAGGAGTCACAAGTGTGCAGTCAGGAGACTGAGATACAGACCTGTTAAAATTCCTGCCGGGCCTGTGGGAGCTCTCTCACAAAAATCATACAGGCGTATCCGCACTGTGGCCTGCGGACCACATGCAGCCGTGGTTGGCCAGGGAAATCTATGTATGCAGCCCAACGCAATATCCATAAACTTAGTGAAAACATTACTTTTTTTTGTGCTTTCTTTTTAAAACTAGATTGCATGGTTCGTAAATGTGAACTTCGTGTATAGCAGCATTGTTTCCCATGGTCAAAAGATTGAGTGTTAAAGTAGCAAGAACTGTAAACTGACTAGCTAATACCAACAAATTAATTGACTAATGTAATTGATGGTGAAAGTATAGAGCCTCTGTAGAAGCTTCATGGCTTCAGAACAGCTAGTCTTACTGTAGAAATCTTCTGGCATGTACAGAGTTTCAGACTGAGCAAGGGGTTGAGTGGCTATCTTAAATCAGCTGTGTTGTGTTTTTATTTATGAGTTAATTAGAATAAAGTGATTTTATTGAAATATCATAAGAAGGCTGGATAAATGTGACTGTGGTGCACTTTGATCGATTGTTGGGTAGGAGTGACTTTGAAAAGAGTGCAACCTTTGATTTGCTTTGGACACTAACCTGAAGAGCTGACTGCCTGATGCTTTCAAGTTAATAGTACTCCTTAGCTCTGGACAGGAAGTTCACCTGTGAAGAGGGACGAGCCTCTCTCTTATCTACTACATGCAAGACCAGGTGACTCTCGGCTGTTTCCCATGCCTTCTGTACCTTGTGAGGTACCACAACTCTATAAGCATATGCACAGATAAATATGTAGATTTAGAGAGATGGAAAAGCCTTGTTATGAAATGCTTTATTAATAAAAAGAAAAGTAAAAAAACTTTTAATAGCAATAATTCATTTTTATTTTAGACATTTTAACTTAATGCTAACTTTTGTGTTCTCATCTTAAGACACAGCATCATCATGTAGCCCAGGCTGGCTTTGAATTTCTGATCCTCTTGCTCCAGTCTTCTACGTGCTGGGATTACAGATGTGTGGCTAGTTTGAAATTGTTTTGCAGTCCAGTCTTTTATGAAGATCACAACTGTTTCTTTGAGTTGATATCTTCTTAAAATTTGCTCTCATGCTATAAATGAGCAATGAATCATGATCTTGGATTTATAGTTTTGTTAAAGCATGACCGTATACTTTCAGGAACTGTCTGAGTGAAGATATTTTTTTAAAGAATCTCAGTATTTTTGCCAAAATTTTGGCTGTTTTTAAATAAAAATTCAATAGTGTTATAAAATAATTCACTGTTATTTGGATTTATTAGTCAAATGATGTAATTTTTATTGAAACAACTTCCTTTGCTTTTTCATTCACTATTTTTCCTTAAAATTATGTGTGATATAATTCACTGCATGAAAGTATAAATAGTTCAAAGATCAGACTTCTCCTGACTTAGTAGACAAGAAGAGAGGCATTTGGACTTCTTAGTGAGCACACTAGGGGTTCTAAGGCATGCTTCAGCAGCAGCCATGGGACATTATTTTTTATGGAAGGATGAGTGATGGTTGATTGGGAAAATAAAGGCAGGGAGAGAGTTCACTGATACTGACGTAGCCATATCTGCAACTACATCTGTAACTATAGCTTTTGTATGAAAGACACTCCAAATAAAACATATCTTACTTCCTCTCTCTTGCCCCACATTCCAAAAAACAAATCTTGCTCTCCCAGTTCTCTGTCACCTCATAATCTCTCCATTTTGCTAATACTAACCTTAAACTCTCAAATATCCAGTCTGGTCTCAGCTTTCAAAGAAGTTGGGATTACAGGCTTGTGGCTCTGTGGCTGGCTCATGTCTGTTTCTAAAGGGCACAGGTCCCAATCATTGCTTGTGTTTTACCTTGGTGGAGTAGTAGGAAGGCCTAAGGAGACCCATTAACACAAAGTCTGGTGTTGAAATTGTTTTTATAAAATTGTGCTCGTTTTTCTTAGTTTCTGTCTTAACC
Organism: Acomys percivali; assembly: GCA_907169655.1. Classification (NCBI taxonomy): domain Eukaryota; kingdom Metazoa; phylum Chordata; class Mammalia; order Rodentia; family Muridae; genus Acomys; species Acomys percivali. The sequence goes on along the minus strand of OU015751.1, from coordinate 79,150,246 downwards.
TGGCTATCGCACAAATAATTGAGACCCTTTTATATTTGTTTATAAGGCTTTACAAGACAATCTTGAGCAATTTAAGTCTGTTCTTAATGTTGCATGTTATCCTGACTCCATCTTTGCCAAAATCCCTGTTACTTGCCTTTTAGTCCTTTCTTTGCCCTAGCTGAATCTTCATCTCTCCTGCACCTCTGCTTGTGGCTGAATGCCCTGGCTGCCAGGAAGTCCAGCCCTATTCTCTTCCCTGCTCATCGATTGCTTTTAAACTGCTTTATTGATATATCAGGGGGACAGTTGGAGAGCAGATTTTGTACAACATTTAGGCAGGAAATTCTCAGAATAAGGGTTGCAACCAGATATGGGGAGGTTTACAGAAATCAATATTTGAGTTACACAATAACCTTATGCCTATAGTCAGGCATTTATAAGTAGGCTGTTAGATTTCCCCTCTGGTAGCTTTACTATTATTTTAGTTACCATCCAAGGGCATGTCTCAAAGCTGGAGTCTTTACTAGGCTGGTTTCACAATACCAGTTGTTTGAGAAAGAGAGGCCATGGAAGAACTTCAGAAAAGCAGTAAGAGTTCATAGAGAAGAAAACCTCTTGTAGCTGCTAGCTTCTCTAGCTGGATGCCACATCTGTTCTCTGCCCTGTGTTGTTTCAACTCTGCTTCTCCGTTCATTTCAGAATTGATGAGAGGACTCCTCCAGTATGTGCAAGGGTTAGTGTGTGCCATGACTGTCACCTTTACTTTTCAGGTTAAGATGGACCATTCTTCCAGTAAGCTTTTACATACCTTGAATTTGAGTTGAATGCTTGCAAACCTCTCATTGGACACATCTCACCAACCTGAGATGGATTTGTCTACTGTGTTACTTTTTAGCCTTAGGGGGAGGAACTTCAGAAAAGGATACGTGGTGGTACAGTCTGCAGGCATCTCATCTAGGCAGTGTCTGTGATGTTGAAACCACAGTCTTACTTCAGCTGAAAACACAGTAGGTGTTGGCATTGCCCTTTATCTTTTCCCTTTAATTTGCAGATATGTGAGCATCCACCACTGAGGATGGGTGGTTGGGATCAAGTAGCTGTGGCAGGAAAGGGAAAATAATGACTGGACGCCTTTAAAAAGAGAGAGGACAATTCCTGCACCAACCGTGTTTATTCTCAACTGTTGAATTGACACTCAAATAGAACATGGCTGTGTGGAGATGGAACAGTTTTAACTTAATATGATTGCATTGGTCAGAAGAATCAGCAGCTGTGTGAAGTTCTCCACTCACCTAGACTCACAAGGATTTCCAGGTGTTTAAGCAATAAGAGACTTAGCTAGTACAAGTAATTCTACACCTGTGCATGTTCACCTGATGGGCCTATAATGGGCACTTAGACTGGAGGAAGTGGATGACACTGGAAGCTCTTTATCTGGGGTCACTACAGTATTGTCACCATGGATGCTACTGAAATTTCTTGTGAAAATATTTAGGGTATTGATCAGTAATTTAAACTAACTCATGGCATGGGAATCTCCAGGGAGATTTCCCCTATGGATACAGATATGGATCAATAGAAAGGCAGGTGTCCCATTAGCGAGTTAGTTTCAGAGTCGCTTTGGTAAGGATGAAGTGTTGCCATCAACAGAGAAAACATGTTTTCTTTTTTCTTTTGAGGAAATGGGTATAAAACAATTCCTATTATCTCAGTCTTCCCTAAGTGATGCCCTGGCCCTGGCTCTACACAGAAGCCAATCTTTCAGATGCTCAGTCCCTGGCCCCAGGGACAAAGCCCTCTATTTTTAAAGTTAGTTTTGTCTTTACTTTGGTTTTAATTGTCCTTTCTGTTCTCCCTAAAGTGAGTACTCAATTTGCCTACCTGGAGGAGGTACTTAGCAGAGGTCTGGAGGCCACACATAGCTGAAGTGAACTGATCTTTACACCTTGTGGAAACACACAAATGAGTCATTCTTTGTTGGAATTGAAAACTCAAGCTCAAAAATCTTTTCCCATAATCTTTTAAACACATGTTCGACGGGGTGAAATGTCTGTTTAGGCTGGAATCCTCTACTAAGTTAATAAAATGTTCATATGCTCCCGTGTTATGAGTTCAGACATTTGTAAGGTCCTAAAGTTACAGTGTCTCCAACTCTGAGTGGGACAGGACTAATAGCTGAGTGAGCAGTGTGGAAGAAAGACCCCTTTATCTCCGCTACTCTCACAATGGGTGGAGCTAGCCCATTAGTGTGGTGTGGTTAGAGACTCTCCTCAGAATGTCTGTTTAACTCATCACACAGGAGATGATTGGAAGACCAGTGTACAGTATGTGGAGATCTCTCTCTCTCTCTCTCTCTCTCTCTCTCTCTCTCTCTCTGTCTTTCTGTCTCTCTGTCTCTGTCTCTCTGTCTCTGTCTCTGTCTGTCTCTCTCTCTGTCTCTGTCTCTCTTTCCCTCTCTTTGTCTCTCTGTCTCTCTCTCTGTATTTTATAGACATTTTGGTAAGAATAGAAATGACCATAGTTATTTTTTAGACATGCATAAGAGTACAAAAATACCTCCAAGGACAAAGTGGCCTATTATATATTTTTTTTCTTTTTTCTTTCTTTTTTTTTTTTTTTTACAAAAATCAAACTTTGGAAGGTGAAAACAGTGTGGTAAATGCTGTTTTCTGAATTCTCTTCTTTGGTGAACAAAATGGCTTTTTTGTTACATTTAAATTCTGGCACCAGGATATTTTTCTTCTCCTTGAACAAGAGCTTGTGGCACTTACTGACACTGAGTACACTCATCTTTCATCCTGAATAGACAGGACTGGCACCTTTGAGGTCTCAGGCACACGTCTACCCCTGAATCTACACAAACAGCTTTTGGGGCCATTCTTTCATCAAGGTTACCTACTTATAAGAGAAAGAATGAGGTAATGTCTGTAAAGAGTTTTTAGAAGGTTAAGAGAACCAAAAATAAAATATTTTCAGAAGAAGTTATTACTTTGCATATGCAAGAGCTCAGTGTGTGACGTAAACCTGAGAAAGAGGAACAGAGTCTGAGTGTGTCGAGCAACAGGAGTCTGGTGATGGTGCATGGTTTTGGGAACCTGAGGAACAGACAAATGGGGTGAGAGATGAAGAAAGAGGAAGGCCGAAGAATAGGCTAAAGGACAAACAGAGGCTGAGAAGCCTCTAAGGGAGATGCTCACAGTGGGTGACCAGGAAGCTGGAGCAGGCTTCTCTCTTCTGTTTGCTCTGTACCTTTTATCTTGTAATGCTCTGTATTTTATTTTTTTATTTTTAGTATTTTTTAATCCCATTTACTCTTTTTATCATTCTGAACAAAACTGTGGAGCAGCCCTCACAAACCATTTTTATCACATTTATTTATTTTGTTTGCATGTGCAAGTGTGTGTGTGTTCATCTATATATGTGATGTGTATGTATTCACAGTGCATGTGTATGCATGCATGCATGTGTGTGTGAATATGCAAAGTCTAATTTCTCTTTTTGTTTCTATGGGTGCTATCTTTGTAAGGCCCCTTCATTTAACCACTATCTCCTTAAGTGCCTTAACTCTAAACATAGTTACATTGGAGACCATAGCTTCAATGTCTAAATTTTGAAGAGACAAAATTTATACTGTAACATTATTCTGTAAAAGTCAACTGGCTGACGTATGGAAGGCAAGGTCTTATTTAACTTAGAAGTCATTTATTTCTTTGATTCTATTTTTGAGGGTTTCCAGTCTTTAACTTGACTGATTTCCTGTGCACATATAAGAGAGTGACAGAGAGTTGACATCTAAAATAATAAATGCAAATTATTACAATCTGATAGACCTCACCTTTCTAAAGGTCAGTTTAGATAATTACATCAATTATGGATAAAAGATGCCCTTTGTCCCATCTGCAGATGGGCTCTTGATGTTATGACTTTCAGACACGCAGGCATTTCCTATTTTGAGACACATGTGTGCATACTTAGTCTTGGGTGCTAAGGCTGGTAACGATGTGAAAGAATATCCCGAAATATTGTTTGTGGAGATGTGGTTTACTTGATGCAGGCTGAAGAGAGACCACAGTGTCATCCTTATGCATTAAATAGAAATGATATTTAAGGAGGGTTGCTGGGTTTTATACTGTATCTCAGGGTACCTTGATGTCTGTCCTCAAGCAACAGCTGAACCAAGTGCACCCTGAGTAAAGGGAAAAGGAAAAAAGGAGCGTGGAGGGGAGCAGCAGTGTGCTGATAGAGTGTAGGGCTGAGAAAGGGTGGTGTTTCACTGTCTTTTTTTATATTCATGTCAGGCTATGCTTCACTGTCTCATAAAACCCAGTTACATGCCTAGAGTCTGGAGTAGCACAGTGAACTTGCCTATTCATTACCATCCCAACAGTGTGAAAACCATTTTCCTTGCAGGTGTTTTCGGGGACCCTACAAGGTTACATGACTTAAACATTAACATATTATTCTAATAACACGAAGCTGCTGCCCTTTGACCCAGAAGCTTTTGACTTTAATAATTTCCAGGTTATTCTTCAGCCAAAATATGTCTCCCCCCCTTTTTTTTTGGCTTCACACTGGTTCACTTTCTTTAATATAAAGTACTGATAGAGTAAATCAATTATATCCAGATGAAAATGTGCTATCTGATACCTCAGTTGAGCATGGTGCCCTCCAGCACCGTGGTGAACATTTCTCGGTCATGTGCAGCCTGTGGCGGGGGTGGGCACCCTGACCCCTGCCCGTCTGCTGTTGCTTGCTAGGAAGAAGGGCTGGAATGAGAAGCTTGGGTCAAGGAAAGATCATCCTGAGCCAAGGTTTTAGGGGTCAGCACTTGTTTTTAATTCTCCATGAAGTGGGGGAAGGGACTGCATACTACTCAGAGGAAGAATTCAGCAGAGATTGAAAGGCTCATGGCAGCTATGAGGTAAAAGATGCCAGAGGGTGGTCCTCTGCACCCCAAAGCCCAAGGCCACAGAAGAGCTGCTCAAATGTCCTGGCCCCACAGTGCCTGCCCTTTGTCTTCCAACTTTGTCAGCCACAGAGCCAGACACCTTCAGAGCACAGCCCCCATGTAACCAGCTGCCGAGCACTCAGGAGTCACCATCTTGCAGGCAGTGATTCTCGAGAAAGGGGGCCCCCCTTGTGGGACTACCCTGAAGGTTATGCTGTTGTCTTGTGGCTTGTTCCTTTGTTCTGGGGAGATTCTCAAGCTAGACATTTCTCACCTCCTCTTTCTGTTTCCTCTTCTCACTGTCCCTCCTCCCTCTCCTTCAGCAGCACCCAGAATAAGAACAGGAGGTTAGGGAGAGGTAGCTCATGGTTTGCAATAGTCTCCGAGGAAGGAGACATAGTTCTGTGGTGCTTATATTTGTTGATGCATTAGGATTTCTGCACACACAAACACACATACACACACACACACTTCTATACACACAAATACCTGCAAATACCTCACATAAACGTATACATGATCATACCCTACACTTGCACACTGCATACCTACATGCACACCTCAACACATGCAGCTATCTGTACATAGCTCAATACATCTAAACACACACACATACACATACACACATGCACACATGCATACACATATCAGCACTCCCATGCCATGATGTTGCTTTGATTTTTTAAAAACCTACTTTATTTGGGGTTCTTTAATGCCTCTGCCTCTCTTCCTACCCTAAATAGGAGTCAAAAGAGTTTAGTAGAGTCAGTGGAAGTAGACCTTTTTAGGCTCAGTTCCTTTGGACGATTCCACTCTCGGTCATCAGGATGCGAAGAGCAAACACAGCAACGGAATAAGCAGCAGAAGGAGCGGCAGCCTCTTTGGCATCTTCTCAGGAGCATCTCTCTCTAGGAGCATTTTGAATTGAATAGGGAGTGATGAGCAGCCAAGGGATGCGAAGCAATGCAAAAGTGATTGATCTTTGTTATTTGGACTATTTATACTCTCTCAACCTTCATAAAAATGTTTATCAACTGGCAAAGATCATGGCCCCGCAAGAGGCCATTCTCTTTATAACAGACAAACATCACACAGCCTCACACAAGTCTGTTTCACACGCCACAAATGGGATCAAACAAAAACATGTCTACATCCACCACACCATGATTCTTCTTCCTGCTATGGGAACATACTCTGTACAGAGGAAGAGGAAAGGTTGGCAATTTCTCTTTCTAGAACATTGTGTAGCAGGTTCTATCAGACTATTTCAGCAACACGCAGAACACTGCAAATACTGAATCAGGAAATTAAATATCACTGACTGTGGTGTCAGTACCCATTATTTACCTGCTATTGGATAATACACAGGCTATCTGGAAAGTATTTTATTTTTTCACTTTATCCAATTTCCAAATAATATGAATTTTTTTCTTCAGTACATATGTTAAAGTGCATGGAGACATAAACACAAAGTCACCAGGAACTCACTGCTTAGCTTTTCAGGAAATATTTACATGTTGCTGACACTGTCTAGGCCAAGTTTGGGCATTGGATATATTGTGAACATGATGTTGGAGGAGGTTTTTATCATACAGAGTGTGCTCCTGTGTATTGTGAGTGTGCATGTATATTAGTGTGTGTCTGTGTGTGTGTGTAAGTACATGTGTACACATGCATACATATGCATGTTTTCATGTGCATGTGCGAGCTTGTACATACATGCATTCATTCGGCCTATGAAAACTGATTTTCAGTGGGTGTGATTAATGGTCATAATGGTGTCTCTATAAGGGGCTTCAAATTAGCTTGCTCAGAGGTGGGAATGGCCACACAATTTTTCCATTATAATTTCTTTATGCTTGACTACAAAGAGAACTTTTAAAAGGACATGGCACAATAAAATTAAGTCAGAGATCTGAGGTCCTGGAAAACATGAGCTGAGGAAGGCAGATGAATGCTATGAAGGATCAGAGGGAGGCTAGAAATGCTCTCTGGACAGGAATGTCACAGCTCTGTTCACCTGAGGTAAGACACAGGGCTCACAAGATCAAATGGAGAATAGCGTTAGTGTGGTGAGATGTGATCTTTAGCACCAAGAATGGAGATTAGATTCCCCTATGAGCCCTCACAAATGGTGGCACATGAACAATATGCTTACTAGAAACACAGGCCATCTTTTATTACAGGCAGATGACATGGATACCCTAAATGTAATAGCAGTTCAGCACACTGGGATGAGATGGAGGGGTAGATGGAGCTAGGAGGGTGGACCACAGTTCAGCAAGTACAACTCCAAAGAGCAAAAGGAAGGGATCGGATGTAATGGGAATAGGAGGGTGGACCATATAATTTTGTCCAGGTACAAAAGTTTTCTGGCTTTTCTGTTGCAACATGGAGAAAGATGACATTGGAGCCATGTGTGGTCTGAAATCTCCCACGCACTGCTGTAGAACACTTACTTCTTTAAGCCAAGCGCTTAGAAAGAATTGATGCTTAAATTCAAGATTAATTATAATGTCAAATTTTTGAAATACAGATATTCCAGATTCAGTCTTATGTTTAAACACTTAGTCAGATACCAACAATGGAGCTGATGTCCTCTAAGATGGCGTTAGGTAGGAACTGCAGAAGGTCCTGAGTTCCGTGTCCTGCTCCTTGTCATGGGACCCTTATAATCCTCACACCTGCCTTTTGTTCCTCTCAGTCTATGCTTGAATCTAGAAACGTGTGTTCCCCTCAAGCTTTCTGTCAAGATCTTCCCACTAAATGGTAATGCTTAGAGATTCCAAGGGGGAGAAGATTTTGTTCCTTGGTATTTAGTGAGCATTTGGATGCCCATCACTTTTCTGTGAGTGTTTTTCAAAAATAGGACTTACAGGCTGTTCTGTATTATGTTTTTTTCTCACAATTCCTAGATTTCTCCATATTTTCCAGTTCTTTGAGGCATAATGTTAAGTTGATTGTATGAAATGTTGACATCTGGTCTTTTGGGATTGCGTAGAGTTTATAATTTCATTCTTCCTTGTGTATGGTCTTTGCTGCACTCCACGGCTTTTGGTATATTTAATTTTATTGATATAATGATTTTTATATTGTAGGTCCATGAACAGCTATATAAGTAAGGCACTGGCTTTTGTGTCTGTGTAGGATAATTAATTGTGTTTCAGTGAGTGTTTTTTTTTAAAAGCTTAGCTAGAAGCTGACCTCATTGCTTACCATGTGCTCATTGAGACTGATTACATGAGTTTTTACTAGTTATTTTTTATTTACTGTGTATGTAGTTTCATCTTTTTTTATTAAATAGGTTAGGTAGGCTTTGTATGTTTGCATATTATATTTATAGTGTAAAAAAGAACCATATTTACTATTATTTGTTATAGTTTTCAGTGTAAATTAATTTTCTACTTTTAATACTATTCATTCCTTGGGTTTTATTTCAGCTTACTTTGTTATTTTTGTGTTGCTAGTTGGGTAGTAGTTTTAATTTATCCCTTTATATCAGGTTAGGTGTGTGATGATGTAAGATTTTCCCTGATGAATGCAGAGGCTTCACCTGCTGCTGATGCTGTCATCCGATACACAGTTAGGACCCGAGTCTCAGCACACAGGGCTCAATAGCATGCTTTATGAATTAGGATGAGGTCTAACTAGACTTTTTATTAGATGCTAGATACTAAGACACTGCGATGTCTTAATAACTGTTGATTAGAGCCTGAGTACAGTCTCTGGACAGAGTAAGGTAGAAATACAAATAGTTGTGAATACTTTACGTCTGACTAGACACAGTTACTAACTAGACAGAAGAGGGAGAGAGGATTCTAAGTGGAGGTCAATCAAGTTTGTGGGGAGAGCAAGTGGGGGGGGGCTTGCTTATCAAAGTGTGAACTCCAGCGTTCACGTCTTCAGCACCCACATAAAAGCCATGAGGTTTCCGTGCCTATAGTCCCAGAACAGGGGAAGCACAGATAAGGCGCCTGGGGTTTGATGGTAAGCCTATCCAGCTAAACTGGTGAGTTCCAGGCTCAAAGGGAGATTCTGTATCAATGGATACAGTGGTGAACGATTGAAAAAGGCACTTGATATTAATCCCTGTTCTACATGTGCCAGTGCACACTCATGTATGTGCACTCTTACATATTTATATGCATATGCACAGGAACAGCCCCAACCCCATGCATAAAACAAGATGTGAAGAATAGAAGATGAAGAATCTGGTTCCCAGAACCTTGAATTTAAAATCCCAAAAACATCACTTAAGTGAGAACTTGTGGCTGCAATGTGCTTCTAGAACCCAGGAGAAGGGTGTGAACTGGGCTGATGTTTCTAAATGTGGTAGCTCACATTGCACCAACTGTGGAGCTTCTGAGGCTTTGTGTTGGGTGAAAAACAGGCTATGATTGGTGTACAAAATATTCAACACAACCACTTAAGAGAGGAAACACACACATACACACACACACACACACACATTTCTATTATTACAAATAGTTTTTTTTCACATACAGTGTATCCTGGTTATGGTTTCCCCATCCTCTGCTCCTTCCAGCTCCTCCTTACTTCCTCTGCTTTCTGAATATATCCCCTTTTCTGATACTTATTACAAAGCAAACAGGATTCTTTCTTTTTTTTCTTTTCTTTTCTTTTTTTTTTTTTTTTTTTTGATTTTTCGAGACAGGGTTTTTCTGTGGACTTGCTTTGTAGACCAGGATGGCCTTGAACTCATAGTGATCCATCTGCCTCTGCCTCCCTGAATGCTGGGATTACAGGCATGTGCCACTGTGCCTGGCCTAGCAAACAGGATTCTAAGGTATAGTAATGGAATAAAATATAATATAGTAAGATAAAACAAAAGCTAACACACAGGAATTATATAAAAGCAACAAATAGAAAGGAAAGAGACCAGGAGAATATACAAGAAACAGAGACTTACTTGTTCATGCACACACTCAGGAATCCTGTAAGAACATTGAACTGCTAGTCATAATAGATGTGCAAAGAACCTGTAGGGTAAAGAGACAGAGAAAATAAAATAAAATAAAATAAAATAAAATATGAAATTGGGAAAAAGAAAAGAAAGAAAGAAAAGGAAAGCCCTGACATATGGGACAAGGATCCTCCAAAGATGCCATTTTCTGTTGGCGATGAGTATACACCTAAGAGTGGTTATCAATCGTAGATTGCTTCAGGTTTAGGGATGGAAGCATGTATCACTTCTTTGTGCTCTGGGACTCCATTTGGTACAGACCTGTGCAGGCTCTGTGCCTGCTGCCTCAGCCTCTGTGAGTTCACATGTGCATACATGTTGTTGATTTGGAAGTCTTTGTTTTCTGTTTTTTTAAATTTTTTATTGAAAAATAAAATCATTCATATTACATCTCAATTGCTATCCCATCCCGTGCATCCTCCAATTCCTCCCTCCCACTTTCACCCCATTCCTCTTCCTTGTGACTGTGGCTGATGGGGACCTCCTCCCCCTGAATATGATGCTAGGGTATCAAGTTTCTTCTTAGTAGTCTGCTATCCTTCCTCCGAGTGCCATCAGGCCTCCCCATCAAGGGGACATGGCCAAATATAGGGCACCAGAGTTCGTGTGAAAGTCAGTCCCCAGTCTCCACATAACTGTGGAGAACATTCTGTCCATTGGCTAAGTCTGGGTAGGGGTTTGATGATGACTGCACATATTGTCCTTGGCTAGTGCCATAGATGGAGCAGAACCTCTTTGCCCTCTTTTCAACAGAGTCCTCTGAATCTCAAGAAGGAGGGAGCTCACAGAGACATACTGTTTATGATTGAGTGTTCCAAGGACTCTTTTTTTTCTCAGCATCATATCTGGCTGTGGGTCTCTGTATTTGCTCCCATCTGCTGCAGGAGGAAGCTCATCTAAAGATGGCCAAATTAGGTGCTGATCTATGAGTATAGCAAACTTTCATTAGGCATCATTTGATTACTATGTTTTATTTATTTTTCATTTATTTAATTTTAGAACAGTAGTATTTAGTTTCCACTTAGGCGCTTGGGTTGCCTTGTCTCAGGTCACAGAAGCAGTGTTGGGTATGGGCTCTGTTTCCTGGAGTGGGCCTTCAGTTAACTCAGATTTTGGTTGGTTGCCTCCATAAGCTTTGTGCCACCATTACACTAGCATAGCTTATAGGCAGGACACCATTGTCCATCAAAGGGTTGTAGGTGGGTTGGTGTTTATAAGGAAGTGTTTATTTTAGAGCATAATGTCGGAAGTTTCAGCCATGATGGTGGAAGGCATGAGAGAGCAGTTTGTCGTGGCAGATAGGAAGGGAAGGGCAGTGGTCACAGAAGAGACTAGAGAAAGATACAGTCTCTGAAAACATGTTCCTAGTGACCTGCTTCCTCTACAGAGGCCCCACTTAGCATCTTCCTCCTCTTTCAATTGTGAATTAAAAATTGGATTCTACCAGCAGGTAACTTCTTCAGATTTGAGGTCAAAATCTAATTTTCTGTAAAAACATCCTCACGGACATACTCAGAGATAGGGGTTCCTCTATCAAGTTGACAGTCAGGCTGTCAGGCTGAAAACAATGCTGAGCACTGTACTGCTAATTTTTCTGTAAATGTGACCTATTCATGTGACCTATCTTGGGAATTAAACCAGATATTATCCTTTCTGATATTTTTGTGAAAAGATGATCCATTCAGGGCTGAACATCTCACTGTGAACATGTTAATTAATAACATATATACACACACACATATGTATATATACATGCATACATATTTATGATTTGAGTGGAAGAATCTCAGAAGATGCTCTATCTTAAAAAAGTATTTATTTATTGGGGTGTGTATGTCTGTGAATACATGCTATGATTCCCAAATGGAGGTTAGAGGACAACATTATAGAGTTGGTTCTCTCTCTTTCCACCACTACATGAATCTTGGAAATGGAACTTGGGTTGACAGTATTGGGTCCCAAGTACCTTTACCTGTTGAGCCTAATTTCTTGACAAATTGATAAGCTAAAAATGGCAGAGGAAACAGGATTTGGTTTGAACATGTCTTAGGTTTATCATCACTGTGATGAAGCACCATGACCCAAAAACAACTTGCGGGAGGAAAGGGTTTATTTCTCTAACACTTCCACATCACAGCCCATCATGGAACAAAGTCTAGGCAGGAACTCAAACAGGGCAGGAACCTGCAGGCAGGAGCTGATGCAGAGGGCATGGAGGGGTGCTGTTTAATGGCTTGCTCAGCTTGCTTTCTTATAAAACTTAGGATCACAAGTACAGGGGTGGTACCACCAACCATGAACTGGACCCTCCTACATCAATTTTCAATAAAATAATGTACAACAGATTTGGTGGGATGTTTTCTCATTTGAGGTTCCCCTTGCCAGCTTGTATCAAGCTTCAAAATAAAACAAAAATCTACCTAGCCAGCACAGGATCCCTCTTTCCTCTGTGTTAGTTTTTCTAAAGTATCATTTGAATGCCTATGAATTAAAGGTTAATTGCCAAAGAAGTGTATTTTGAGGACAAGTAGGGAATCCACTTTTAATTTTTAATGTTTTGGGGAACCCTTTGATTTGGGATGACATTCCCCAACGAAATCCTTGGCTAACCAGGGGCAGGACACCTCACCAGTGCCGCCTTCTCTGAGGCTGTGGAGTGTGATAAGGTGACAGTTGGTGTTTTTGCCCCAGGGCTCTCATGCTGGAGCAGAAGAGAACCCAGTGGCAGACTTCTGCGTGGTGTTAAATAGAACTTTTTCTGAATATAGATTTTTGTTGTTGTGGCTAGCATCCTAAAATTCTCCAGGACATCAGTGTTTCTTGTTCTTTTCTTTTCTTTTTTTTTTTGGTCTGGTAGCCTCAACAACAACAACAACAACAAAAACCAACCAACCAACCAAAAAACAAAACCCTCCCCCCAAACCAAAAACAAAACAACCAACCTCAGACTTCAGTGTTTTGGAGCATTGTGATTTAGCAAGCACTTGCGTGTTGTCTTTAGACTTCCTCTGTGAGGGAGGTTCAGTGCAGTTTAGCCTAAAGAAGCTAAGGAACAGAAGGTTCTGACAAGGTTAATGAGCTACAGTGGCTGACGTGTTGTGAAGCAGGAGTCAGGACAGAGAGCTTCTGGTCTGCAGGTGGCTTCTATGTCTTTCTTTGACTCCACATACTCTTGTGGTGGAGGGAAATGGTGGAAGTAGACAGTGTTTCAAAGGAGCTACCAAAATATAAGTCAGTTCCAAAGAACAAAACTTCTCATGTGTTTCTAGTGATTCTGGGAGATCACACTGCAACTCTATTACATCATCAAGACCTTTAATAGCTAAAAGGAAAGCAGGCCCTTGGGGGCAGGATCAAGGGATTTCTTTCAGCTTTTTTGCATCCTAAAAGGGACTGCAGCTAAAGGTGAGGGACTGCATGTCATGGGTGTTGAAATAATGAAAGCAGTGAACATAAATGTTTCGATAAATACCAAGTGGTATCAGATTCTGCTGTGAGATTCCATGGCATCATATAACCCTTCAGTATGAGGAATGAAATCTTAGAGCACAGGCTTGGCATGCAGGGCAGTTAAAGGTGATCACTCTGTGTTTATATTTTGGAAAGAAAACCTTATGGCTGCCGTCTGTCAGTCAACCTAGAAGAAGTGGGGGACCAGTCATTTTAAGTCCAGGGCTTGCTTGTGCTTTCTTTTCTCCAGTTTGTGTGTTTAGTATATGCACACTACATGCCTATTACATACACAAAGGTCTTTTTGACATCAAAGATTTCAGGTCTGTCACTCAGAAAGTCTAGAAGATTATACCGACCGTAACATAGCAGCCACACACCCGACACTTGACCCCTGAAGGGGACTCGTAGGCTGTGGCATTTCTTAGCATGGTGAAGAGTGACGTGAGCAGTGGCACACTCTTGAACAAATGTGCCTTGTTGCTGGAATTGAAACCACATGCTGAGCACTATCACCCAGGTCCAGCACAACTGAGACGCTGTGAACACTTAGAGCTATGGACATATTTCTATGTTTTTATTTATATTATGTCTGAGTTCTGGGCCCCATTGCTCTGTTTTTATTCTTTTTTCTCTTCATTCTTTTTTTCTTCTTCTTTTTGGTAGAGGAAATCAGCAACATAAGCCCAGCTGCTGGAAGAGCTGTGCACTCATGGACTGGTCCTGTCAAGCTCCTGGGGCTGTGGAAGAAGTTTTGCTGCTGTGGCAAGTACTTGAGGGACTGGTTTTCCCAACCCAGGGCACATCTGAACCTATCTGAGGAGGCTGCACTGCAGCTGCTGAGCCAGGTCTTCATTCAGTGGCTACCTATGACTTTATGGAAAATTCAGTCCTAGACAGTTGTATGAAGAGGTACTGACCAAACTGCACTCCAAACTTCATTTATTTTAAAAGAACACATACTTTTCTGTTGAGGTCCAAGTTTTCAACTAGAATGCATGTGGTTTTTGTTTATTGGTGACCCAAATTAAGACAGGTTTGGAAGTTTGCATTTCCTCTGCAGGCAGATGAGAATAATGAAGTCGCGATTTATTTTTGCCTGTTTCTTAGACAACGACAACTAGCGTTTTCTGGAAATCCCATTGGCATTTTGTTTGCTTCTGTTATGTGTCTTTACTTGTAGCCCAGAACTAGAAAGCTTAGGAGGAAGGAGAAAGAGAGACGGAGAGACCCAAGGAGCAGGTTCTGTTCCGGACTGCCAACCTCTCCCTTGGCAGGTAGTGCTGGATCTGGGCAAGTGTGGAGAGACTGCCTGGGAAAGAAATGAAAGACATCACTTCGTCCCACCCACTGTTCTTTCCTATCACATGTTTTTGGATTTACAACTTTCTTTAGGCAAAAGTGAAGGCTAAATTTCACTGGTTTCCCTGGCAGCCAATGACTCCACTTGACTTCTTGCTACTGCCTGTCTACCTGAGGACAATATTTAGTGCTTCTCTTTAACAGTGTCCCCGATGTTCCTGTGTTCTCTGTGGATTCACCCATCCACTCACTTCCTTGGTACACCTTTAAGGACCTAGTTTGTTAAATGCTGGTTTTGTGATTGGGGAAGAGTAGGAATTCTATCATGGATTACTTTTCTTCAAAGTCCTCCTCCTCCTCTTTTTACACAAGAGCTTCTATACCCTAGTCTGGCCTTGAGTTTCAAATGTATCCAAGGATGACCCTGAACTTCCAATCCTGCTGCCTCCCCTTGTACCTGGGATTACAGGCATGAAACACCGTCCTCGTCGATATGGTGCTGGAAATTGAAGCCAGAAGTTCATGAAGAATAGACAAACACCACCAACCGAGCTACTTCCTCAGCCCTTTTCTGCATATTTGTGAAAACTTAGAGGTGAAGAAAAGAACAATTCATGCACAGTCATAAGGAGAAGCTACACCTAAAAGCAGTAACCAACACAAGCACAGTAACTGGCTGAAATAGAAAGCAAACTGTTTATTCAGAGACAAAGAAGACTCACCCTTCACCGTGGACAGGAACCACCTTCAGAGAGCTGTACTGTGCTGTGCTTGACTGTTTAGCTTGGGCAGGGAGAGAAGATCTACATTCTGTCCCGGGTTTCAAAATGATGGAGAAGGACAACATAAAATACCATGCTCAGGACTCTGTTTATTAACTTTAATGAGGAGATTATCTATGTATTCTTTATTTTCTACAAAGATTCATTGAGTGACTGTTATCTCATCTAGGTGCTTTGGATAAAGAGACGCAAAACACGACCAAGACCTCTGCATCCCTGAGGTTACTGTTTATTGGTTGGTGTAGATGGTAAATATGGAAGCCAACATATTTATGATTTCAAGATAAATTTTATAGGGATTAAAAGGAAATGTTTAGGATTCCACAAGAGGAAGAAACTGGAAAACAAAAGAATATTATACATATGGTATAGTTCAATAGAGAGTCAATGTGGTATTGTATAGGTTTGGACATAATTTTAAATCCCAGCTTTGGTATTTGTTGGCTTTTCCTACTAGATAAATTAATAAGCTTGTCAAGGCATAGGTCTCTAACTTTGTGACAGAGGAGTTATTTTGTTTGCTTCATAGGCTTTTCATAAGAATTGACTCAAATACTACCATTCATTATGAAAAACCAAAAACTATGACTTAAAACACTGTATCCCTGGGATTTGGTACATCATATAGATGCAATAAATCTTAACTTGAATTCTTCATTCATGTGAAAGTACCAGAGAAATCAGATGCTATTTGCTCTTTTAGAAAGGACTTTGGCATCTTTATAAGACAGCTAACACGGTCAGTTAGAGGAACACAGGCATCTTCAGCACTAATTCTTCCTGTTGAGATTGTGGCAACTTGGCTAAGACTGTCGTAGTCACTGCTTTATTGTGAAGAGACAGCAAGTAACTCTTACAGAAGAAAACGTTTAATCGGGGGTTTGCTTACAGTTCAGAGGTTTAGTCCATTATCATCATGGCAGAACTTATAGTGCTGAAGCAGCAGTAGACAGCTACAGCCTGGTCCTGAGAGAGAGCAGGTGTGGGGGGCGGGGGATGGGAGGAAGAGACAGAGACAGAGACAGACAGAGACAGAGACACAGAGAGACAGACTGGACTTGGCACATGCATATGAAACCTAAAAGCCCACTCCTAGTCATATACTTCCTCCATCAAGGCCACACCTCTTAATCCTTCTAATCCTTCTCAAATCCTGCTGCTTCTTGATACTACACATTCAAATATATGAGCCTATGGGGACTATTCATATTCAAATCAACACACAGAGCATTCTTAAGAGTGTTAACATTGAATGAATCTTCTTACCCGGCTGTGAACTCAATGAGACAAAATAGTGATTGTCATGGAAAGATATGCTCATAGTGCAACAGGGCACAAATATTATGGAGGTAACCAATTGCCTTAAGGCTTGCTCCACAGGATAAAGCACATGCTCGTTACTGTAAATCTCATCAAGAACCCATGGCTGGGGAGCTCATAGGTCCAAAGTGTGAACTTACTATTGTTATTCTACTAAAGTATCAAACTACTCCCCAAATTTGTATCTCTTTGCTTAGTGTAGCCCTCAGACCTCATAAACACAATTTCTTTGTTCAGTATATGGTAGTTAATGCAGAAAATTACATTGATCAAGTGGCAGAGAACAAGTGTTAATGGTATGCATAATGGGATATTTATGTATTCTAACCTACAGACATCAAGGCTCAGGGACCATTGTAGAAGTGAGTATGAAAACACTGTAAGAACCAGAGGTTGAGGAGGATTGGAGTGAAACAGTATCTTCTGAACATGACAGGATCTCTATATTCATGAACTCCTATCAGCTATGGTTGCTTGTAGAAGTCCTGCATGGAATCAAGCCAGTCAGCATTCCATAAAGGAGTGGTTAGGGGATCACAAGGCTCCACATCTAAATGAGGAGCTATGGACAGTTGATGGCTTCTAGAAGAGGGAGAGTTGGCTCTCTTGATGGGTTGTGGCTCTTGGTTCTCTTGGCTGAATAGGTTCCAGTGGATGTCCCCTCACCCAAGGGTATTTGGGCAGAAAAATTGGACTAGGTAGACAAAAACAAAACAAAACAAAAAAACAAAAACAAAAACAAAAACAAAAAAAACCCAAAAAAATAAAACCTATAACAAAAGAACAAAAAACTTCAACTAACCAACCAAACAACAAAACTCAGAGCAACAAGACAAGCCTGTAAAGACTGGGGTGTGGGGTGCAGGCTTGAGCGTAGATTTGGGAGTGAGTTAAGAGGAGAAGCTGGGGCAGTGATATAATAAAAATGATGTGTATATTATATATATGAAAATTTAGAGTAATTAATAAATATATTTAAAATAGACATGAAACCTGTCACTGAGTTCGTATACACTTCTATCTTCTCTGTGGCTATATTTGTTGAGAGAATGTTTTTTAACAAACAAAACATAAACATAGAGGTAGAGAAGAAGTTTTCTTAATAAGGTTGGGAATTAATTTAGTTGTGTAACTACTCATCAAGAAAACTAAGTGATAAGTACTGATCCAAAGCGTACTATTCATAAATTCTTGTCTACCTGCAGAAGGCCTTTCTTTGTTGGTCATCTTAGTTATCATAAAACACCGAAATATTCTTTATCTGCAATGGTTGCTTTTGCCAACTTGGCAGAATCTAAAATCACGTGGGAGACAGTAGAAAATCATCTTATTTTTTTTAATGTGTCAGGAAGACTTGTCCACCATGGGTGGTGCCATTCTCTACGTGAAGGAAGGAAGCTGAGGAGCAGCATTCAGCCATTGTTCTCTGTTCCTGATTCTGTTGTTTTTGTGACTAGCTGCTTCAAGTTCTTCCTGCCTTGACCCTCCACCCCACCGCCCCCATCCCCTACTCCATGAGATAGAACAAACCATTTCAGCATAAGTTGCTTTCTCCAGGGCATTTTGTCACTCAGTATTGGAGTGTAGAGTCTGGGAATTTTGTGGAAAAATGCCATCTCTTTGTCCAGTTGCAAGGCTGTGGGCCATCGTTGTAGGAGCTGCTGATGCTAACAGGATATTTACTTTGCTGAGTGTGGAAAGCTTGGAGGAGAATGTGGTTTCTAAGGTGCTTGGACCATATCTGGAAAGATGAAATTCATATTTTCCTATGTGAATATTCATGGCACCATTATTTTCCTTTGGTGGTATCCGGCAGGAAGTTGTTGTGTCTTGGCACATAGGTTCTGTTGCTGTTGGAGATACCAAGAAATTGGAGAGGTAATTTCACAAAATAGTGGGGAATTATTCTGGAGAGTAACCGAACATCATGAGTCCTTGGACTCCTGGATGTAGAGAAAGTATTATGGTTTCCAACTGGTCTGGACCAGAGTTCTCAAACTGACGCTCAAACATCAGAACACTAAATCAACAGAACAGCAAGTTGGTGCCGTCCTCAGGTCAGGAGAAGCCTTTGGGCAGGGAGATGTAGGTCTTTGCTGAAGACTGCTCCTGTTTCCATCCAGTTCGTATGTATATGTGATAGCTGCTGCTCCTTCTGGAGTGACTGAAAGAATGTTTATACTTGATGTTACCCAGAGAGACACAGTTCAGAACTCCCAGAGTAGTCTGTGGTGTTGGATGTCAAGTCTTGGCCATGCTCTTACTCCCATACCTTACGTTTCCATTCTATAGCATTGTGCAGTCGTTCCCAGCTGTTTCTTACTCATTCGTCCTCTGCTCTTGCCCTTTCCTTTCCACATGGTCACTTGGTCACTAACCACCATCCCTGGGCCCAGGAGAGGCTTTGTTCTGAGAAAACGGGAAGTGCCTTGGAGAGGTCAATGACATCGAACTGAGACAGCCCCGAGCAGGCTGCAGCTCTTTCTCAAATCAAATGAAGTAAACCAGAAAAGTAAATGATGGCAAAGAAATGCAGATGAAATAGCACTTTTCTTAAAGCTCATATGTAGTCTGATCCATAACACCCATAATAATTGGGCTACTGAATCTAAATACTAAAACATATTTTAAACTAGCCATAGGTTCTGAGAAACAAACATACGTTCCATTGGCAGGTAAAAATGGTTCACGAGGTGTCAGGCTGACAACAGCTCCAAGTCGGCTTCTTGGGCTCCTTGATTCATTAGAGCAAGATGTCCGGTGACGCGTACTCGCGTGAACACAGCTTCTCCCCAGGCGAAGGTTAAAATGAGAGCTAGGCGATAAGGAAATCAATATAATGAAAAAAAAAAAGCAGGAGGGGTTTCCTAAGCAAACAAATATTTTAGTAAATGTTTGGAGGAAAAAAGCTGGTGGAGGAGCGGTTACCTAGGAAACAGAGTAGAAGACCAATCAGGAGAAGACTTCACGTGGACCCATCGAGCCCTTGGAGTCCCGAGGAGCCAGTGAAGTGTTTCTCTACCCCAGCAGTAAACTCATCGCACCTTGTATTCCTCCTTGTTTTTCCTTATTCTGTGCTTCCTCAAAGTTAACAATAACTCATGCTCTTTTAGCTCCTAGCAACCTGAATTTGTCCTAAAACATAGCTCCTCCCTTTCACACATTGCTTGACTTAGCTCAAACCTTCGCTGATTCCTCATCTGATTTCTTCGACAGCTTCTATCTGGCTATCTTACCGCCAGATAGGGTTTGCTTAAAATATGAACTCATCTCTATTGCTTTTCTAAAGGTTTAATTTTGCTAGTTTTAAAGGTGTGTGTGTGTGTGTGTGTGTGTGTGTGTGTGTGTTTCTGGGGGAGGAGCATGTGAGGGAGGAGGCTGTAAGATGTCATCCTATTGGGACTCTAGATGAGAGAACAATGGGTGAATAGCAATGTAGAAGGATCCAGTGGGTTCTAGAAACCTACAAGTAGAACATTATGATAGGCAGATTTGGGTCATGGGGTCCCGCTCAAACTAAGGCCCTAGCCAAGGACAATACAGGCCGAATAATTTAAACCCCTACCCTGATCTAGCCCATGGACAAGACAGTCTCCACACTTGAGTGGAGAGAGGGATTTGACTTTCTCAAGTACTCTGGTGCCTCACATCTGACTATGTCCCCTGGCGGGGGAGACCTAGTGGCACTCAGAGGAAGGACAGCAGGTCACTGAGAAGAGACTTGATACCCTATGAGCATATACAGAGGGAGGTAATCCCTCTGAGGAACAGTCATAGAGGAGGGGAATAAGGGGAAAATGGGAGGGAGGGGAGATTGGGAGGATACAAGGGATGGGATAACCATAGAAATGTAACAAGAATAAATTAATTAAAAAAATAAATTAAAAAAAAAAAAAAAAAAAGATGTCATCCAGTTCTCTGTAGCCATCTGATGCTGCGTCTGGGAACTGAACTCGGAAACTCTGGAAGAGCAGGGCATGCTGTTAGCAGCTGCGCCCATAGGGCCACAGTTTATTTTTCTGGCAAATTTAGGTTTATCATTGAAGACGTCACTCAGTACCTTCCTTGTGAGTGTCGCCTCCTTCCTTTCACTTGTGTCATTTTATATACTTTTGTTTTCTCTTTATCTATTTTATTAACATATGTGGGTAAGCTGCATCATGCCTGGTTGGCTTTTTGTCGGAGAAAGATGACTGAGGAAAAAGGACCAGTGCTTGCCTCCTTTCTGGAGAAGAGTCAAAACAAGCAACAGAGGAAGATGCGTGTTTCTACATTTCCAGTGGGGAGTCTGAGGGCCAGTGCGGGGACCCAGGAAGCAAGAAAGGGGTTGTTGGAGGTACAGAGGACTGGTGTAGTGATAGGGGAGAGAGGGAGAATGCACCGGGAGCTACAACCTCAGCTTCCCAGGCAGAGATGTTCTCTCAGGGAGACGGTCCAGCAGGCCTCAGTGGGAATGGGGAACTGTAGCTGTGAAAGAGTCCTACAGGGGTTGGGGATTTAGCTCAGTGGTAGAGCGCTTGCCTAGCAAGTGCAAGGCCCTAAGCTCAGTCCTCAGCTCTGGACAAAAAAAAGAGTCCTGCGTGGAGTCTGCTTTTAGGAACTACTTCGAGGTGGTTGTGTTTCTGCAACTAACTTCAAAGAAGGAACAAATTCCAACACTTCTGACCTGTCCAGGGTCTTGCATGCAGGCATCTTGGGAAGAGCCACAGTTGGTATAAAAGCATTACCCTTAGTAAGAACAGTATACTACTGCACATGCACAGAAGGCTGTAAGCCTATGAACCCAACAAGACACAGCTGAGCAACTGTGATTTCCGTATCTGGCTTCATGTGGCATGATGATGACTTTCACACGTACTCTGGTGCCTCATATTTGACCACGTCCCCTGGAGGGGGCGACCTGGTGGCACTCAGAGGAAGGATAGCAGGCTACCAAGAAGAGACTTGATACCCTATGAGCATATAAACGGGGAGGAAGTCCTCCTCAGGCACAGTCATAGGGGAGGGGAATAAGGGGAAAATGAGAGGGAGGGAAGAATGGGAGGATACAAGGGATGGGATAATCATTGAGATGTAACAAGAATAAATTAATAAAAATAAAATAAAAAAATCCTCAAGACTCAATGAGCCAGTGAAGTGATCCTATGGAACTTGAGCCCCCTGCTCCCAATCCCTTCAAACCCCTGCTACCCTTGGTATGTGCTACCGCTGGGCCTAGGGATGAGTGTCCATGACCCATGACTCTTGTTACTGTTCCAGGCTCAGCATCCACCTGCACTGCCAGGATGCCTCAGGGCATCTTCCTACTGATTTCTCCTTATAGTGCTGAGGTTGCACCCTGAGAGAAGTTTGTGCCTCCTGCAAATGCTAATCGCTCCACTCCCACTGGCGCTCAGACCTTCTTCCTGTGCACGAGCTCCATGTCCACCACATCTCCAGCTGATTTCTGGAGTAGATATGAAGTGGATGACACAGTCCCACTGCTGTGTACACATCTCATTGTATACATCATCTAACTGGCTTGGTAAATGCTCCATTCTTGACTTTGGAAGAGACAGTCTCTCTGAATCTACCATTATTGTATATAGTGTTTAAAGGCACTGCTTTTAGTTGAAGAAGTAATTCATGGCCACACAACAGAAACCAGATGGGACTGCAGAACCAACTGAACCCACTTATGACGACTTGCCCTCAGGAGAGAGATTTCTGCCATGAAAGCTACATTATGCAGCTGTAAAGGCAAGTGATTCATCAGATGCACACTGAATTGCCACATAAGAGGCATGGGAAACATGGGACCATGCTACCTCCAGAGGGACATGGTAACTCCGGCAACAGAGAAGAAAGGATACGGACAAAGGGTTCAGGGCTGGGTGGAGCTCAGTGCAGAGTATTTGCGTAGCATCCACTGGGCCCTGGGCTTGAACTCTGGTGTTTAAGAACATTTAAAAGAATGATTCTAAAGAAACTCAGTGGGTTAGAATTAAATGGTGTTAGAAGTAAATAGAATTCAATGATGCTGAGAAAATAATTCATAATATAAGAGAGATGTTCATGGAGAGACAAGATGAATAACATTATAAAGAAATCTTATAAATGAACTGAGTAAACCAAGTACAGCTGGTTTATACAGCTGGTTCCCTCAGAAAAGGGCCAATTTGTGTATTTGCAAATTCTGTACAAAACTCAATGATTTTGTTATATGTTTTTATTTGGTTATCATTGTGGCTGTTTTTGTTAATCTTCAGTTACATCAAATTTATAGTTAATAAAATGTTCTCCGTACCTTGTTTTCCCAAGGAAATACTTTAATGCAGAAACAAGAGACACATAAGAAGCTGGGGCATAGTTTCCAGTTCTAGGTAATAGTCTTGGCTTTACAGGTGTTGCTGGTAAGTTCCCTTCCTTACAGTTTTCATTCATAGTATGAGAACCATGATTAGAACATAGGAAACATATTATATATAATTTTATGATGATCAAAGGTAATTTCAAAGTAACAACATCTAAACTTCTAGTAGCTATGAACTTAAGAATCACTCTAGAGTGAGGAGAAAGTGAACAAAATTATGTGTTTATGTCATTCAGGGGTGAAAATCTATCCACTAGGAAGAGGGACCAATATGCTAGAGCTGGGAGAAGCGAAGAATGGTGCTGAGAGCATCTGGAGAGAGGATAGAGGTGCAGGGTCAGTGACTCCTGCTTGGATGCTGCTGACAGGGTTGGTAGAAGCTGTGGAGAGGGTGGCAGAACAGCATTTGATTGTGTGGAAAGCACTGGTGATCTTGGTACCAGCTTGGCCAGGGTCTGCAATCAAGAAGAGACAAACCTCTGGGCAGGTGTATGGCTGTTTTCTAGACTGGGTTAATTGAGGTAAGGAGACCCATCCTACACAGAGGTGGCACCATTCCATGAGCCGGGGTCCTAGGATACATAAGGAGCAGAGCCCATGAGGAACACCAGCATTCCTCTCTCTCTGCTTCCTGACTGAGGATGAGAAGTGAGCAACCGCCCCACACTCTGCCTGCCACACAGTCCCCACTGTGACGCCACAATGGATCCTCCCATCAGCAGGTTGCCTCTCCTCAGATATTTGGTCACGGCCATGGGAAAAACAAGCGATACAGTGCTGGCTGTTTCTAGATTTTATTAAATATGAAATGTACACAATACCCATAAATCTGAACACATATGCCAATCATAATAAGTAAATTCATAAGTCTGTAGATTATGATGAGAATAAAACGCTAAAGCATAAAATGCATTTAAATTCAAATATGGACCCCATATGTCTCTGATGGTTTCATAGGAAAGACTTAGGGTACTTTTATGAGTGTTTTTCTTTCTACAGTGTGTGACAGGAAGAGCAGAGGCTTAAGATTTGATTTTAATGCAGAGCTCAGTGGAGCAGTTAACAACACTTTCAAAGCTGACAAAGCAGCGTTTCTTCAAGTACTCACTGTTTCTGGTTCAGTGACTCAACAGACCTCCTCCCTTTCTTTCAGACAATTGAAAATTTCTTTCTTATATTCAGGCATGTCTGTGGAATCACTTTTTTTTCTGTTAACGCTACATCTTCCAGGGTTCTACATTGAAGACAGTTTCTCTGGGTAGGGCAGAGAATTCACCATTTCACACACACACACACACACACACACAGACACACAGACACACACACACAGACACACACACAGACACACACACACACAGACACACACACACACACACACACACACACACACACACACACACACACA
>OU015751.1:79090021-79125711 GCA_907169655.1 Acomys percivali | reverse complement strand
ACACACACACACACACACACACACACACACACACACACACACACACAGACACACACTTTCCTGTTCTTTCAATTAAATTATTTGTTAAGATGGGTCTCCCCTTTGGAAGATGGACACGGAGGCAGCAGATGAGGTGCCAGCAGAGGCACAGTCTCAGCTCTAGTGCTTGTTAATGGGGTAAAGAACAACCCCCAGCTCTGTTAAATTAAGAAGTCTACCCTTGCCGAAGTCCCCGGTATCTGGCAACTACTTAGTATTGCAGGTTCACAATCTTCACAATGCAACACTTTGGTGTACAGGTTGGACATAAAATCAAACTCAGTTAAAATACTGCATTTTTAATTTGCAATTAAGTTCTATTGATATCCTAGAAATGTACACAGGAAGTCGATGGCACTGAGTGAATTCTGGCAACAGGAGAGAACACGTGGGCATTGGGAGCTGACATGGTGGGTGGGGAGTGGACACGGAGTTAGTATTCTTCCTGAAAACTTAGGGATCCACTTAAAAGCAGGTGCTTTGAGGCCTTGTTTTTTGAATGACAAATCTGCATATGAAAGCTATTTAGAGCTCCAATATATGAAGTCCAAACAGCTTAAACCTAGCAAGTTGAAATAAAAAGGACTTCCTACTTTGAACCCAATAATTTTGACAAATTGGCTGGGTCTTGTTTTCCAGGGAAATGATACATTTATGTATGATCCAAACGGAAATCTGTTCCTTTTGTTTTCAATGTGTGGCACAAATGTGTTCAAAGTGTGCACCGTGTATTTATTTTGGGGAGTTCACGTTACTGCGCCAGCGGGTAGGACCTACGGCAACATGCGTGTCTCGGCAACAGATGTTTGAGTTACACTTGCACTCTGCAGCAAGCAAAATGATTTTTGAGTGTCAAAGTAAATAAACACAGCAGTGTGATGTCTTCCAACTTGAATATAACCTGAAGAAACCCAACAAAAGAAACCTAAGATGGTTTTTGGCAAGCACCGCAGGAAAGAATTGCATCATGGCTCAAGCATGGCCTTCCTCAGTCTGTGGAAGCAGGGTGAGTTCTTGGGCTGCACAGGGCGTTTGTGAGTGATGCTCTGAAGTGGAGTGGAAATATCTTCAGAAATGTGAGGGTGGGACACTGAAGATAGATTAAAACTGCAAATAGTCATGAAACAATGTATTTCTTGTATATATCACATGGATAGCATTCTTTGCTGGCTGTGTTCTGCACAAGGAATGCTGAACGGAAGAAATACGGGTTTTTTAACCTCCTTATTAATCTAATTTTACTTATTTTCTTTTTTCCATTTTCACATGTATGTGGTGTGTGTGTGTGTGTGTGTGTGTGTGTGTGTGTGTGTGTGTGTGTGTATAGGCATAGCTGTGAATGTGCCTCTGTGTGTGAGCCTGAAATTGATGTTGGGAATCATCCTCAGTGATTTTCCACCTTTTATTTAGGCAACCAATCCAATGGTCCACAGCTGTGCTTAGTCTCACCAGCCAGCTTGCTTTGGGGGATCCCCTGTCTGTCTTCTGAAGCTCTCACAGGTGTACCCATCATTTATATAGGTCTGGGAAACCAGAACTCTACTCCTCATATCTGAACGGCAAATGCTTAAACTACTGAGCAACTTCTAAGCCAAGTGTATGTTGTTTGCTCTGCATTACCCACTTGAGTGTTACCAGGCGCCATTTTCACTTCTGGCCCAGTGTGCTCCTGGCCTCCCTCACCTCAGGACATGTTGTAAGTCATTCAGGGCTGTCTGCTTTCTACCAGTTTCCATTCTTGTGCTTGTCCAGACTGTGACCACACAGGTAGGAAGCCTTTCCTGGGGTCATTTTATTCTAAATATATATGGGATTTCTGGTTTACCAGAAATCGACTAATTTTTCCTTATGGTCTGGAATAATACCCTTAAAACAGGAACATACACAATGCGCACATGCACACACACAGACATACACAAAACACATATATGAACATACATGTACACACAGAGAATCTACACACTCATACACATACACATGTGTACCTACATCACACACATGTATAAATAGAACAGTACATATATATATACACATGCATGCAACTCAGAATATACATGTACACACACAGCACACACACATATGCACATATACATGTATATAAACAACACACACATACACAAACACACATGCTCACACACATGCACACACTCTTACAGACAGTACACAAGCACACACACATACACATATGCACAAATGAGGTAGATGTTATTCCGTTTCTGGGCTACCAGTTTGTTGCTCTGGTTTTCACCTGCATTGATATCACACTGCTACCCTCGCTGACTGGGCTTCTTGCCTGTCACACTTACCCTTCCAAATGGATTTTCCTTCATCTCGACACACTCTATGGCTCTATGATTTTGTTCCTTGGAAGAGAATTCCTATTACTTTCCTTTTGAGAAGGCACTGGATTCTCTTGCAGCTCGTGTGCTGTGAGAGCAGGTAGCCCACAGGCAGGTACAGCAGATCTGCCCATAAGTGTGATTCTCAAACAATGCATTTAATAAGAACCTTGTAATTAATGTGATATTCCATGGCTCCTTGGCATCCAGAGAACAATAAGTTAAAGTGTGTTGTCCAGAGGAGAGGGGAGAAGGGCTTAGTCAGGGCCAGATCTGTAGAACAACTTGGCTCCTCACGTGTCCTGCAAATGGTTTTGAAATACGCTCAGATGTTGTCAGTTTCCCCAATATCATATGGATATAGAAGCTTGAGTTCTAATAGCTATAAACAGGCTTCCATTGATTCCCTTTCTCCAGTTTCTTGGTGAAAGTCCTGACAAGGAAAGTAAATTCTGATTGGTAAACTATTTAAACTTTCCAACCAAAGAGTCATTAGTAAAGGAATTTGGGGGCTGTGCTTTCCCTTAAGTGCTGGGCTATTTCTGATAGAAGTGATTTCTCCAGCCTAAGTGTAGAGAGTCAAGCAGGGTGAATGGGTTTCATCAGGCTGCCCATCCTCCTGAGGGTAGCTGTGGTGGGCTCTTGTCACGGTCATTACTCTGAAACGATGGCATCGAACACATGCTGACACACTGCAGGCAATGGAGCACAGCAAGTCATCATTAAATTTCTAGCAGTAACACTGGTGTCCCACTCAGGGCTGAGTACTCCACAGTGTCCTATTCTCTGAACCGTGACCAGTCAGGGGTGTCTCTGTTAACTGTTATCTACTGCAAAGAAGCTTCCTTGATGAGGGCTAAGAGATGGGTGTGTTTGTGGATCTGAGGCTAATAGGATCAAAATATGATGTATGAAATTCCCAAAAAACTAGTGACATTAAGAGAAAGAGTTTTAGTTATGTTGGGAAGTTTGAGGGTATTGTACATGAGCTGGAGAGATGGCTCAATCAGTTAAAAAGCTTACAGTGCAAGGGCCTGAGTTTGATCCCCAGCACCTAATAGAAGAAGAAGAAAAAGAAGACAAAAAAAAAGGCTGGGTGTATCAGTATTTACCCACAATTCCATTGCTGAGGCTTGCTGTCCAGCAGGCCTGGGTGAACCATTAAAGTCCAAGTTTAGTGAGGCTGTGGCAAAAGACAGTACAGAGAGCAGTTGAGGAAGACACTTGAGGGTGAATCCTGACCTCCAGATGTGCAAGAACTCACGTGCACCTGCACACATGGGCACTCACACACATGCATGCATGCATGCACACATGCATGCAGACACACTCACACACATGCACACATGTGTACACATGCACACACAGATTCATGCACACACGTGTGAACTCAGACATTCATGCACACATGCTCATGCACACGTGTACACACATGCACGCACACACACATACATCATGCACACATGCGCGCACACATGCACACACACACACAAACACGCATGCCTGCATGCGCGTGCACACACAAGTTAGCATGCAACAAACTTCTTATGGAAATATGCAAGCCTTTATGTGATATAATTAATATTCTATTTTAGTTCTTCTAAAAAAAATCAGCATCCAGAGAGAATTTGCCTTATAGAGAATCAAAACTAACTAAAAATGTAATGTTATTTTTATTTCCTAGGAAGGAGTTTCCCTGGCTGGAAGGCAGTGAGAAGGCTCATGTAAAGGATGCAGGAGAAGGCACACAGTGTCCTTAATGAGCAGGAAATGGGGTGATTTTTAAAACTTTGTTTCATTTTATTTTATTTTTGCTGTGGGCAGAGAATGAAGAAAACAACCAAAAGTACAAACAGCGTTCTTTTCTGGTTTGGATAATAGCAGGAAAAAGGAGACATGGATCCAGATTTTGAGAGCGATATCATAATGGTGACTAGTTGTGGCTCAGGGAGGGTTTCTGTTGCTTATCTGTCAGTAGACTGTCTCTCTGAATTAGAAAGACAGAGCTGACTCTTGGATGTTTGTTTTATAATACATATTTGCTTCTGCTTTTTTGTTTCATGTAATGGACTTGAGTATGAAACGGTGGAAGTAACTAAAATTAATGGGTGTTGGGGAGTCGCCTTGAATCCCTTGGAAGAAAACTATATAATCTGAATAGGGCTGCAAGAGCTGTTGTCTGTAATAATTTTAAAGTTATTGCAGTCATGTCAGCAGTACAGCTGCCCTTTAGTATTTTCTTGGGGGAGTATTTGAAAAATGTTTATTTGGTTTTAAGTTACATGAACATGGAAAGATTATATATTTTCCATCATAAGAGCAATTAACTGGGTTTTCCCTTCTTTTGTCTTCAATATCAAAAAATAAGACCTTAATTATAGTTTGACCTTCATCAAGGGAAGTTTTCATTCTGGGTACCTAATAAGAGTAAATGCTGTTACAAGAGAGTAAAAATTGATCTTATATTTTAAACAAAATATGAAATATAATTTTCCATGACTAGACATACAGTATATAGTGACTAAAAGTTTAAAAAGAATGGGGTTACTTGATACTTATTTGAGTTTTCAGTAACATTTCCCCCTACCGAATATAATAAATCTATATATTTTCATGGGAGTTAACTTTTACCTCACTTATTTTTAGTTAAGAAATATGACCTCTCTGAATTAGACAGATCACGTACTGTCACTCCTGGGGAGAAAATGGCATATGTTGTTACCCCAAAGCCACAGACCATTGGCAGCGAAGAATTTGCTTAAGGGAGCGCAATTTAACAAAACCTGTGACTTCAAGAAAGGGTTTGCAGCACAGTTTTCAAATTTGACATAAAATGTCAACCTCTCCCCTGCAGAGAGGAGTGAAATTTCTTATCATTCAATTAATCAGAAGATTCACTTTTGTGTTTAGCAGCCACATTTTGACTACCAGGCACTTACAACTATATTAGGAGCTAAATACATGGTTCTGTTGTCATGTGATTCCACGTTGAGAACGTTTTGGATTAGAATATTCTTTCCACCTCCATCCATCACTCACTTCTACTGCCCAAGGTTGTTATGTTTAACAGATAGTTTTGTTTTGTTTTGTTTTGGTGGGGGAAAGCAAACTTTTGCTAAAAATTAGATCTGGCTTTGTTGGTCTTCTTGTGAAGCTCCTATCAACTCCAGGTCTTTTTCTACCCCGCCCCCTTTCCATTAGAGTCCCAATGCGTTGCCCAATATTTAGCTGAGAGTCTCAGCATCTGTTCTGAGGTGCTGCTGGGGGGAGACTCTAAGAGGACAATTCTGCTAGGCTCCTGTTTGAGCATAGCAGAGTATCCTTAACAGTGTCAGGGGTTGGTTTTCTCCCATGGGGTGGGTTCTGTTATGGGCAGGCATTGGTTGGACATTCCCTCAATCTCTACTCTATCTGCTCTGTCTTTATCCCTGCACATCTTTTAGACACGGGGGGCGGAGCAGGGGAATTTTGAGTCAAAGTTTTTGTGGGTGGGTGGTGTTACACTCCCTCTACTAAGAGACTTGTTTAGTTAGAGGTTGTCCTCTTCAGTCTCTCTGGCCCCTGCCACTAGGAGTCTCTGCTAGAGTCCCTCTCATAACCCCTACCCTCTCAGAGCCTACCCTGACTTAGGTCTCCAGCTTGTCACAGAGATGCCTCTGCCCACACTTTCTCTTTTCTCTAAAGGCCTTTTGTCGGCCCCCTGCTCTCCCCAGATCATCTCAGGAATAGGCAAATGGGATGTGGAAGAGGGAGGGAGGGTGGGACTGGGAGGTGAGGTATAATGGGGCTACTACCAGGATGTAAAGTGAATAAATGATTAAGTTTTTAAAATGTCAAAAAAGGAAGAAAGAAAGAGAGAAAGAAAGAACAAAAGGAAGGAAGGAAGGAAGGAAAAAAGGAAGGAGGGAAGGAGGGAAGCAGGGAGAGCTGGAATGAGCAAGGCTGGCCTGGAGAACCAGCCAAGCCTTTTGTGTTCTGGAGATGAATGATGGATTGCTGCAGCTCCCACATCTCCAGTCAAGTCTGCGAAGAGGGGATTAGCTCCCCCTCCACACTCGGCAGCTGCTTCAGGATTCCTCTATGGGAGGAGGCTGGTGGCTGGTGGCTGGTGGTGTACTCACATGATTGAAGAGGGGTCCCCGGGGCTTGTATTTGAGCTGTGGTGACAGAACATTTTACTTAGGCTGTGTGTGTGTTTGTGAAGATCTTGGAAACCTGTCTTTTCTAATGACTACTTGGTAGGGCTACTCTCAGGAACTAGCTCAACACACACACACACACACACACACACACACACACACACACACACAGAAACACACACACATTCACATACCTAAGTCTATTTCTACTGAATATGTTACAAAGTAAAATGCTAATAATTATATCTCACCTATAATTTATTATTTTTTTAGTTCACGAGACAGAGTCCTACTGTGCAGCACAGGCAGCCCTTGAGGATGCAGTCCTCTTGCCTCAGCCTCCCGCGTCCTGGTGTCATGTTGTACAGCAGCTTGCCAGGCTCTGTTACCATGTATATGAGCATGCATGTTTTATTGTTTCTTTTTGAAATCATGGCTTGGAAGGGAAAATCAATTGAGAGATGAGCAGGTTCTTGCCTTTAAATGATTCAAGTTTCTCTGTTGCTGATCTTCACTTGTTTTCTTCCTGAATGGGGGTCTCTGGTCTGATGCCTAAGGGACCTGTTCTGGACATATGATACCCAGGTCTACACTTCCTTTGAGGGGGAAAGGTCTGTGAGATGCTTCAGTTATCAAATGAGTCATCTAGAAATCATCTTTGTGGATATTAACTCTCATTTCTCATTGGGTCTTCTTTTTTCTCTTATGTCTGCCATTTGGAATTTGTCAGTGTAGAAAACCACTAATGTGAATTTTGATGAGTTCCTATATTTAGACCTTTTGTGAGTATTATATATTTAACGATAAAAGAATGTAATTCCTAGATTACATCTGAATACTTGGAGGTCATAAAAATCCCAATATATTTAGCTTCATAAAATGTTAGCTATTTGGTTGATTTTATGCTACCCGTAGATTCTGAAAAAAACCTCTTTGAGGTATATAATTTGTATATACACTGATCAAATGTATACTATCACTGAAAATTCAATAGATATATACTTAGAGAGAGAGAGAGAGGGGAGAGAGAGGGAGGGAGGGAAGGAGGGAGGGAAGGAGGGAGGGAGAGGGAGGGAGGGAGAGGGAGGGAGGGAGGGAGAGAGAGAGAGAGAGAGAGAGAGAGAGAGAGAGAGAGAGAGAGAGAGAGAGAGAGAGAGAGAGAGAGAACATAGACCACAGGAACTCTCATGGGTTATTCCCTCAGTGATCACATCTTTTTTCTTCACTCATATCCAATGCATTACTAATCTATCCATCTATGCAACTACACATCTATCCATCAACAAATTTCTGTTGTATTCTCTTTTATTGTGCTTCATGGTGGAAATAAGTGGCACAGGAAAGTTGTGGTTTCTACCATTGGTGCTCCCATCTTTTCATTTATTTCCCATATCCAGTTTATTACCAAGTACCATAAACATCTGCTGGGTGTGGGAGCTTTTCCTTCTTCTGCTCTTGACCCTCGGCTGGGTTATGAGACTGTCTTTCTTTCTCACTTCAACACATTGTCCCCCAGGCACCTGATTCCCCTCTTCCTTACACTGCAGATGTCATCAGTCCCCAGCTCTCTCTTTCAAGTTGCAGGCTCATCAATATACTGCCTACTGTCCTTTTTCTTGAATAACACACTTTTCAAATTCCTTATGTCCAAAGTAGGAAAAACTCATGGTTTCATTTGGGCTTGTGGTACTAGGGGTTAAGCCAGGCTCTTGTATACACCAGCTAAGGACTCTCTCTGCATGTGAGCTATGTCCTCACCCAGGTGAACATTTTGGCCTCTAAATCTGCTTCTTTTCCAGTGTTTCCAAGATGGTAGAAAAGGCAGCATCCTCATCCTTCTGATCATCCATCAGCTTACACATTTCTGTTGTGTTTCCCCTCAGGTTGTGCTGCCTGGTGAAAACATTGGTCAAAGGAAAGCCATGGCTCCTTCCCTCATTGGTCACATCTTTCCTCTTATTCCTCATATCTGATCTCTTAGCAAGCCACATCATTCTATTAAACATATTTCATCTCACTGTACATGGTACATGCTTGTGATTTCAGTATCAGGAGGCCAAAGCAGGAGAATTTGCCACAAATCTGAGGTCAGCTTAAGCTGCATAGGCCAGACCACTCAGAGCTATATGGTGAGGTCCAGTCTCAATAAATAAACAAATATGAATAATGAATAAATAATCAATAGTTTTCAGGTTATCCTTTTCCCCATTACCCTGACCACTACCCACTTCTATGCTACTATGATTTTCAAATGGAGTTCTGCTACATTCTCCTTAAATAATTTTGTATTTACTTTTAGCCTCCACTGTATCTATTGTAGTCACAGTACAATTCTGTAAGTTCAGTACTTACACATTGCTCCCTGTGTTAAACAGTCCAGTGGCTTCTGGGTAGTCATGGAAGATAAAATCCTTGTTGTGAGTCTCCAGGCTTCTGATAATGTTACTCAGTGCTCTCCACTTGAGTTTTGTTGTCTCCTGCTCCCCTTCCCTCTCCATGACACAGCCACACCAGTGCTTTTCACCAGAGTTATTGCCTTTTCTTGGGAAGCAAGATGCTTACTGGTCCTTGTGTTTTGCAAGATAAACTTCATATGTCCGCAGGGAAGAACTGTAAGGAACTGTATTCCCCTGAGATACTGTAACTTCCATAACTATAATGTATTCCTTCATTTTCTTTACACTATATCTCTAGCATGCAACAACTGTATGTATCGATTAAATGGAGAAATAACTTATTAAATACCCACATTTGGGGCTAGGGAAATGGGCTAGCCATGAAGATCTCTCCTTTCTCTGGCAATGGGTCTTAGTGCCCAGCACCTATGTCTGATGAGTCACAGTCACCTACAACTCCAGCTACACTGGAATCTAATGCCTTCTTCTGGCCTTTGTGTGTTTACCTTCACTCATGTATGTGCACATACCCATACGGTTATTATTTATAGCTCTTATAAAGTAATCCCATGGAAGTCTCAGGGCTTTTAAAATCCCTGCCCAGTGTTACACCAAGAAAAATATTGTCTATAATTCATAATGCTTTTCAAGCAATTCAATAAGAAAGAGGTGATGAGAAAAATGCAACACACCTTTATTTGGGAGTTCACTGTGTTCTCAAACGACCTTTCCCCCATCTCTCTTTTTGCCACAGCATCCGAGGAGGTGTGCTGCGTGGTCTCTGACTGCCCTGTGTCCTCTTCTGGTGAATGTGTGTGACATCTTCCACTTCTGTCATTTCTTGCTACTCTCACCTGTGGAGGCTGAGGGGACACTCAGTGCTTCAGAATAAAAGCAACGCCCTCCTGAGAGCAGGGAGGTGGAAGAGTATGTTTAGGATGCTTTATGCAAAGTAATGGTAATGAGCCAAAAATAAAACACAGCAAGCTCAATGATCCCATTTACAGAGCTCACATGTGTTGAATGTAAGATGTGAAAACAGGAGAGATAGCCTTGGAGCATCATAACTCATAATGATGAAAGCAAAGGGGATGGTTTAAGGAAAGCATGTTGTTGCTGTTGTTGTTGCCTAGTGATAGGAAAAGGCCTTTCTAACAGAAGTATGAACCCTGGAGAGAAGAGAAGAAGAAAGTGAAGCATCTGGTCCCTGGCCCATGCCCCCAACCACTCCCCATCCTGTTCTTTGTGTATAACCACTCAGGGGTCTGGTAAGTGATCAGCAAACCATTTTGGAGTCCTTGTAGTTAAGGCCTCACACACTTCCTGTGTGTGAGTTGAGGACCTTGTACACAATTGGAATCAATCGGGATGAAAGCAGTCAGAGTAGCCTATATACATGCTCTGTGTTCTGAGGTCAAGAGGCTGGTAGAAGATCTGGCTCACAAATACTCCAAAGGGTATCACAGGAGGCAGAGAGTCCTGAGGGATAAGAAGAGACTGAGTTTAAATTGGGTGGGGCTTAGAGCTAGTAAGAGCTCATTGTGAACAGCCCAGATAATGGTAAATCTATGTAAATCAGATATTAACTATGTAACTAAGATGCCAGAACTGTCAGAAAGGAGTGGGTACCTACTTATACATAGGAAACCAAGGTACAAGAAGCTGCCAACCAAAGATACATGAGGGCCAGGCATTGCTGATGAGGCCAACGCTGATCTAGAGAAGGGGAACCCCTTCTGGTCCTTCTGGGGTGCTACAATGTGTTCTCTATATCTCTGTACTATGCAGAGAAAAGAAGAGGGAGGTTGATCTTGAATTTGGACTTTGATTAGGCCAAGTGTATGTCCTGAATTAACAGGCACATCAACCTGAAAGCCAAGGAGCTGCTTTGTGTAATGTGTTTGCACTTCTCTAGCTAGCATGACTGGGCTCAGGTCCTGGATTTCCCCTCACCAACTGTGTAAATTTGTAAGAGTGCCTCAGTTTCCTAAATTCACTATGGCTGAACAGTGCTTAGAAAAGCACTCATCGCAAGACAAGCATTTTAGGGCAAATAATTCCAAAGATGTACTGGTAGCTGTTTTGTATATGGAAGTTGCATGTTTTCAGTCAGGATAGAATTTCTAAATGAAATCTGACTACTGCAATGAAGTTGCTACAGCTTCCATTGTGCCAGGGGCTAACCACTCTTTGCAGAGGACACTGCTTTTCCTGTTTAAAGTAAATATGACATAGGTAACTATGGATACAACTGGCCAGACTTCCAGATGGTCTCCTCTTACTGATTTGTGCATCTCTGAAGCAACAGGAATCTAGACTCTAATGAGGCCTCTACAAGCAACAGACACTCCTGAAGTTTTGCCCTGTACTCCTATTTAGAAGATAAGTATGAAACATGTATTTGATGAAGTCACTATCCATCTCATCCCACATGAATTCAAGATGCTATCATGACTTGTTCCAAAAAATGCTTTCTTTCAAAAGAATGAATAGACACAGAAACAGAATACTTGGTTTAAGCAGAACCATGTTGATTTGCTTGGAATTGTGTGGAATTTGGATTGGGCAGAAGGAAAGGATGTGGCCTTTCCCTCAGTGGAGTCCATTGCAGCGTTGCACATCTCGTATCATGGTGCTGTGTTCACATGAGATAGCGCACGCATTCATATGTGTTACTTGGTGCAAGTGGACATTTGCCTTAATTTTGCTCCTCGTTGCCATGACAAAATGCCCTGACAAAACCAATTTACAAAAGGAAGGGCTTATCTTAGCTCCGTGTCACAGTTCATCATAGGAAGGAGGTCACAGTGGCCTGAGCTGGAGGAAAGGACTGAATAATAATACCTCAAAGTGCCCCATATACTTTTGGTTTTCTTCAGTTCGCCATCACATTCGTTAAAAGGGATGGCTTAGGAATACAATTCCAAAATCATACACACACACACACACACACACACACACACACACACACACACAAAACAACAACAATAACAAAAAACCCCAACCATCCCAAAACAAAACAAGCCCCCCCCCAAAAAAAACTGGTCCCAGAAGATTTGAAGTTGACATTTTGAGACCAGAGAGTGCTCACTGGTGATACAATCTATTTTCGGTGACCTCTTATGGCATATTAAGCAGAGTCACACTGACCAATAAATAACCAAGGAGTCTCTTCCCTTCCACTCTCTCCAGGATATTTCTATTTTCTCACAGCCATAGCTACAGTCCTACTACATATGTTCACATCCTTCTGAAAAAGGCCACTTCTGCATATTGCATATGCAGGGAGCTAAGCCATCTTTGTAATGTCCCAGCTAGCCCACCTCCCCATCAACAGAGGATTTTTCCTTGCTTGCCTGGGCTGATGTGATGGAGGCCTTTCTTTTGGGAATATTTCCATGACAAACATAAGGTAATTTCTTTCTTTCTTTTTTCTTTAGAGCAACTTGATAGAAACTATGTAGTTTAAGGGGAAAATGTGCATTTCCCCCACAATGTTCCTAACTTCATGATATTTGAATTAATGAATTTTAGGGTAATTGCCACAAAGAGAATGGTTTCTAAATCTATTTTATTGACAGCAAGGGTTCATGTGAGAGGTAAAGAATTACTCTATCCATGCCCATTTTTGTGAGATACATGGCTTTTAGTGAAGGAAAACATTAATAACATTATCACGTCCCAAAAGAACCAAATTGTATGACATTTTACCTATAAAGTTAACAAATTTAATTTGAAAGTTATGTAGAAAGGGTCAAATTAAATTCAAACGGGACAGGATTTAAGGTTTTCCTATTAGCATGAGTTGGGGTATAGAGCCCCTGCTTACAGCCTGTTGCCCATTATATTTTGTACAATGTAACACTGTAACATGAGAGAGAAAAGCAGACGATATTACAGACTCAGCTTTAACTGCTAAAAACACCGTGATTCTTTAATCTTTGAAGAAATTAGAAAAATAAAACATTAATGCAAAGACATAATACCACGTCATAGCCTGCAAAGATAGAGCATGTAGCAGTCTTGTGCCCATATATCCTTTTTGACCCCCTGTATGTTGAGGCCTGAAGGATTTTGGGACTCTTGGCTCATGCTCATGAGGAAACCTGTGTTTCTGGGTGGTTTCTCTGCTCATTGTGTCATCACTCCCCTTGGCCTCATGAAGCTAAAGATCAGGGCGTCTTCCTTGTGCCTCCCTGTTAACTGCTACCATCTATACTTTCCGAAAGTCTCTGTGCTCATTGGTGTACTATGGACAATTATTGCTTATTAGTCTGATATATAGTTTATTTCGCTGCACTAGATTGTATTAATTTCAGAACCTTAATGTTTGATACTAATTTCTTAAGTCACTTCTCACTTCCTTGGCTGCTTCTTCAAAGTTTAGTTTTATCTCCATGAACACCTGTGCTCCATGTAAAGGGGAAGCAAAATTTTCAGCACAGAATGATGGTTTTTATGAATGGATATATTGACAAAGATAATAAGGAGTGTTCATTGTACTTAGGGTCTGGCTAAACACCTGGAGTGTTGTCCTGTTGTCTCACAAGTGACAGAAGGGAAGTTTTTTTTCCCTGTAAAATTAAGAACTTCACGTACTCTGGTGCCTCATATTTGACTATGTCCCCTGGAAGGGGAGACCTCTTGGCACTCAGAGGAAGGACAGCAGGCTACCAAGAAGAGACTTGATACCCTATGAGCATATACAGGGGGAGGAAATCTCCCTCAGTCACAGTCATAGGGGAGGGGAATAAGGGGAAACTGGGAGGGAGGGAAGAATGGGAGGATACAAGGGATGGGATAACCATTGAGATGTAACAAGAATAAATTAAAAAAAAAAAAGAAAGAAAAAAAATAAGAACTTTTGGTGGATTTGAAAAGCCATAACCCTGCTCTGAACTGCATGGGCTGGTGTCCTCACAGAATATCCATTAACAGAATACTGCCCACTCTTCCCGCCCTTTCCCCACTCCTGGCCTGCCCCCCCCCCCCCCCCCCCCACTCCCTAGCTGTGAGGCTCCCGCTACAGTGGATAGCACAATACGGTGAGTGCCAGCTTTCTGCAAGTTCAATTTCAGGGCAGCTGAGGTGACCAAGGTCTTTCTATAGTCCTCATATTCTTTTTCCTACACAGCTTGCAAAGATGTGCCAGGCATGGGGTGCCAGTGAGAACCAGTAAGAACCAGTGAGTACCAGTGAGACCCAACACTGTCCACAGATCAGGCACTAGGCTGGTGACTCCTGGGATTATGAGTCTCTCTCCTCCTTCTCCCCCTTCTCTCTCTCCTGATTTAGTGAAGGCAAAGGATTTGAGCAAGAGCCAGGACATGTGGCAACCCTTAAGTTTCTAACAAGTGCTGTAAGCACAGAATCAAATGTTGAGCCCACCATTCTCAATAGCACTGGCCTTGACGTCACAGAATTTACGCTTTGTCCTTGAAACGTGGAAATTGCCAATTTTTCAGGTCACTGGAGGAGCTGGCTGTTGGGTAACAAGTGCAGTAGAGAGACTCTCCTCCCAACTCCTGCCACTCTTTTTCCTCGTCCGCAGCAGGGCATCACTGCTTGAGGTGTAGACAAGCATCTTTTCCCAGCATGCACTCGGTCAGGCAGCTTTTTCTTTGTGCCAGACATTATTATACTCTCTCTATTTAATATCCTCAAGTCCAGTTATGTGGCTGTGCCAGGTATTCCTAGGTTTCTGTTCATCTGAAAAATAGCTTCGTGTTATTATAAATAGAACCCACATTTGGAAATGGAAACACACTGCTCATTAGGTACACCAGGACAAACCATTGGCCTCTGGCCATGCTTTGCTAATGCTGTAATTTCCATGTCCCCCTGGATATGGTTATAAGGCCTCTCTCTATTTCGAAGGCTATAATTGTAAACACATGTCTTCGACTGGATACCTTATATCAATAACTTCATCTGCTCTGCCAGAAGTGCGCGGCGCATCATGACATCAAAGAAACCCAATGTTGGTCTCTTGCTTGAGATATGTTTGGGCTGGGCTATTAGCTTATTGCTAGATTTGACAAATCAAACCCCAGGCTTAGGCTGAAAGGCTGTGGGAGGCAGCCCCAGTACCAAATAGATGAGATTAACAAAACAAAACTGTAGAGTAAAAAGAGTTCATTGTAGTCAACAATTGGCAGAACCACTGAGTCTGACGTACAGAAACCAGAGCCTATTATCAGTCACAGGCATTTGGTTTATTTACGTTATTACTTCCCAGATATGTCTGAACTGATCTGTGACTGTGTACTGAGGAAGTTCCTCTGGCTTTTCCACTTTCTTTCGGGGGGAGGGGGTCATGTTTGTGAACCCATGGTCAAGTTACGTGCAACAAAATCTTGTTACAATACCGCTGAAGAACAAACATCAACATAAGTTCTCTGGCGGTCGCTTGTCTGGGAGTGGTTTGAGAATTTGTTGATTTAACTAGAACTGCACACATGCAGTGCATGGATGTGAAGCTATGCACCCAGACTCTGCAAAACCTGCCAGTGGCCAAATCTCCAAAGAGGAGTGACGCCCCGCCCCCCAGCAGCTATCATTAGCTTCTCTGTAAGGGGTGGAGTCTGAGGATAGCGTCACCTATCTGTGTCCAAATGTTGGTTGGCTTGGTTGTGTGCACATTTGAGGTATCCACAACTGCAGTTGTGAGTTCATTGGTACAATGCTCATGTCATACTTAGAAGACACAGTTTCAGTGTGTGTGTGTGTGTGTATGTGTGTGTATGTGTGTGTGCATGTGTATGTATGCACATGCATGTCTCTGTCTGTGTGTGTGTATATGTGTGTGCTTCTCTGTGTGTGTGCACGCATGTCTCTGTCTCTCTCTCTGTCTCTCTGTCTCTCTGTCTTTCTCTCTCTCTCTCTCTGTGTGTGTGTGTGTGTGTGTGTGTGTGTGAAAACCCAGGGTGGATATGACTACATTTCATTGTAGGACATTCTCAAAGAATAAAAAGATTATAATAAATTTTAGAACAATCACTTGTTAGCTCATTTTAAACAAAACAGTCACAGATGCTCAGTCACTCTCAGTTGGTGCTTTCCTTTTATG
The DNA here is from genome assembly GCA_907169655.1 of Acomys percivali. Classification (NCBI taxonomy): domain Eukaryota; kingdom Metazoa; phylum Chordata; class Mammalia; order Rodentia; family Muridae; genus Acomys; species Acomys percivali. Next base: position 79,109,729 of record OU015751.1, on the reverse strand, counting down.
TACAAACGTACTCCTAGAGAACCAATTTGTAAATCATTTCCTTAAGAGAAAAATATCTATTAATAACAAAAATGAGTATATGCTGCATATTTATGGATTTTTCATGATTCTACTTAAATATCATAAATTCTTTTGAAATGTCCTTGTTTCTTTTTCATTAATTCTGTCCCTTCTGAATGTTGTGCTATGTAGCCCTCAAAACATATCCTCTTCCTTCCTTGTCTGTACAGTGCTTAGATGACACACATGCCACCATATGTGAACTGTATTTAATGCTATTAAATTAGTGGATACTGTTTCAAAACCTCACATTTTTTTGAAATATTTTTCCCTTTTTTTTTTAGCTATTACCATAAAACCTAAAATACTTCTACTCATGCAAGTTTATCCATATTTCTGGAATATTCTAGTAGAAATTCAGCAGTACCCATGGAAACCTCACCTCAACTATGAGTTCTTAAGCTTGTAGGGAGCTGTGTGAGTAGAGGGCAGTTTCCTGACATGCCCACAGTGTGAATGAGAGTGGACACTGAACACCTACAGTCAGTTCTGGGACAGCGGATGCTAAGATCCTGCTCTCAGAGATCACCTTAGTGTCAGCTGAACGTGTCTTATGTGAAGAAAGATGAGGGCTTATTCAAAATGCCCTCCAAACCTACTGCAAGCCTGGTCAGCACCAAGTAATTAAAAATTAAATCTCTTTAAGACAAAAAATATTTTTAAAAATTCAAATGCATAAAATGCCTTGGGAGTGGTTGATATTCCCTAATTCAAAGACTGTATTTTTACAAATACTTAGTAATTCAGTTTTTACTTTAATAACATGAAATTAAGCCCTGTAACAAACACTTTTCTTAAAGATTTATATACATCAATTTAACATGTTTTAGTATATACATGTGACTGCAGGTGCCGAGGGAGATCAGAGGTGTAGGAACCCCGGAGAGTGGAGTCACAGCCGTTGTGAGTAGTCAAAAGTGGCTGCTGGGAACTGAGTTTGTGTCCTCTCACAGAACAGCAAGCTCTATTAGCCACTGAGCCATCTCTCCAGCCTTCAGAGTCTTCAAGTGTCTTATTACTGTGTGGCCGATAAACACAGACAATTTAGTTATAGTAAAAATATTTTTAAAAACCAAGTGATTCTTAAGCTGTTCTAGGAAGATTTACAAAATTATTAAGTTTGGGGAACATATCTATATCTACATCATCTATATATCAGCTATCTGCATCTATATTTATTTATATATAATCTGTATCATCTATTTTTACATCTATAGCTTACCAATACTTAGATCAAAGGTTTTTTTTCTGGGGTTTTTCATGTCCTGGCACAAATGTAAAGTCATAGCAACTTTTCATCACACTACAGAGAGCAAAGTGACCAGAACTCAAAGCTAGAGTAGGTGTTTCTCCCTAGTGCTGGGATTGCAGGGCACTGAGAGGCTGCTTGTCTTTGTCTGTATTTAGGGCCTGTGACATGTGTGCCTTCCTCATTCCCTTTCTTTCTTCCTTATTTCTTCCCCCTTCCTATCTCCCTCCATCCCCTCCTTCATTTTGTTCTTCACTTTCTCCCTTTTCTTGGTCTTAGTTTTTCTTTATTGTGACTTATTTCAGACTGTCAGTATAGGGAAAAGATATTTGTCCCAGTTTCGGGTTTTTAATTCACTTTAAGGAGAATACATTTAGGCAAATTATTCTTCTCTAACTTCTGTTCCCCATAGTAGGTGTTTTGTTGGTTTAAAACCCAGTTAAGTTCTGGTTGAGCTCACAGGACCTTGAAGGACTCATTGGCTTGCTGAGTGCTCATGTCATAGTAACTGATGTTGAAACCAGCTCAAATAACCCCAAATTGGAAATGACAATAACATGTTGAAAAGTTTGCAAGTAAATCTCAGCTCCACTTTCCCCAAATTTAATTTATGCTTTGCTGTAGTTTCAATCCTAAGCATAAATAATTCATTTTCATCAAAAGGTCACAGTGATGTGGCCCTGGACCTCGCACTTTGTTTTGGAAATTCCTGTACATGGGTAGGAACTCAAATGTTGTCTGAAGTGGCTCTTTTCTTTTTCCATCCTCCCTTTCTTCTCTTCTTCCTTTCCATCTTATTTTCATTATTATTATTTTTTTTACTAAAGATTTTCTAAAATACTTAGGGGTGGTCTTAGTGTCTGAGATATGGAATCCATCAGAAATATGGTAGTTTTTATGTTTCTCTGCACTTCCTTTCATCTATTAATTTCAGAAATTAAAAAAAGAGTTTATTAAGAATGACTTTCATGTGGTTACCTCCAGTTGCAATAAAAATTTTCATAAAGAAGGAAATCCACCCAGAAACGGAGTTTTATTTAGATTATCAATCAGGTTAATGCTTTCAGAGTATGTTTTAATTAGCAAGAATAACCTTTATGCAACTAATGTCTATTCCTCAAACATTTTTGCGTTTAGCAACCTCTAGAAGTTATTAGTCATTTATTTGATTTGTTAAATGCACTCATCACCCTGGCCTCTGGGCACATTTACAACAATGATGTGAATTTAATTAATACAATGTTGCTTGGTTTCCCCCAGAAAACGGATTTCCTCACCTCCCTCCCGTAGCTACCAGGCATCAGGAAGAGAGCCAGCTTGCACAGATGGCCTGTACAAACTGGCTCGGAAGAAGTTTCAACTGCTGATGCACCAGGCTAGGAAATGCATTTCACAGAATGCCTTTCTCCCGCTGCTCAGGTGTCTGAACCCCACAAGAAAGGCCGGGCTACATGGCCACTGTAGCTGCGAAGCAGCATGGAGGAAAACCTAGATATGGTGAAAAGGTTACACTCCTCCTCTTCTCTCACCACCCCCCCCCCCCCCCCCCCCCCCCCCCCCCCGCCCGCCCAAATAAAGAGCAGGGCAACAGAAAAACTCAATTCAGAATATTTTGTTTCATTAGAAGGTGACCTGGAGACACTGGTAGATACATGAGTTTGGTAGTCAATGTCTTGACAGTTGGCTTTTTGTCTCCCAGACCTCCTTATTCTGAATGCAGGAAACACAGTGGTTAAACTCATACATCTGAAGTCACATGGCTGTAGATGAAGTCCAGACCATTTTAAAGGGTTTCATCTGCAAAATGAGATGAAATAGCTTATATGAGTTGAGAGATGATGTGTAAGAAGTGTGTCTCATAGAAGAATTGAGAAAATATTGCTGTAGTTTTTAATGATATGTATAGTTGAGAATTACCTGGAGGGCTGTTGGACTGGGTTTTATTCCCTACAAATCACATTAAAATGGAAGTTGCAGGATCCCATCATTGAAACTCTTTCCCTGAGTAACAAATTCTAGTGACATTTCAGAGCGAGTTTCAGTACCACCACAAAATGCCAGTTCTAGTTTTCTTGAGGATTTTAATAGTGTTGGCAACAGTGACATCAAAAAAACTGAAATCAAAACCTTGATCACACAGCATGGTGAACACTGCCTCACCCTTGCCTTAAACTGAGTGTGATGGTGCAACCTTAGCACTCAGGGGGTCAAGGCAAGAGGTTACTAGTGCATATCAATCTGTTGTTACATAGTGACATTGAGTCTACATGGTATGTAGAAAGACCTTGTGTTGTGTGTGTGCATGTGTGCATGTGTGTATACATGTGTGTGCATGTGTGTTAGAAAGAGAGAGAGAGAGAGAGAGAGAGAGAGAGAGAGAGAGAGAGAGAGAGAGAGAGAGAGAGAGAGATTATACATAAGTAAAAGCAGTCTATTGATTGTTCAATAATAAGAACCTTATAAAAGATCTTAGGGATATGAGAAAATGCAATAATGAGAAAAATTTTAAGATATTAATTTTATTCTTTGAAACATTTATTTTACTCTAAAGCATGAGCTAGTAGTTCAGAACTCAAGCCTAGGAAATGGTGTCACCTTCTATTAAAATGGGTCTTGCCACCTCAGTGAATGTCAATAGGCTTGCTCCAAGGCTGGTTTTCTGAGTGATTCTGGAACTTGTCATAACCTACTGATAGGTACCATACCTAGATGAGGGTATATTACCATATTTTTATTTATATATTCCATACATTTCCATATTTTTACCATGGGTCTGTTTGTTGTCCTCAGGGGATTCACATATTGATTCCAAAGAGCTCCAAAATGAGAAAGGACAGGTCACACATAACCAGTCCATGGGTGACTAAGTTATGACTTGTGGGAAGATGGGAGAGGGCTTTGCATCATTCATGACACTTCTACTTATGTTTTGTTACCTGTCAGTAGGTTGTGATGGTTAATTCTTATTGTCTACACAATTTCTAGAACCACTCAGAAAAATGCCTCTGAGCAAGCCTATAGCCCTTATTAGATTCACTGAGGTGGCAAGACTCACTTTAAAAGTAGGTGGCACCATTCCCTAGGCTTGAGTACTGGACTACTAGCTCATGCTGCCTTTCCATCTCCTCCATTGCGAACTGTACCATGGAAATGTAAGCCAAACTAAACCCTTTCTCTACTAAGTTGTTTGGTCAGAATATTTTATCACAGCAACAGGAAAAGAAACTAAGAAGAGATCAGTGAGTAACTGTGGCTTTGTATACTAAGGCCTAAAATACATATTTACAAAGAGGGAGACTGTTCAACTGCTTCTGGTGCCTATTCTATTTGTCCTTCTGAATGAGAATTAAGCATTCTGCCTAGGGGTCTCCTTGTAATATAGTTTCTTTAGGTCTGTGTATTGTAGTGTGGTTGTCCTGCATTTATGTGGCTAGTATCTGCTTATAAATGAGTATATACCATGCGTGTCTTTCTGGGTCTGGGTTACCTCACTCAGAATGATCTTTTCTAGTTCCATCCATTTGCCTGCAAATTTTAAGATTTACTTGTTTTTGATAGCTGAATAATATTCCATTGTGTAAATGTACCACAGTTTCTTTATCCATTCTTCAGTTGAGGGACATCTAGGTTGTTTCCAGATTCTGGCTATTATAAGTAAAGCTGCTATGAACATAGTTGAACAAATGTCCTTGTTGTATGGTGGCACATTTTTCAGGTATATGCCAAGGAGCGGTACAGCTGAGTCTTGAGGTAGAACTATTCCCAATTTTCTGAGAAAGCACCAGATTGATTCTTAAAGTGGTTGAAGAGAAAGAACAGGAAGGGAGCCTACAATGGAGGTCCTGTGAAAGACTCTACCCAGCAGGGGATCCATGCAGATGCTGAGACTCACAGTCAAACGTCAAGGTGGAGTGCAGGGAGTCTTATAAAGGAACTGAGAAATCGAAGAACCTGTAGAGGTCAGGAGCTCCAAGGGGAGACCAATAGAGCCAACAAACCTTGGAAGAGGAGGAGGCTTGCTGAAGAGACTGAAGCACCAACCAAGGACCATGCATGGTGAGGACTTGGACCCTCTGCTCAGATGTAGTAGACATCCTTGTGGGTCCCATAATATGGGGAGTAAGGACTACTTCTGACATGGACTCTGCTCTCCACACATTGATCACTTCCCCTTCTTTCTGAGGACTAGGAAAAGGGGGAAGAGGGAGAAAGAGGGAAAGAGGGTGGGAATGGCAGGTGAAGAGGGACGAGGCTACATCGGAATATAAAATGAACAAACCAAAAAAAAAAAAAAAAAAAAAAAGAAAAAGAAAAGAAACCTAAAGCCATAAATTATTAAACAATCTTATAAAAAAGAAAGAGAGTGACTGGGCATGTTGGTGCCACTTGTGATCCTAATGCCTGGGAGGAGGAAGCAGAAGGATTATGAATTTAAGAACAGCCTGGACAATAGAGCAAGATCTTTGCCTATATAAATAAATATGTAAAAACAGAAAGAAAACTTATCTAAGTTACTCACCATGTCAAAACAATACTTTTACAATTCTTAAAGATTTCCCCACTTTTATATTATTTACTTAACAATTCTGTTTTTTCTTCCTTGCATTTACATACACAGTATATTAATAACAAATTCTGTGATTTTTTTCCCATTCGTTGTTTTTTTTTTTTTTACTGAGCAATCAACTAAAAGCATCCAAAGTGGTATCTAAATGATCATATTGTCAGCTTCTCAGACCTTCCAGATAGCTTAGAGAGCTTCCTGACGCCACCCCAAGCCCTCCCAAGGCATTGCTGCAATTCTCAACACACTACAAGTTGCATTATATTCCATAGCAGAAAAAGTCACTCTGTTCCTGCTTGTCCAAAATGGCCGCCTACACAGGAAAAGAACAAGAAATTCTTCCCTTTTCCTCACTCCAGTGGATGCTCTGGGAGGGACATTATAGGGAAGTTTCCTCTAGAAACTGAAAGATCTTTTCTCACCCTTCTTCCTACGGATTCTTTTCCCTTCCGGAAGGAAAAGCCTTTCTTCCGTAGGACGAATCAGTTGAAATTTGGCCAAGGGTTTGGCTCTGCACTGAAGGTTGCGCCCTTAGACAGACACCCTCTGGGAGATTGGCTTCTCCCGTGTAGATGGACCATCTCACTGGGACTCTGATGTGGGATTTGAGGCCTAATGTGTCTCTTGTTAATAAGCATTCTTGCCCCTGGTAATCTTTAAAGAGAAAGCTAATGAGGGCCGGATTTGGAGGATTTTGCAGGTCCTAGCCAAACACCACCTCCGATGTCATTCACAGACCCATCTGCTGCTGTCTCATCGGTGCGCTTCAGCCTCTACACCACATAGGTGAATCAGTGCCACCACTTACGAACACAAGACCAACGTTGTTGGTCATTACTATTTTCTACTGCCCAATATTTCACCAAGTGTGGTTGGCTCCCTCACTTGAATTGTACTGCCCCCATCTGCACGAACCATGGGGCTCATTACTTATATAAAGAAGACTGTGTTCAAACTCACACAAACATAAACGCGGTGGGGCAGGTTTTTATGAAGATGGAAATGTCTGCAGTGTGTCGCTGCAGCAAAGTGTGTAAGGGTTTTGAGGGGCAGCTAGAGCGCCTGGTAACACTAGTTCTTAGAAAGGGGCGAGGAGGGCAAATTTTATGTGAAGGAATTGGAAATTTTACCTTTAGAATTTAAAATTTGTGACACTCCTAAGTCCAATAGAACGCAGAAGAAAGAATATACAAACAAATATATGAAGCAGAATATGTAGGAATTGACTCCACGTCCAACAACATAAACATGAGGCCCAGGAAAATGTCTTTAAACCTCTCAAGATGCATTTCTTTAGCCAGCACAAGGAGACAATTCTTCTGGGTTCTAGTCCAGATGCTTACTGTAAAATAGGGTAATCAGATGTCATGCAAGCGTCCACAGTCTTTGGGGTGCAGCTTAACTATGGTTCGTGCTTTCTCTGGAATGCTGAGATGAACCCTATCTTGTATCCTTCTGTCAGAAGGAGGCGTCCCACCATTTGAGTAGGAACTGGGCCTGAAATTCCTAATTCTTCTGTGATTATGATATCACTATGTTCTTTATGCCAGGCTAGTCATAGCATATTTGTTTCTAACCAACTCCATGCTCAGATTCTCAGGAGGTAGAAAGTGTGAGATGCCTGGGGAATGAAGGGTGTAAGGAAGCAAGGTGGCTGTCTTTAATTAGCTTCCTTCTGTTGCTTAGATGTTTATACTGTGGCATTCATGACACATAATCAGACATTGGATTCGGTGCTACTCCCTTATAGCCGGCAAGAGAAGACATAATTGTGCCCTTTATGACGTAATTCTTTATTCCTTAGCAATGACACCAATGCTTTAAGGGGAACTAAAAATGAAATTTCCCATGGGAGGGCAGAGGGAAGCATGGCTCATCTTTTGTATGTGGATAGGTCTCCTGAAAACAAAAAACAAAACAAAACAAAAGAAAAAGAGACCATTTCCCAGGGTTGGTTGTGAAAGCCCTTGCCTAACATGCAAGAAGTCCCAGGCTCCATTCTCAGCACCATTGAAACTGGATATGTATAAAATTCCTGTAATTCCAGCACTCAGGACAAGTGCACACGAAGGTCAGGAGTTCAGGATTATCCTGGGCTACCTAGAGTTTGAGGCTAGGCTGAACTATGTGTGATTTTGTGCAAAAAATAAAATACAAATTAAAAAAACCTTTTCTATATGGTGATAATGATAACAACTGACATCCAATTTACATATTAAAGCTGTATAATATCAGTTTTTTAATAGCCATTTTAAGTTGTTGCTGTTAGCACCGGTTTTGCAGTTCAAATAATAAAGCCTGGGAGAAGTTTAGTACTTTAATCTGGGCTATTTTGAGGCTTATTAAGAAAAAGTTAATTCCAGCCATGCGTGGTGGTGCACTCCTGTAATCTCAGCACTCAGGAGGCAGAGGTAGGAGGATCTTTGCGAGTTTGACGCCAACCTGGTTTACAAAGTGAGTCCAGGATAGCCAGGGTTACACAGAGAAAACCTGTGTCAAAAAATAACACAACAACAACCAAAAAAATAAAATAAAATAAAAAAAGAAAGAGAGAAAAAGAAAAGAAAAGCTAATTCCTCCTAATTAAAAGCTTAATATTCTAAACTGCATCTAATATAAATTAATCCAGCTAACCCTGCCAACCTCTTCGTAAGGACCACTCCTCAGGAATGCTAATTTTTCTTAATTAAAGTTAAAGAGATGAGAGGAATGATTGTCCCTTTAATAAGGCAATGAAGTTTTCTGTCACAGAATCCCTAACTTCAATGAAGTCACTCAGGGAGTCTTGTGGTTGTGTTAATATCTGTCGCATTTTCTGAATTACTCAGGAAAATGTGCCTTTCTCCCCTTCCTTTCATCTCTTCTACTTTCTTTCTGTGAAAGCCTGGGCACACCTTCCTAGGTGCAAACTTTCTCTTTTCTATGAAACAATTCCCCACCCTCTGCCCCAACACCTTTACCACATAGCTGCTTATAAATGGTAAGGCTTTCTTCCCCAGCTTCCTCCTTCAGGAGGCACAGAGTTCCAGAGAGCGTTCTGTACTTCTTAAACATTAATAATGCTAAAAATTATTTTCAAGCTCCAGGTGAGTCTATTCTTAAAATTTTCTATTAATGTTATTAAGAACCATGAGAGGAGATTTAACTTCCCTAGTAACATTACATCTCAGAAGAGATTTCTCCTAATTCCTAATAACACTGTGTCAAAGATCGCACCATCAGCAAGCCTAAGAGTCGGATTTTTTTTCATTTTTTAAATTAATTTATTCGTATTACATCTAAATTGTTATCCCTTCCCTTGTATCCTCCTATTCCTCCCTCCCTCCCACTTACCCCCTTCTCCCCTCCCCTATGTCTGTGATTGAGGGGGACCTCCTCCCCCTATATATGCTCTTAGAGTATCGAGTCTCTTCTTGGTAACTTGCTATCCTTCCTCTGAGTGCTGCCAGGCCTCCCCATCCAGGGGACATGGTCAGAAAAGGGGCACCAGAGTTCATGTGAGAGTCAGATCTCAAATGTGAGGCACCAGAGTACGTGAGAAAGTCATATCCCACTCTCCACTCAAGTGTGGAGACTGTTCTGACCATTGGCTAGATCTGGGTAGGGGTTTAAAGTTTACTGTCTGTATTGTCCTTGGCTGGTGCCTTAGTTTGAGCGGGACCCCTTGGCCCAAATCTGCCTATCATAATGTTCTACTTGTAGGTTTCTAGGACCCTCTGGATCCTTCTACTTTGCTATTCTCTCATGCTTCTCTCATCTAGAGTCCCAATAGGATGTCCTCCGCTCTGTCCCTGGTGCCTCACATTTGACCATGTTCCCTGGAGGGGGAGACCTGGTGGCACTCAGAGGAAGGACAGCAGGTTACCGAAAAGAGACTTGATACCCTATGAGCATATACAGGGGGAGGTAATCCTCCTCAGGAACATAGGGGAGGGGAATAAGGGGAAACTGGGAGGGAGGGAAGAATGGGAGGATACAAGGGATGGGATAACCATTGAGATGTAACAAGAATAAATTAATAAAAAAAATTAAAAAAAAAGAGAGTCAGATCTCACTCTCCACTCAATGGTGGAGAATATCCTGTTCATCGGCTAGGTCTGGGTAGGGGTTCGAAGTTTACTGCCTATATTCTCCTTGGCTGGTGCCTTAGTTTGAGGAGGACCCCAGGACCCAGAGAGTTGGATCCTGGTGGTTTGATTTTTAATTCTGAACTCTTAGACATCATGCTCCTTATATTAGTAGCAACTCTGGATTAACTTTTCTGTATTCCAGAATGGAACTTTCCAAGTATATTCTTTTTTAATCTTATAAACAATCCCATGTTATTTTCATACCACTTCATGGATATGGTCATAGGAACACAAAATGGAATATTCTCCTTAGAGATATAGATTAGGTAGTGGTAGAACTAAGATATGAATTCTGAGGGTGTGTACATACATACATACATATGTATATACTCATATACACAATGGTTTTTATTTAATGTGTGTGTGTTCATGTTCTGGAGTTTGTGACTCCTGGGAATGGACCATAGACTCATTCCAATTATAATTAAAAGATTTAATTATAATCAGTGATTGTCACCTTGCTAGGATCTAATCAACAATTTTTAATTATAATTGATTTGGGTAAATGATTTTTCCCAGGAGTCATAAGCTCCATAACATGTTTAATGGGGAGTTGGGGAGCATATACCAAAACACTTGCATACAGGTCAGAAGACAACTTTATAAAGTTAATTTTTTTTCTTATACTTTTATGTGGTTCTTGGGATCAAGCTCCGATCTTCAGGTTTATATAAGGAATACTTTCAACTGTCTTGATTACCTGTCAGTCAGGTGCAACCTCAGATTATCAGGGGAGAGAATCTCATGTGAGGAATTACCTTGGTCAAATTAGCCCATAGGCATGTCTATAGAGCATTGTCTTGATTATTTATTGATGTGAAAGAGCCCAGCCCAGTGTAGGCCATACCATTCCGTAAGCAGGTGGTCCTGGACTGTATAAAGAGCTTGGTGAACATACACCTGCAAGCTAGTTAGCAAGCATCCCTCTCTATTGTTTCTGCCACATTTCTTTGGCTGTTTCTTGGTTGGAGGTAATGTTGTCTTGTTTTGTTGTTGTTTTTGAAAATTATTGTTATTTTTTTATATTTTATGTGTCTGGTTGTTTTTCCCTCATGTGTGTCTTTGAAATACTTGCATATAGTACCCTTGGAGGCTAGAAGAGGATATTAGATCCCCCTGTGATTGGTGTTACAGTTGGTTTGTTAGCCATCATGTGAGTACTGGGTACCCTGCATGAGCAACAGGCAGTCTTAACCCCTGAGCCAACTCTCCAGCCCCCTCAAGTAAGGCTGTGTGGAAGAGAAAGCAGGCCTGTCTTTAAACCCCTGTCTTGAGTCCCGTCCTAATAGACTAAGGCCTGGAATTGTCAGCTTAATACACTCTTTATCTTCCAAAGTTGCTTTTGGTCAGGGTGTTTTATTACAACGAGAGCCATAGAACTAAAATGCCTGCTAAGCCATCTTGCAGGCTTTACACCATCCTTTAATAAATAAGAACAGCCATGTGCTCAGGAGGTTATGGTAGGAAGACTCCACCCAGCAACAGATGGAAACAGATGTAGAGACTCACAGCCAAACGTTGTGGAAAAGACAGGGGTTGGGTGGGGTGAGGGAAAGATAGAAGGACCCGGAGGGGACAGGAGCTCCACAAGAAGACCAACAGAGCCAACTAACCAGGGCCCAGGGGGCACTTGTGGAGACTGAAGCATCAACTGAGGCCCATTTATGGACTGGATCTAAGTCCCCTACACAGATGTAGCTAATGGGTAGCTCAGGCTTCGTGTGGGTGCTCTAGGAATGGATGTGAGACTGTCTCTAATATAGGCTGTGTTACCTGTGTTTTGATCACTTCCCCTGATGGGGGCCACAGGGGAAGAGGATGCACTCAGTCCTGATGCCACTTGATGTGCTGGGATGGGTCAGTAGCAGGGGCTCCTCTTTTTTGATGAGTAGCGGGGGTGAATGGGGAAATTGGGAGGGAGGGTGGGACCTGAAGGAGAAGAAGGAGGGGGCTATGATTAGGATATAAAGTTTATAACTAAATAAATTAATTTTTAAAGTTTTTTTTAAAAAAGGGATAGTTTATATCTAGACAAGCAACTATGTAAAATGTCAACTTAAAGCCTGAAGACTATGGGATGGCGGCCTGACGAATATACCAGGTCTATCAAACCCAACTCGGTGCTCTCAGGGGCCCTTCTCTGTGTCCTACCATACCAAATGTTTTTGCACGTGTCCTCTCACCAGCTCTGGAGCCTCTGCCTATAACTTTCCACCAAAAAACACTGGCTAGCATTCGGTTCAGCTCTCCTGCTTTCCTTTGTACGGGCGTGCATCCTCCACTTCCCTCTTTGCCAGAGTTTGTGAGCCTGCTATGTCAGCAACACAAATGAAGATATCTGTGTCTCTCCACAGACTCAGAGCTTACTCTATAACAATAAATTCACAATCTGTACCGATTTCATTGACTGCCATTTGCCAAGAATTCTTGATTTCCCCTCACTGCTGGCTGTTGCCAATCACAGTTCTTTTATTCCAAATTTAATAACTGGTATTAACTCTCAGATCACGTGCCATACTTCACATAATAGCAAACAGACACGCAGGCTGTGGAATGGCTAACAAAGAGTTAAAGAGGCTGCAGAGTTCTGAGAGGCTGTCCTGGAGTCAGAGGCAGAGCAGATACAGTGCAGGGAAGGGTCTACCAGAGAGGAAGCCATATGAGCCACAGTGGCAAAGTTCTGATGCCAGACCTGCAGAGTCAGCTTGACACAGGCCAAGAGTCACAGACAGGAGAAACTGTGCTTATGCTGGACCCCAGGTGCAGAGGCACAAGAGCATCACCGTGACAATTGTCCCAGGTGAGGCTAGTGACAAGGAAACAGGTGACTTAGATTGTCTGAGGCACTGCAGTCTTGAGGATCCCCATTTTTATAGTCTCAGGTGTGTGTGTGTATGTGTGTGGCGGGTTCTATCCCATGTGGTTGATAAGCTCATATGTTTTGTGTTTCTGATATGATCTGGTTTGCTTTCAGGAGTCACTTGTCAGCCCCTTGGTGAGCTGGAAGATGCTGGATATTTGCTGCTAGAGTAAACAAGATGAAGGACCCTTCTTTCTCAGCCCTTAGGCACACGATGGAGTAACTGAAGCCAGGTGGCTGCTTTTATAATTGAGTCAATCAAAGTTTGGAACAGCTGATAAGCTGACATGCCCCACAACACACAGTGGCCCAGAAGGACCCCAGCCTGTCCTCAGCCCACACCCAGGAATGCACATGTACTATCAACCCACCTCCTGAATATCTACCATGCCTTCACTCCCAGACATGTTCTTCATAGCCTGACCCTGTCACATCTGTCCCTCTGGATCATGTACGCCGATCTGGTCCAGCAAATTGAGGGTACTTTAGGAGTGGATTCCTGATTCTACAAGTGGGTTGAGCCAACAGTATGATTTTTCATGTGGGATCTTGCAAGTAATGAGGGCTGTCTGCCTCTTCCAAGGCTATGGATAGCAATCTTGGTGACATTCCATGTGATCTGTGTCCTTGGGAGGCACTAGGGTTCAAGTCCAGGAGCAAGGTTGGTGGAGGCATCACACTGAATTAGTGGTTTGATAATCCCAGAAGAACCGGGAATGACTTTCCCTCGACACCCCCTGCCCCACACCCAAGAGAAGGAATATATTCCATCTGGGAAACAGCATACGCAAGGCATATCTGGGGATTTTGTAGCTGTTTTTCTTGAGCACAACATGAAAGCGAGATGGATATGGTGGCTTTAAGATATGACTGCAAACTCCCTGGCACGTATTACTTCCAAACAGTGTCCCTTGAATGTGGTTGGGTTTGTGACTACTTGTGAAGTCAAGAGTGGTGGACGGGCTGTTATGTTACTTGCAAGGCTGGGTTCTAAAAGGCCGTGCGGCTTTCAGTTATTTCTGGAACCTCAAGCTGCAACCTAAGATGTTTAAGTAATCTGAGGCTGTCACACTCACTGCATTAGGATTCATTGAAAGGTTCGGGAGAGGGAAATGTGCTGTTTGCAAGCAAGCCCATTGGCAGAGGAACTTAGTAAAAAAAATTACTGCTTGAAAAACAATGATAAGGCTTTGAACTAAGAAAATATCAACTAGAGCAGAGAATAAATCTGAAAACGATTCAGAAAGTAAAACTTTCAGGAGTTGGTGATTTATTGGATGTGAGGGCGAGGCAAATGTGGCGTGGGCTCGTGGACCATTGGTATTTGCACTTACCAGAATAAGGGAAGTAGAAAGATAAGGCGAGGCTTTGAGGCAAAACTGCGAGTATGTTCAGAACGCATCAGGCTAGGGATGCATAAAGATCATTTGGGGATGGATGGCGCCCAGCCCCAGGGGACACAGCTGCATCCCAGATGTGCTCCTTTCCTCGTGCTCATAGGAAACAGTGGATTCAAGAGCACAAGGCAGTGTTCATGAAGCTCTTACACGGAAAACCGTGTGTTGATTACTTGAGTGTACAAGGATGAGGGAACCTGAGGGTGCTCTTGCTTTGATAGGAGGAAGAGGTCTCACCAGTGACAGGTGTGGGGCTATGGAATGGTTTTTTTTTTTTTTTTACTTTGCTATCAGTGGTCTGCAGTGTTGAGAAGTAGTGATAACTACACAGAGGAGTCATGAATAGCTACCGCGTATCTCTTCTGAAGCCTTCCTTCACTTTGTTGAGGGTCAAGAAATCTTCTAGACTGTTCATCTAACCATTGTTCTGGATAACACTTTGGGGCCCAGCTCCTTAAGGTTCTGGGTAAGTTCAAGAGCTAATGATAACAGAGTAGCTTGGACTTCTTTGCAAACAAAGGTAATGAGGAGATTTAGGACTTGGTCAGTCAAGTCCCTTAGCTCACTGGGTGAGACGTGCTTTGCCCCCCCCGCCCCCATCATTTACTTTTCTAAGCTTTGCAGTTTCTTGGAAATCTTTACAATTCTATGTAATTTTCTCTCATTAGGGACAGTGTTAGTAGCTGGTGGCTGGATTGCTCTGAAATGATTTTGACATAGGATGACCTGATTGATTGGCTGTGGGGCCGACTCAAAGCACTGTGCAAATGCACTAGATGAAGCAAGACACCCTCCCACGCCCAGCACTTGGGGGACGTCTGCTCCCACTGCACCTAACAGAATATGGCCTGCTGCTAACCGTGGAGCCTAGACAACGTCCTTGGGTTCTTCGGAGAAGTGATGGCTGGGACAAGTTCCAGAGTGGCGGTTTTTGTAACATCTGTAGCCTCAGAGCTTAGAAAGAGCAAGCACAAAATGTGTTTTTGCAAACGTTTTTCATAGACTTAAGACATAAGCTGTTTAGCAGATTGTCTTGCTTAAGAAATATTACTGGTTTTAGCTGACAAGTTGGATTTTATGAGCTGATTGATGCCAGCTGCCAATTGTCCAGAGAATGTTCCAGTTGGCCACCACCCGAGACCCTGGGAAGGCTGGTGTCGAGGGGTAGGTGAGATTTGGGTGGATAAAACAGAGGTTTCAAAAGCTAATATGATTTTTGAAGGTATTCGAAATGTAAATATCTACTAGTCCAGAGCTGATTGTACCTTGTGGCTATTCTCCTGCCTTCAAAGGCTGTATGCAGCCTCTTTATTTATTTCTTTGATTCTTATTAGATTTTCTAATAGAAAACCCTATGAATATATCTGCACATATGCATTCAGGTCCAAAAATTGAATTATGTACTTTTATTGTAAAAGTTTATTTTCATTTAGTGTGTAAGAGGCCAGAAGAGGCATCGGATTCCTTGGAGATCGGATTTTAGGCAGCGATCCCTCCACCTCCATGGATGCTGGAAACACAGCTCGGGTTCTCTGAAAGCGTGGCAAGCACACTTAGCCGTGGGACCATCCTTCCAGCAGCACATGGTGCACTTTCTTTTAAAGACAAAAGTTGAATCTTAAATTCTTTTTTAAAATTTATTTTTGTATATTTTAAATATATTTTAAATATTTGAAATAAAATTGTATCACACACCTCTTTCCCCTTTTTCCTTCTAGTCCCTCTCATACCTTCCCTGTTCAAATCCCTGCAAAAAATTTCTTATCATCCTTTGATTGTTATTGTTACATACACATCCAGATTTGCATGCACAGTTATGTAAATTCAAGCTGCAGATTCCACATTCGCTGCTTGTATGTATATGGTTTTAGAGATGACCACTTTGTATCAGAATGTAACTCACCAGTTAGCAAACTCATCCCTGGTGGAGGCTAACTCTCCCTCTCCCACTGTCACTATGTGAGTGTAGTTCTTAGTCTGGGGTGAGGACAGGGTGACAATTTCCCCTTCTGAGTCCGTTGATGGGTACTACCATTGTTCCAGTTTTGTCTATGCTGCCATCTCTGGGAGAGCTTGCTTCACAGTAGACATAGTTCTGCCTCCTCTGCAATGTTCTCTGAGCCATGGATGCAGGGCCTGTGATGTAGATGCATCAGTGGGAACTGGGCTCCCCATTATCTCTTGATATCTGCCTTGTGTTCAGTTGTGGTTTTCTGTGATGGTTTCCATGTGCTGTGAAGAGAGGCCTCTTTGATGAGAGGAGGTAGCTGTATGTATCTGTGGGTATAAGGATAAGATTTGGGATGCAGTAAGGAATTATGCTGGTCTAAGCAAAATGGTGATAGTAAATTCTCTTCTAAGATCTGTGAGCTTGTGAGCCCTAAGAAGCTGGCTAGGTTTCTAGCACTGGGCACAATTTCTCTTCTGCTGAGTGGGTCTTACACCCAATTAGACAGCGATCAGTTACCATTAATGCATGAGAGCCACTTATTGCACCTTTAAGGATATTTTGTTGTGCTGGTCTTTGTCCTGGTTCCTAGGTGTTGCAGCTGGGTAGGGCTATTAATTGTTACTGGCTCTGTCCACTTGGCAGCTTTCATAGTATTTTCTGATACCCATAGGAGCTGGGCCACAGAAAAGGGCTTTCCAATTAGATACAGCTGGAATCCCTGTGCCCTACATGAGCAGTAGCTAACTAGGCATTTGCCTTAAACCTCTGAGATGCAACCAAGGGCTATAGACATAATCTATATTGTTTGAGAGACAATGGTCTGCTTTGGCCAACCATTCAAAAGGAAGTTTCTCTTTTCTGCTTAGGGTTAGGCATAACTTTATTTAAGGTGTGTGTGTATGTGTGTGTATTTGTGTGGTGTGTGTTTGTGTGTTTATACATATATGTATTGTATATGATTTTAGATACACATGTTTCCTCAAAGCCTTTATCAAACAACCTTGGTGTTATTTTTTCCTCTTTCTTCCTTCTTAAAATTATTATTTTAATGAAACACTAAACCCTTTTTTCCTTCATTAGATTTGTGATGGAGAAAATGAAGTAATTGTTAGAAGTTTGACTATAAAATTTTACTGTGGGGCCTACATCATGTCTGAGTGCATTGTAGCTATTAGGAAGGCAAGCAGGGCTGTTGATGTCACCACTGGCTACACAATTGTGGTGCTTTGAGGTTTAGGCTGGATCTTTATTCTTGTTTCGTGGATTTGTAAACAAAATGAGATAATTCGTGCAAGAAACGTAAAAGAGTTCTCTGCATATTCATGCTTTATAATTGAAATTAGAGTTACAGGTCAGAGCAGTCTGGGAGTAATGCCATCAGTATTAGTGTCCATGTAAACACAACTTCTACAAACTGTTAAAGATCGATTATACTTAGAAATATTCATACCTAGTGTGTTAACTTGTGTTTAGGAAAGACCATTCAGATGAGCTTAATTGTACACTAAAAGTAACAAATAATGTGCGCGTGCGTGTGTGTGTGTGTGTGTGTGTGTGTGTGTGTGTGTGTGTGTAATAGCATTTCAGTTTGCAGTTGGAGTGGTTTCACCAAAGCACTGTTTAGGGAAATAATTCTCTGCTCTGAGTAATAGCTTCCCAAATACCATGAACACCTACTTCTTTGAATCGGTGACATGTTTTTCCTTTTTGTTTGTGCTCATGGGAAGGTGGCTATCTCTCCTGATTAAATCTACATGGCTCCATGTAGGAGAAAATTTAATACTTCTGATGCTGAGTTGTCTGGACAGCAGAGGCATTGCCTGTGGTACCGGACTGAGTTCTAAAGGGAAAATACACAGTAGAAGTCAACTCTAACCCTTCTGTCACTGTATCAAAATAGAAGTTCCTAATAAAGGTAACATTTTTATCACATTCATGGGACAATAAATATTTTGGCTATGCTGAGCCTGCTTCTCAGGAGAGAGGATCCTGTATCAAGGTACAGCATGAAGGGAGTCAATTAGTACAAACAAATTACTATTAGATAGTTAGAACCTAAATATTCTGGAACACAACGAATGAATGAAAGGCATGGTAAGATTGGGAGGAGCATCCTGACATAACCAGTGTGGTACTCATTGAAATTGTGTTTTAGTCATGTGCTAGATCTGTGACTCTCAGCTCATTAAGCTTTGGGACCCCTGACATCTGGATGATAAGGGCTTGGTAGTCAACACTCTATTACTTGGAACTCACCAGAATATTTTAGTGCATCTCATCACTCGAACATCACATCTGAACTTAGGTTATGTCTACTCCAGCAGAAAATCATAGTATCTGTTTTTACATCAGATACTAGCTAGCTTTACATCAAGAACATCCTAATGTCTCTCTCTCTCTCTCTCTCTCTCTCTCTCTCTCTCTCTCTCTCTCTCTCTCTCTCTCCCTCCCTCCCTCCCTCCATCTCTCCCTTTCTGCTTCTCCTTTTTTCCTAGTATATCTGGAATGTGTGTATGGGACACATTACAATGCAACCCTGAATTAGTTGGAAAGTTGGATTCATGGAAGGTATCCTGTCAGTTAAGTGACCTGAGATAGTCCTTTAAACTCAACTAAATGCTATTAACACATAACACACAATGAACATTTTACATGCACAACTTGGCAAGGTTTGACATGTGCATATACCTGTCAGAGCAATACTTCCAATAAGACAATTAACAGGTCCGTCTGTGCCAAGAGTTTCTTGGACTTGTGATCCTTTCTTCAACCTTTATATATCCCTACTTCTCTGCTTCTTGTGTCATTACACACTATGTATTCCTTTTGTGTATGCATGTATGTGCACACAAATGTGTCTGTGTGTTTGTGAGCCAGAGGATAGCTTGCCAATCAGCTAGGCAGACTGGCCAGGTTGATGCAGGGATGCAGACTCTCCTCCTCCCCAACTCTTTGATCACAAATGCTCCACTTTTTACAGAGGTGTTGGGGACTTGAACACAGATCTTTATGCTTGCACAGTAAGCATTTTGCAAAACGACCCATCTCTTCAGCCATTATTAGTCATCTGCTACATATTTTGCAGTGTTAAGAAGAGGGGGATTGAGTCTAGGTACTCATGAATTCTAGGCAAACTCTCTACCCAAATTATAGCACTAGTTTCATTTAATTACATATATTTTTCCTGTAATTTTTTCCTCTTAGGATTATTCTTTGACTTTTCTATGTTACGTTTGTAGTTCATAAACACATAAGGTTCCTCTGCATAGATTTGTTATTAATTTTTCCATTTCATGTTGACGGGCCTTTTGACTTAGTTTTTAGCTGTTTCCAACACAGTTTCTACGAATGTTCACATGTGAATCTTTTTGTGTACTTTTCATTTCTCAAAGAAAAGGTTAAAAATGGAACCTGAAACAAAGGTGTAAGAATATTTACGTTTTTCAGACACTGCCAAACTGATTTCCAAAGTGGTCATCCAACTCTACCTTCCATTC
>OU015751.1:79076774-79090011 GCA_907169655.1 Acomys percivali | reverse complement strand
GCTTGGGTCCTCTGGAACAGCACCAATGGTTCTTCACACTTGAGTCCTCTCTCTTTAGCCATAACTCACTGTAATTCTAAAGGCCACATCGTAGATTCATGATGCTCCCTGTTCTGTTTGTAACAGTCTTCATTCCCAAGACTGTAGACGTGGACTTCAGTTTGTCTCCTCCTGGTTCGGTCTTACCATTTGTTTTCTTATGTCTTACCATTTGCATCCACCTATCTGGACTGATTCAGGCTTGGGATAAGCAGCCTGGAATTTGATTCCACTGCTGTGTCTTTCAAAGATATTTCCAGGACTCCATCAACAGAGCTGTGAGTTGCATTATTCAGCCTTAGGGAAATGTGATTTAAAAAAAATCACTTCAGTGGAATTCTGCTTCAGGCATTTCTCCCTGCATCTAGATTTCATATTTATACAACAAATGTCGAACAGAGAAAAAAAAAAGCTCCTCGATTTTATGAACTCCAGTGATGCCTATGGACCGCCAGCACACCATGTGTGTGACAGTGAGGGTGTTGAGCTGTGGTGTCCATCATGCAAACTAGTGTCAAAAGTTCCGGGTGCCGTATATTTTGTTGGGACTTCACACTCCAGTCCCACCCACAGCTACCACACACGTAGCGAGACCGCTGACTCCATCTTGCAGTTTAAACACAGTGGTACTTCTTAACAGTTTATAATGGAGAAAGTGTTTAGGTGTGATTTCTCCCGAAGGGAAACACATGGCAATGATGCCTCAGGAGCGGAAGGACCACTGTTGAAGTCCTGCCAGCACTTTCCTTCTAAAGTGGATGACTTAAATATAGTGCTTTCTACAGTCTGAGACAAAATTTAAACATTTTTTTTCTTCCATTTCCATCTCCTTTGTTTCATTAAGGAAGACATTCTTTTTGTCAATACTAGCATTTTGAACACTCAGTGCTTATTATATTTTAGAATAAGATTGAACATGGTTACAGCCTCAACCTTGCCATCTATTGCATAATTCCATCTTCCTTGACTTTCTTCATGACTGAAAGTAATTGGCCTGACTTATGAGTCTATTTAGTTAAATTGTATGTTAAAATCTGGGAGTCGCTAATTAGATTTTTTTTTTCTACAAGACCAGAACAATTTGTTTGGGCTCATAACATAGTATCACTAGACTGACAAGTCTTTCATAGGCTTGCTTTTAGCCAGTTTTGCTGTGTGTGTGTTGTGGGGAGCCAAGGACGCCCTGTGTGCAAGTGTAAAGGCCTGATGAAGTCTGGAGGGAACACATATTGTTGAGACGGCCATGGCCCTGTCAAGGACCCAATGGAAATGGCCAAACCTCCCATTTATAAAAGGTTCAGACCTGGCAAAGCCTTCCTCTGGCCCAAGGTCAAATGTTGACGGTGTGTGCATGAAAGGACATCTACGAATGGCTTATCAGTGTGTGCAAAAGCTATCAACTGCAGCTTCCTCCTACCAGATGTTTACAGCCCGAGACTGTTCCCCTCCAGAGACCTCTTATACAGTCTAAAAAACCTCTCCTGCTGACATGTACATCTGAATAAATTAAATAAACAAACAAACAAAAAAAAGAACCACACTGGGGTTCCAGGTTGTTGTACAATTCCTACTACTTTATCAGCCTGTGCACATGTCACCTGACTCCAGCTTTTCTGTATGTGTGTCTGTCCTTTCTTCATTTCCTCTTCACCCTGGTCAGGTTTCCAGTACTGAGTCATGTTGGATGCGGTAGTGTGTGTGTGTGTGTGTGTGTGTGTGTGCATGTGCACACATATGTCTGTGCACATGTGTGGTAGCTAGAGGTTGATGTTGGTTGATATACAGGCTAGTTTTATATCAACTTGACATAAGCTAAAACCATGTGAGACAAGGGAACCTCAGTTGAGAACATGTCTTCATAAGATTAGGCTCAAGGTAACTTACTTTTGGTCATGGTGTTTTATCACAGCAGTGGTGACCCTATCTAAGATAGATGCCTTCCACAATCATTCTCCAAGTCTTACCAGTTAAGACAGTGTCTCTCCGTGAACGCACAGTTCATGGATCCAGCTGGTCTGGCTGTCCAGCTAGCCCTAAGACATTCTCCTATTTTCTCCTGCTCTGCTAGAAGTGATAGGCACACTCTGCCATGCTCAGTGGTTTCCTGGTAGTTCTGGAGATCGAACTCAGGATCTCATACTTGCATGGCAAAACACATTACCAGCTGAGCCATCTCCTCCCTTGGCCTCGGGCTTGCATTTCTGTCGTTCCTCTTTGGTTTCCTCAGCCCTTAAGAGTTTATGGGTTTCCCCTAATCCTGATGAGTGTCCAAAGTACAAGAGGATGAGTTAGAGGCCTGTGCCTGGAAGCAAGCTCCACCGGCGCAAGGCTACTGTCATGGAGGTCTGCAGTTTCTTACCCTGTTCTTCTTGGTTGAGCTCCAACTTCCATTAAAGAACTCCGAATCAGTGATTTGCTGCTGCACCAAAGGCCTCAAACATCAGTGATTTATGGCAACAGAAATGATTTTGAGAAAACCTCAGTGTCTGCAGTATAGCATCCAGCAGTGGCTCAGCCAGGCAACTTCAGCCTGACTCTCCTGTGCAGCTGTGGTGGTGATAGGCCCTGAGAGCCAGCAGCCACTTGGAGGTCCACTTGTGTTAGGCTTGACTTCGCTGGGTTCCAATAGCTTGTGGCTGGCATGAGAAGGGGCCTGGCCCCTTTTACTTCATCACCTATGTAATCACCTCATGAAAAGTTTCCAAGATCCTTCATTCAGAAGTGGCAGGGTTCTGAAACATTGGCTCTGACAGCCCATCATAGGTATTCTGTGGAGGAAAATGACAAGTGGAAGAAGCCATCTTGTTTTTCCCGACTAGCCATGTTGGCAGCATCTCTTTCAGTATAACTGATGAGTTGAAGCATCTATGCACATGTCAATCAGGTTCAAAGTTGGGGGCTGTAGGCTCCAGTTCTGTGTGAAGTGTGGGCATCACACTGGAAGAGATGGAGAGAGAGCTGGGGGGAATACCATTGTTTCCTGGTACTTAGGTGCCTGTCTACATTGATGACTGACACTTAAAGATCTGTTAAAAGCCTAACGCAGTGTCAGTCAGGCCTGTGGTCTTAGCTATTTTGTAGGCTGAGGCAGGAGGATTCCAGGTTCAAGGTCAGTGTAGGCACCTTGGTGAGACCTCATCTCAAAATAGAAAGTAAAATCAGACTGGAATATAGCTCCATGGTAGTGCATCTGCCCAGTGTGCTTGAGGTCCTGGTTAAAGTCTAGAACTGCCACCCCAACCATGTAAATAACATGTTCTCAGATTCTCTGCTGTCCTGTGCTCAGTGTCTGTTATAAGAAATAATGTAAGAGAAAATCAAATATTCTGTCTTTATTCTACATACAGCTTTATTGTTCATATCACTGGTATGAAAAACACACTAATTTACTGATTATAGATTTTATTTCCATGAAAGGTTTTCCATCGGTGTTATCAGTTGTGTCCTCATCAAAACATTCCTTACTAGGAGGAAACAGACTCCCAAGACTCCCAAGCCCAGGGAACTCATAAGTTCAGAGGCTTCTCAAGGTCATATAAAGAACAACCATTGCTGGCCAAGAGAAGACTCTCCGGTGGTGGCAGAGTTGCCTAAAAGTCCGGCAGACAGCGCCAGGACACATCTGCCTTTGACTCACGCATGCTACTGGAAGTAAACCCAATGGGCTCATTGGTTCACTCAGCTTGACTTGGGTGGGTTCATTCTTAGGGTCTGTCATCGGTGCTCTCTCTTTAACTAGATGCTTGTCCACATCTCCCCAGGGGGGAAAATCACACCATAGTCCACATTCCTCCTCTCGGCCGGCACATCCTAGGCACTTTTGTCTTTTCTTAGAAACCTTTATCATCCTTGGTCTTACTCTTCTTCACCTATCCCAACACCAGGCTTTCCTACTTAGGTCCTGTACACTTAGATCCATGCACATCTGACGTGGCTTCCCACTGAACAGCAAAGCCCAGGTTTGGTTCCAGTGGTTTGTTTTGATTTTTAAAACGAACACGAGGAATCTTGAAAAAAAGACACATTTCCACAACAAATTTTGTAGGATTCTAAAACACAGGCAAGCATGGTCATCTGCTGCTCTGATGTTGTGTCTTCATGTTGACTCAATTAACCATTGTCTTTCTTATTTTAAACACTGCCACATTTATGCATAAGCCTTATTGGTTTTTGTTATAGTTACTTTGGCTCCTGTAGGAGACAGCTGATACAACTGTATTTCTCAGCTTTTAGTATTCTGCTACCGTTGGTCAATGCAAGATTTATTTTGTAAATGTTTATTCCTTTTTATTCTTATCCTCAACTTGTTTTTGCCTCTCTTTTCCCGTTTGGTAGCTATTCAAGTGTGTTTACCATACATTTTACCAAATGTTCATTATTCCTTTGCATATATGTATTTTATATGCAAATAAAGACTATGTTGGCAGAGGTATTATTTTGCTATCAAGTATAAGGACTAGAAAAATTGGACCAGAACTATTTTAAAGATATAGCTCTAGTATCAAGCTCATTGGTTCAAACTTTATTTTTTCACTTAGCCCCAACTATACTGCTCTCCCTCAAAACATAACAACAAAACAAACAAGCAAACAACAATGAAAATCTAAGACCAATGTGCAGATCTTCCGCTATGGCTTAAATGAGAACTGTCCCCCATAGGCTCATGTCTTTGAACACTTGGTCCTCACTTGCGCACTGCTTGGGAAGATTATGAGATGTCTAGAAAATGAAGCCCCATCTGAGAAATAAGTCGTGGGGTGGGGGAGGGACAGGGCGTGAGGGTTTATGCCTCTGCTTTCCTTCCTGCTTACCCTCTCGACTTCCTGTGTGTGGATGGAAAAGTGATTGCTCAGTTCCTTCCTCACTCTGCCATGACAGAGTCCATCTCTCTGGAACCATCAGCTAAGTTAGTGAAGTCTTGTCACAGCCTTTTATCACAGCCACTGAAGTAACCAATACAGGAAGCTGTTGGAAAAAAAAGGGTTGTTATTGCTTTTCAAGGACATTGCTATTTTTTCACATTAAAACTAATGTGTGGGCATACTTTCCCTGAGATGCAATTAACTGTTTAATACTTTCCTGGAAGTTTGTAAGTGATAAACTTCTGTGTTTTTTCTGTCATACCATATTCATTCTGTGCCCTCCTTTCCCCTTTCATGTCACAGAGGGAAGTTTTTCTTTATTGCCGAAAACTTAGTTTACAACTTTACTTTTGCCCGTCTCTGATAAAACAAATACTTGAAAAGAACTCAGACTAGTGGCCCTTGAACTTAGGCATCTGCTGGTACCTGAGCCTAACTTTAGGGCAGATTGTAGGACAGTGTAAGGAGCCTCTGCTAGTCTCTGCTCATTGTGGATGAAAGCATCAGCAGCTCTGCGTTTTTTGTCTCAATGACTTGCCACCCCCTTGACACACGGACGTTGGGAAAAGGTGGGGGAAAAGAGGCCATTTCCCTTTTCAGTTTCTCAGTACGCGTTTGCTGGCTTTGATTAGCAGACCCGCCGAGCAATTTGAAATAAATTAGTACTGATGGATGGAAATCTTGGTGGTTAAAGCATCGCTATTAGCGCACACAGAATGTCTGAAAGCCCACATTCCTCTCTTGGCTACCTCTCTTTGTCCCTCATCTTTCCAAGGTTCTGTCAAGAAAGTCCTAAGTAGCTGGCTATTCGCATGTGCTGTGGGAATCAGAAAGCACTGCAGCCTTCAGACAAATGGATCAGTTACTGACCTGCTGAAAGGACAGGCCCTGCTGGGTGGACATTGGGAAAGATTAGATCTCTAGGCTACAATTGAATCTACTTATTGTTCATGGTACTATTAAATGGAGGAGCATTGCCTGCATATAATATTGTTTGTATTGAATAGATGGATAAAACAGGTGGTGCTTAGATGCTACTATGTAGATGCCAATGTTGACCTTATACCTGACATTGTTCTCCTAATAATAGGTAGAAAAACCTGAGAGAAAGAACATATATTCAGTGTTGTTGACACTAATCAATTGTCAGTGTGGGACAGACAACACTCCCGTCCCCAGTATGTGTTCTTTTCTTCCTTTCTTTCTGTACTTTTTCTATCCTTTTCTTCCTCCTCCATTCCCCCGCTCTCCTGCGTGGCAGAAAAGGCATGCAAGGCAGCCCTCAGTAAGGCCTACACCATGTTGGAATTAATGGTGGTGGGGATATTTGTCCTCAAACATGAGCGTCTGTCAACACCAGCTTGCTGCCACATGAGGAACAAGAGCGGCCCTATGAACTTTTCGTGTGTCCCCTGCTCAGAAAGCACAGGACCATCGACAGTTAGTACCTTCTCACTCATCCCTAGTTGGAAAGCACATCTCAGACACAAGAAACTGCTGACTTAAGGCCTTTTTGTGCTCAAAGCCACCTTGGGTGGATTGGGTCTTTCTGGTTTTGGTTTGTTTGTTTTTTGTTTTGTCTCAGTGCATGTGATGGGGGGCCACATTTGTCTTTACTTCTCCAGGAGAGCAGAATTCAGAAGAATTTGAGAGCACAGAGGTCCTTCTGAGAACGAAGCAGGAATAACTAAAGCAGTGATTATTACCCTTCCTAATGCTGTGATGCCTGAGCCCAGTGCCTCATGCTGTGCTGACCCCCAACCATAAAATTATTTGTGTTGCTACTTCCTAACTGTAAATTTGCTACTGCTATGAATTGTAATGTAAATATCTGTGTTTACAATGGTCTTAGGTGGCCCCTGTGAAAAGGTTGTTCAACCCCCAAAGTTGTTACGCTCAGGCACAGGTTACAACCACTGACCTAGAGCATTTACAACCAACCCCTTCCCTTACGGCTCAGGGAACATTACAGAAGAGGGGGCATAAAGACTGTAAGGGCAGCCCGGCACAGTGGCACACGCCTGGAATCTTAGCATTCAGGGAGCAGGCAGATCTCTGTGAGTTCAAGGCCAGCCTGTCTACAAAGCAAGTCTAGGCAAGTCAAGGTTACACAGAGATACTCTGTCTCAAAAAACCAAAAAAACTGTAAAGGCCAGAGGATGAAGAAGGCTGCTATAATAACCTCTTCTAAAAACAACAAAACAGAACAGAAGGACATGAAAGGGGGGTGGGGAAGGTGCTGGAAGGAGGTGGAAAGGGATGTGTGAAATTAAAAAGCAATGAAAAAGGAAATAAATCATACAAAAGAAATAGGAATTTCTACTCATTTTTTTTTTCATTAAGAAGAAAACTCACTGTCTTCAAAACACTTCATTCTTGGGTTGAAATTATTTACACACTGTTTTGGTTTCTTGTGGGTGACAGAACACTGAGCTGACAAAGGGTTTATTTTAGTTCTAGGTTTGAGGAGATACAACTCATCATGACAAGGACAATGCGGTGGCTGGAGTTGGAGGCTGTGGATCTCATTGTCCTAATTGTCATGTTACGGAGACCGAGGAATACTGGTGCTCAGCTGGCCTCCACCTTTTTACTCACTTCAAGTTCCGAGTTAGCACGCTAGTGCTGCCACACTCAGAGCTGGTCTTTCTTCTCTCCGTAGTTAAGCCGCCCACCCTCACAGGCACACCTCCCAGTGTCTCCTAGGTGACGCCAAACCATGTCAAGTTGGCCCTGAAGATGAACATCACATCCCGGGCTTTGTGTTGCACCAGGGACCCTAAAGCTAGAGATCCCAGCTTGGCTCTGTCCCAGTGAGCAGAGCTCATGCTCATCTCTTTGGAATGAGACACATGTATGTCTTATCACACAGCCAGAGTCAGGCATCTCTCTCGTTATTCAGTACCAGTAAAGGTCAAAGCCAGCCCGAGTGTAGGCTCCTTTCTCTTCTAAAACCCTCCAATTTCTCTTCCTAGATTAATTTCTGCAGGGATATTAAACTCCAGAGGCAGATTGTTCTGGAAGCCCATTACAGGATAATACCACTGGAAAAGAATAGTTCTTCTGGGGCTGTGATTTGAGGCCCATGTTTCTCACTAATGCCGGCAGCTGGGAGCCTAGAGACTTGCCTCTGAAGGGAGCTTGTTACCCAGCATGGAATATGCCTGCAGTTTAAGGCAGAGCCGCACAAGACATAAGATCAAACCTGGAGTTATGTATCTGTTAGTAATTTCAGATCCACATGATGAGGGAGGACAGCTGCAGGAATGTGTACTCTCTAGCAGTTCTTTTGAAAGACAGATCAATGTGGAGTTGAAGCAGGCTTTCAGCTTTGATATTTGGTTCTTAGTTCAAGGTTTTTCTTCTTCTTAAATTTAGGCCACGCAAGATGCCCTTGTGAAATTTTCCAGTCAGGCAGTGCAGCCAGTTGATTTTACATAGGATTCTGTTCGCTCCTTCACAAAAAGAAGAGGAGGAACACACCCCTTTGGGGACAGAGTGGGCTTTGTAGTTTAAATTTTTTTTACAGGAAAGACTTACGCAGGCAGAGCTTGGTTGTCAGTAAAGATGTTTGTTTTGATTGGCAATCAGTGTGTTTAGTCTGTGAGGCAGGGAAGTCGGGTTGAGAGGTAAGGTCTGAAGGTGTCTTGTCTCCAAACTGGGAACAAGCAGAGAAGTCGGCAGATGGATGAAGGACAGCTTCTGCAGTGTTTGAGACCCAGTCTGACTTGGCCTTCTGCAGCTGGAATTTTTGACGAGTGTGAAGTGTGCACATGTTTTCTACACAGGCCTAGCGACTAGGTTGAGCTGTAGAGGCAAAGTTTGAGGCTGGAGTAGCAAGGCCCAGTCTGGCTGCAGTTCTCTGGGAAGCTGCAATTGGGTTTTCCCAGGTGGAGGCTGGACTGAGTCCAAACTGCTCCACGGGGCCTCCTTAGCCTTGCCGTCCTCTGGCTTGCCCTCTGGCTTGCCCTCTGGCACTCCTTCCACATTCTACTCAGCTTAGCAAAGACATTTTAATATGCTTTCTGAAATTCAGTGCTGTGAATAAGAGAAATTTCTGGTCACTTAACTCACAGTTCCCTCATCACTAAGGCGGGGAACAACAATGGTATTTATGGTAGTATCTGTGCTTGAGATTGCCTGAGAGGATCTCTATTGTGAAGAAGATACAACTCATGTATCTACTTCTAAGGTTCCCTCATGACAGAAAGATGCTTAATAGCCATGTACTTCAAGTGGCTATGAGTGCTGAGGATGACTAAGTCCAGAAGTGACTCCTGACAAGATAAAGTCTGCAAGTTATTTTAAATCAGCAAAAGAGAGGGTGAAGGAATTCTGAACCTTTGTATGGTGCATCTATTTGACCAACCCTGTTCCCGCTTCCTCATCTGAATAAAAAGAATATTAGATGTGGCAACTTCTTGTTTGGGCCAGATGAAAGGATAGGGTCCTCACAAGGAAAACATGCTGAACCCCTAGGTGGGCTTGCCTGGTTATTTGCAAACTGCTATAACATTCAGAGGAGATGCCGTTTAACATTGGGCCAATGGTGAACTGACGTAAAGTGGGTGTTAAAACTGCTGATGATAAGACCATAGAGGTATCTAACAGGTAAGGGAGGGGCTCCTTGCTGTCTTTAGGGAGCCAGCCGACTCTGTCACTCAAAGGAGAGCTAGGATAAGATGTATGCAGTGGATGAGGCTATATTCCCCACACTTGAGATACAAAAATAGAAATGACTCTCACTGCTGTTTGTGCTATTATTAAGAGAGACATTTCTGGATGGAATTATTGAGGATGAAGTGTGGTTCTGTTTTCTTCTACTTTGCTGATGTTGTAATCACAGATATAGCTGCCTTTCTGAACATTTCAGCAATTACCCCAGTTCCAAAGTTGGAGTCGAGTTAACAAATATGTATATGATAAACAATGCATTATGTAACATATAACACATATGTAGTAATAACTAAAATAGTGTCCACTAAATGAAGACTCAATGTGTACTCATCGTACAGAATGGGGAGTTCATTTCTAAGATCATCTGTCACATAAATCGCTTGTGTTCCAGTTCTAAAGTCAGTCTCGGCTCTTGGGCAAACCAAATGTCACACAGCTGCTGAGAAGAACCCTGGAGCAGGACCTGCCCAAGGTCTCTGACCCACCAGCCAGAAGCAAAGAAGTAGCTTGAAGATGCCAGGTATTGGCAATGGTTGGTACTGGGTGGGGCCTTGCGTCTGATGCTGATGGCTGTGGTAGACTGGGAAGAGGCACGCATCAGGAGGAGCAGCTCCAGAGGATTCATCGTTGTCTACTTGAACTCTGTGTGGCCACTGCTAATAGTGCTGTTTGGCTGGGTGGTTGTAAGTCCTGAAGGAAGGTCATCCAAACACTGTCTTCAGATGCGATTAAGAAAGTCACAAGTTCTTCAGTGTTTCCCTTTAAAGACATTCATTTCTCTAGAAGCAAGGAAGCAGATTATGCAGAGAAACAGAGCCAAGATTGAACTATAAATTGTGAAGATATGAATTGTGAAGATATGAATTAAGAGGTCTGGAAGCAGCCCTGCACTTAGAAAAAGCACTCTTACGGGGACTGCATAGAACCCTGGGATCTGGGGTCAGCACATCTCAGTGTCTGGGCTAGGAAACTTTATGACTTAATTTTACCTAATACCTCTGGGCCCGACGTCAGTCTCCCTTCCTCCCTTCCTCTCCATCTTTCTCTCTGTCTTTTCCAAGTTCTCTGCCTCTCTCCACCTTCTCTCTTTCCCCCTTCTCTCCATAGCCCTCTCCTTCTTTCCCCTCCTTTGTTAGAATAGGGAGGTGGGGGTGGATCTGGAACAAATTGGAGGAAAGGGAAAAACACAATCAAAATACATTGTATAAAAAATTGTCTTCAATAAAAACATAACAATAACAGCAAAAAAGAAACCTTCTCGCCTAAAACCCAGCTTTATAGGGCATATTAGGTAACATGAGGGATGAGGGGCAGCTTCCGTTCCTGTTTGTGTCCTTGGGTCTTTTCACTGATTCTCTTTGCTGTGATCAATGAGTAGTGTCCTTCCATAGCCTGAGGAGAGAAATAGAATGAAATAAATTGAATAGCTGAACAAACTCTAATGGAGCTAGCTAAAGTGAACCAAGGGAGCTAGGAGAATGAACCACGGGGACTGACCTTGAAGATACTAGAGCAGAAGAAAAAAGTCTCAACTGTCTTTGTGGAGCTGTGTCTTAAAGACCACGATGATAGCATGTATGTTTGTGGGTCTGAGCATCCAAGCATGACTGAAGGTAACTGGAGTTTAAGTGGAAAGGACTATGTGGATGTAAATACCCCAATGGGCTCTAAGACCATGACAGCAACCAAAGGGCCATGTCCTCAGTGATCATAATACACACTGAAGGAGTGAAACAGATGGATAGCTTATAAGCAATTGCTTGGCTTCTATAGACAAGCTAGGTATCTGGATATGTAAGCAGCCATAGAGTATTACAGGAATCATTTCTCCATTGCAATGAGAAAAACACAATTCTTCACCTAGGTCTTGGAATTGATAAAGAATCTCATACTAAGGGTAGATATGCATCACTTTCTATTGTCGTCTACCTGTCCTTGGACCTATCTCTTAGTGTAGAAATTACAAGGTACAATTACCTTTATTTAAAAATTGTAATTTTTTATTGTAAATTATGTGTATGTATATGTTTCTATGTGGAGTTTGTATGTGTGAATGTAATTGTCTTCAGAGGCCTGAAAAGGGTATTGCATCCTTTAGAATTGAAGTTACAGTGAGCTGTGACTTATCCACTCCCAGGCAAGACAAGTACTGGGTTCTTAAGTGCTGGACAATTTCTCTACTCCTTACTACAATTTTCCTTAACTTGGACAACTTACACCGCCATGGCTAAAATCAAGAGTGGTCTGGCCAGTTCACCGATATCGTGTGCCCCAAGTACTATTGTAGCACTTATTCTCTGCCATCTAGCAGAGACTTTAGACTTTTCAAATCCTGGTCAGGGACTTCTCCCTGCTGTTCTGTAGGTCTGTGCTGACTATGTACCCAGGGACTACATACGTCATCCGACTGATGCTTCCTAAGCCTGAAGGTTTTGAGCAGGACCAAGAGAAGCAGCAGAATTTAAAGCAAGTTCAGAGCATGTTGTGGAGCAGCTGTGGGGGGTGGACTATGGCAGCTATGGCATCTAAGGATGGAAGCAGGCAGTAGATAAAATGTCCTACACATCCTCAGCATGTTTGAACAGGACTGACAAAATGCTGATTGTTTGTGTTCTTGAACAAAGACATGCTGGGATAGAAGAATTATCCCTTTTAAAAGCAACTAAAGTTGCCGAAGTTGAGGCCACCTCATGACTATGTGACTGGACTTATACGTGATGCTCTGGGTATATCAGACCTAGTAAATGGGAAAGGATGCACAAGCTCAAGGATGTCTGAAGGCACAGAGTGTACAAGCAGATGTCCCACATTTCACAGCATCCTACATCGTTGTAGTAACACCTACTTCAGAGCTGTCAAAGGAAGAACAACCCTAGGTCATCTGGATAGGCAGATCCACATGTTGATACCTGATGGAAGCAGGTTGCTGGCACCTGAAAGCTCTACTCTGGGAGGTCCCTGAAAGATGTTGGTTAGGAAAGATCATTCAAGAGGACAGGGCTCTAAGCAGTAAATATAGCCAATAACTTTTTGAAGAAAGAGAAATGATATAAAACAGACATTAATTCTAGTGGCTTAGCTCTCTGGGTCTAGAAGGAACACAAGAGAAGAGGGAATACTAGAAACAAAAAACTAGTAATATTAGAAAATTATAAAATGTTATGACAATACTTAAAAGAACATGTGGTGTTTAGCATAAAAATGTGTAAATCATTAAATTTATACCAGTAGTCACTAGTATGTAAGGATTTATTCTGTGGGGATCAGTCAGGTTTTCTTCTCAGCTATCTGAGTGCTTACAAAAGGAAATAGCCAGCAGTGGAGACTACACATGTCCAGGACCATCATACGATCTTTTACCAAAGTTAGTCTACCTACTGCAGATGTTTGTGCCTGCCATTTTGGTAATGAATTATAAACTTTCAATTTTTGTGCAGTATGCGCTCCTGTCTCCAGGACTCTAACCTTTGCTGAACTAGAGGCTGGTGATATGTCTCTCACATTCTTAGGCACCTGTGATATAAGTCTGAGAAGCTGATTCTAATCAATCATTGCTACTGAGACTTTTGAACAAATGTCTCTAGTGAGGTAAATTAAATTCCAGCTAACAGATTAGAGAGAGAGAGAGAGAGAGAGAGAGAGAGAGAGAGAGAGAGAGA
>OU015751.1:79048201-79068467 GCA_907169655.1 Acomys percivali | reverse complement strand
GGGAGGGGGGAGAATGAATCTTTGTGTGTGGTGTTATCTTTATGGAGGCCAGAGAACAATATCGTGTGTCATTAATTCCTCAGGCACTTCCTACTAATTTTGTTCTTTTTTTTTGAGGTAGGGTCTCTCAATGACCTGGAATTCACTGATTAGGCTAACCCAGCTGACCAGCAAGCTCCAGGGATCCAGCTGCCTCTTGCTCTACAGTACCACCCACCCTCAGCATGTGAGTGTGTTCTGTGTTTTCTTTTAATGATATGTACATATGTCTGTCTGCATGTGGGTATAGGCATGTGAATGCAGTATCCACAGTGGCCAGAGGAGGGCACTGGATCCTCTAGAATTAGATTTAGAGGCAGCTGCCTAGGACAGAGGTCAGCAAATGAACACTGGCCTGCTGTCCTCTCTGTAAATAAACTTTTATTGGAATGTGGCCACATATCGTTTACATTTTAACTACAACATAGACTGCATGGGCAGTAAATCCCCATGTTTGTCAGCTGTGGAACTTTATAGGGAAAAACATTGTCTCTCCATGGTCTAGAGTCTTGGCATATAGGAATCAAATTAATACTCTAAAAATAGTCCGGATTCCAAAATTAACTTCTTTTTGCCAATGGCTTAGATGAACTAATGTGTAGGTGATTTTCTTTTTCTATTAAAAAAACTTGATTTGTTGAAGCACCAGCAAATCTCAGTTGGACATGTGCTTTTGTAGCAGGGCCTCACAGTGAGGATCAGCAGCTCAGCAGAGGAAGGAACACCTTTGGTCATAAAGAGGTTAGTGCTTTGTCTCTGAGGCTCATTTCTACCTCAGCTCCCACATTTCAGCTTCAAGAATGAGGTCCCCCTGCATGGGGAAGACCTTGGGCTCAGCCATCAGTGCCACTGTGGCTTCTCATGGCTTGTTAATGTCTAACTGTAAAGCAGTGCATTCAGAATGAGCTGGGGACATTCAAGCTTTAGCAATGGCTCCCCAGAACAAAGAAGCCTGGGTTTGTAGCAATTACCTACTTTTCTACTGTAAAGGCTCCCATCAAGGCCAATTTCACATGCTGTCATGGAGTATAAATGTGTCCCCGAGCATATGCCTACATTTCAAAGAGTAGAACCACTGAATGATGGGCTTTGAGTTTTATTACTTGATCTTTATTGAAGTGTTTACATTTATCTGTTTACTTGTGTGTGTACACATGCACCACAGCACACATGTGGAGGTGAGAGGACAGATAGCTCATAGGACTGGTTTCAGGCTTTCTCTTTTTGCCATATGAATTCCGGGGATTGAACTCACACAGTCAGGGTTAGTGGCTGGTGCCTTATTCTGAGCCATCTCAAAATCCCAAGCCTTATTTAAAAAAAAAAAACTAAACTAAACAAAACGTAGCCCAATTCATAATGCACTTGTAATTTAAGTTCTAATTTATTACTTGTATTCCAGTGATAACAGGGTTGCCAGGGAACACGTATGAACGGTACAAATTAATGGTGTTCGCCAAGTGTATGTGTGTGTGTGTATGTGTGTGTGTGTGTGTGTGTGTGTGTGTGTGTGTGTTTGTGTGTGTGTGTGCGCGCCTATCCATAACTAAGGCTTTTCTCTGTCTTTTTATTAACAGGGCAGAAAGCACTGTATCAGAGAAGGAATGAGCTCTTCTTTACAGAAATCTTTAGCAGAGTTTTACAAGGGATTGCATCACTGACTCCAGCTTTGAGCTCAACTGACCCAGGAAACAAACAAATAAATGCTATCAAACAATACCTGTATGTTGTCTTCAACGCTTATGGCAGACATTCACTTTATTAAGGTTGCTTTCCACCTGCTTGTTGCTTTAAACAAATGACTATCCTGGCATCCATATAAACACGCATACATTGCTCTCTGGGTCAGAGGCACGGGAAAGTAAAGAACTTAAGGGTACAACTATACATTAGCTTATGTTTAAAAGTAGATTACATGAGAAATTCAATGCCTGTAAAGCTGGCTTTCGCATTGTGCTCTTAAAGGCAGTTTAAACACACAGGGTGATCACACAGTAGGATAGCAGTCCTAAGTCTTATCTGACCCAAAGTGTATTACTAACTCTGGCTGTGAGGTCCAGCAAAAGTTCCAGTCTCTTTGAATGTAAGAGACATCTTCATAACAGTGCATCACCTTAGACATCTAGGTTGAGTCTGTAACCTGTCTATAATGAATAAGGCTTAGAAGACAGACACTCAGCTATCTCTACTGGGATCTGTCGTTGAGTCCACTGAGTATATTCTTAGGAGTGCTGTGGATATGTCATGCAACAGCTCTATTTTTAGCATTTTTAAAAGGAGCTTTTGAGCTCTTTTCCAAATGGCGTTCTCATGTGCAGTGTGGAAGGGCCTTCCCATACCCCACAATCTCACTGTTGTTTGTTGGTTTTGTTTTCATTAAGATAGCCACTCTGGCAACTGTGAGATGGAACCACAATATTTTTCCTTTTAAAAAACAAAACAAAATATTGAAACATATATTTCTTTCATCCTATCAGTAATTTGATATCTCCTCAGAAAAATAGCATGACTGAGTGCCCATGTTGTCTACTGGAGACTGATGTAGGCTGGTGGGTAAATACACTGAACACGTTTGCATACATACATCCCTTGGCCACTTGAATTTCTTCTTTTGGGAAGTATCCATTTAGATCATTTGCCCATTATTAAATTTGATTACTTGACCTTAATGTTACTTTAAACATTTTAGTTCTCTATTGATTCTGAATATCAACAAAAGGCTTTTCTGCATTTCTGTAGGCATCTTTCACTCTGCCCGCTTTCGCCTTTGGTTTTAAGTTGATGTGTCAGTTCTTGCTTCTGTTGCTTGTGCTCATAACATTTTATCCAGGAGACTGGTGCATGTATTTTTTTTTTGACAAGATTTCTCTCTGCTTCCCTCAAGCAGTTTCAGAATTTAGGGTCTCGAATTAAGATTTTGATCCATTTTTATTTGATTTTTGTACACTGTCCCCATATTTGATTTCAGCGACACCACTTCCAGCATGCTTTTGCCTCCCTTATAAACAATTACCTGAAGACTCAATGTGAAGACTATTGCACACAGCTGAACAAGGAGGTTTGCTGAGCTCATACAGAGAACAAATAACAGGGTCAGTATATTCAGCTGAGTAGGAGGCCAGCTGAGCTCATCTTGCCTGCAGCAGTATTCACACTATAAAGAATTAGGGGCAGAAAGCTATAGTGGTCATTTTCTACACTATTAACATCTACACACAGACCAGAAGACAGCTATGCCATCCCTCACAGGGCATTCTGTTTCTGTAACTGTGCCTGTGCCTGTCTTGAAAGCAGTATTGTGCTACCTGCAGCTTTGTTTTTTTGGCTGTTATTTTGGCTGTTTAGGATAGTTCGTGCTTCTAAATGATTTTTAGTGTTCTTTTCCTACTTTTGTGAAGAATAATACTAGTATTTAATGGGAAATGCACTGAGTCTACAGGTCTCTTATACTTATTTTTGTGATATGTGCCTAGGGCATCTTTCCATCTTCTAGTGTCTCGTTCAATTTCCTTTTTTGTAGTATTTGATAGTTTTCATTTTAAACGTCCTTCATATTCTTAAGTCTATGACTAGTTCTTCCCTCCCGCCTCTCTCTCTCTCTCCTGTGTGTGTGTATGTGCGGGTGTGTGTGTGTGTGTGTGTGTGTGTGTGTGTGTGTGTGTGCGTGTGCTACTTTCCTGATTCATTTATTAGGAGGCTGATTATTGGGGTTCAGAGGAGAAAATTATTTCTGGATGTTGATTGTCGCAGCCATATTTTGTTGGAGCCTTATGGATCATTTTGCAGATATAATCACACAATCTGCAGAAAGAATGACGCAATTTCGTCCTGTCTAATTTACGTGCTAGTTCTCTTCCTCTTGCTGCTGCTGTCGTTAAGATGTCTAGTGCCTTAGTGGGCATGAGCGATCAAAATGGGCTCTTGTTATTTTACTCCTGACCTTAGAAGAAATGCTTTTTGCTTTCTCTATCCAGTTTGGTGTTGACTATAAGTTTGTTTATTCACAACCTTTATGTTTAGGTATCATCATTTTGTACCAGCTTATTTAGAAGTTTCGTTAGTTTGATTTGGAAGAAATGTTAACAGTGTGTGGCAAAGCCTGATGAAAAGGAGTCTAGTGTGTGTAGTGGCCACCACCACTGTGCTTTCCTCTCTGCTCCTGTTTTGGACATGAATTTCCAAGGACTGACCACTCATAGTCTCACAGTCCTGTCTGGAAGTGTGTATGTGCTGGGGTCAGTCTGCAATGAGCACTGCAAAAAAATTGGGAAAATATGGAAAGAGAAAAGGGAGGAAATATTAATTGGAGAAAAAATTAAACCCATATAAAGCAAGAACACGGCAATCAGCTATACAGTGACAAGATGTATAAAGTAAATATGAAAAGATGGAGAATAAGGAAACATGTAAATAAACATGCACTCATAAAGTCATAATTCTTCCTGGCTGTCAAGCTTGGGAACATGGGAACTATGGGTGACCATGGCTCTGTAGAGTTGACCTCTCTGGCCCTCCATAGGCTGCTGGTTTTCAGGCCACAGTTCTTTAATTTGTGGCCCCTCTCCAGGGACTGAGCAGGAGTGGACAGTTATAGCTAGTCACAATTCCTCTCTGCTCCTTCCTGGCTCTGCTTGACAGTGCAGAAGGTGGCAACCCTGGCCATGTATTTTGTCTGCAGAATCTTATGCTATGTGCCCTGGGTATGGAAACGTTTGTTAAAAACTAATAATCTGCTTTTGCCGTTTGGTTCAAGAAGGCTCAGCACATTGCTAGGTCCCAAGTTTAAATTTAAATTAAAAAGGACTTTGCAAATCCTTTTTGCTCCACATATTTGCATTCAAAGATAAATAACCATCTATAAAAATATGGACTGATAAAAACATAAGGCTGGAACCAATGAAGAGAATTCCCAGTTTTTACTCATGTTAAAATAAGTGTGGGATAGATAACTGGAATTGTAGACAGAAAGTGAGTTCATCTTTCTTAGAATCACATGGTCTTTGAGATGAGAAGACACTTGGGAATATTCTCTTTACCTATTCCCTTCTTTGGTAAGGAAGTTGAGGCATCACCAGGGTCTGGAGTTTGTCTCAAGTCACACCATATGGAAATGTTTGGATGTAAGAGGTCCAGCTCTTCCCCTCCTCAAGCTATGTTTGTACAGTCCACTGATGCTCCGAAAGGTAGCTAGCTCTCATGCCTGGCATCCGTGGCCTTCTAGGGTGCAAGATATTACTCTAGAAATGAGAAAGTTTTTTTTTTAGGTCTGGCATCTAGAAAATTAAGGTATACAGTTTTGGATTTGAAGACAGCGTTGCTTACGCTTTCTCTTTCCTTGTGTTTATGTTTGTGTGGTAGGTGCTTCACCCTAGTAGACTCATTTGTAGTGTTAGCAGAGATGCTATGAGCATGTTACTTAAAATAAGGATTAAAAAGAATGCATTAGTTTATCAGTCTGTCAATAGGGTGATGGAGGTAGAAGTCCTTCACCTTCATCCCTTACTTCCTTCATACACTTTATTACTAAGAAGCCCTAAATGTTAGGTCCTGCTCCAGGGTGTGGGAGACAAAGCAGAGATTCAATTCTTCCCTTTCTGCACTTACTTCTATTGAGAAGAGGAGCAGAGGATGCATCTATTAAGTGGCAGATTAAATGGTTCTTTCGAGGGGTTGTTTACATAAGGCCAGTCTTAGTCACTGTGCCCGATGACCGTGGCAACTGTGATAAAGGAAAGCTTTTAACTGGGACATATTTATAGTTCCAGAGGTTTAGTACATTATTGTTAAGGCAGGGGGATTGTGGCACTTGTGGCAGCCGAGCAGTAGTGGAGAGTTACATACTGGCCGACAGGATGAGAAAGAGGTTCTGACCTGGTGTGGATCCTCCCCCAGAGACACATTTCCTCCAATAAGGCCACACCTCCTAATCCCCCTGATCCTTCTTGAATAGTGCCACCCCTGGGTAACTGATGACTACACATTCAAATATAGGAGAGTGTGGGGGACACTCTTATTAAACCATCATAAGGATGCTCTGGGGGGGTGGAGAAAGTGGCAGATAAAAGATGGATACCTGAAAGAAGCCTGGTGGAGAATCAATTGAATACCTGGGAATACTGGAAATCTTTGAGGCTAGAGAGTGATAGAGCTAGGGCTGAACTGGAGAAGACTGGTGTGGGTTATTGGTGGGAGGGGGCAAGAGTGGAAAGTGGCTAGTGAGCCTGATCAATAAAGACGAGAAGGCTGTGCTCAGGAGCTACATTTTCCTTCATGAAGGGAGGCTGTTGGACTGTGGGGGTAAATCAAGAAAAGCATTTCTACAGTTCACAGAAAGCAACAGACTCAAGGAGAGAGAAAACGAAGGCACTCAAGTGTGGCACGAGACTGTTGCAACCAAGACAGTGGGTTGGGGAGATGGCAGCTTGGTGAGGGGTCAGTGCTTAGCAACCTGAACTTCCTTTCCGGAGCCTGTGAAAATACCAATGCCACACCTAGAACAGCTAAGTGAAGTGTTTGTGTGTGAGGCCCCAGTGTGAGCAGTTGAATGGAAGTACACATTCAGTGACCCAGCATGAGCAATTCTATGAAACTACAGTACAGAGAACCCCTGTGAGAGACTTTTAAGTGATTTCTAGATACAGGCAAAGGTGAGAACCAGTCTGAATGTAATAATGATATAAGTGATAGAGAGCAACCGAGTTCTAGAAATGCTGATCATTGGGAATAGCAGAACTGGCTCAGTCTGCCTTATAGTCACATAGTGTGTATATGGGTTGAGAAACCCAGTGGTAGCTAATTAACACATACAGCTGTCATTTCCTTACGCCTTAGTTAAAATTGGTAGTGAAGAGAAATATTCCATGATTTTATTTATATGTGAGACCTAAAAAAAAAAAATCAAATATACAGAAACAGAAAGCCAAGCAGTGGTTAAGAGAGGCAAAGCCAAAAAAAAAAAAGAAAAGAGAGAGACAAAGTCAGGGAGACATTGAAAAAATGAAGTCAAAAGATGTTTTACAGATCTGTGGAAGTGGATCAGCTAGTAGAGTTCTTATTCTCCAAACACGGAGACCTGGACTATATCCCTAGAGTCTATGAACAACAACAAATGCATAAAACAATGCAAATATGTGATTGTGGGCATATGTAGAAACAAGAAGATTCTTAGGTAGCCAGCCTAGCTTATTTGATGAGTTTCAGGCCAATAAGTGATCCTGAGACACACATAAAAGGCAGATGTCTCCTAAGGAATCATACCCAGGGATTTTTTTTCTTACACATATAAGCACTTATGCACATGGGTCTGTACAAACACATACACACACACACACACAAACACAGAGAGAGAGGGGGGAGGGAGGAAGGGAGAGACAGACAGAGACAGAGAGAACAGAGAAAGAGAGAAGAGAGAGAGAGAATGATACTTAGTGAGAAGTCTAGAGAGCTAGTGTTCAACATAAGGACACGATAAAAATATATTTTATTTGAGATTTTTTGCTAAATATGTAGATTTTAGCTGCTCTTGTCCCTGCTGTCTTCAAAATGAGTAAGTGAAAGAGCTGACTATAACATTTTGATTCCATGTTGTGTTAGTTTCCAGTTGCTCTGATAAATTCCCCCAATAAAAGCAACATGGTTGAGAAATTACCTATTTTAATTTACAATTCCACAATACAGTCCATCTCATCACTGCATGGCAGTCAAGACAACAGGAACTCAAAGCATCTGGTCACATCCACAGTCAAGAACAAACAGAGGGAATGCATGTATGTTTGTGCTCAGCTCACTTTCTCTCTTACACAGTACAAGATGCCTTCTATAAGAAGTGGTGACACCACCATTTCCCACGTCGGTTGACGTAATCAAGAAAGTCTTCTCCAGCTATGTCCATGGGCGAATCTGGCCTGGACCGTCCTTTGTTATGACTCTCTAGATTCTGGACTGTTTCAAGTTGACGTCAAAACTAACCATCACACCTACATTATGATCTTCATGCCACTTGTTATGTTATAACACCGTGGTGTGTGCTTTAAATCTAAACCCAAAAGTTTACTTTGAGAAGAAAGTAGCCCTGGAGACACTGTTCTGAGATGGGATGGTGGAAGTGTTCCAACTTCTTCCTTTGGCAGGAGAGTAGGAGGCTGTGGTAGTGAACATGAATTCCCTGCGACCCAAGTTCCTCCTGCGAATGTGAGGGAGGAGGGGTTACTTTGGTAGAGGGCTCAGGGAAGAAATGCGGCAGAGACATTTCACCTTTAGTCCTACAAAAGACAAGGGGTTGCTACACAGACAGAGGAGGAGGAATTTGGGGGGAATTACATCCTGATGGGAGAGGCAGTGTGTGCTCATTTCTAGCTGCTCCTCCAGTTGGAAGCCACTAACCAGCTTTGGCCTCGTAACGATGAGATTCAGAAAGTGCTGATGAAATGGTGCCGATGAGATGGTGGTACCCAGGACACTACCTCCATTCATGAATGTTTCCCATGGAAAGTCCTCATAAAGTCTGCTGCTTCTCACAGATTCACAAGCTTGTAAAACAAAAGGCCTGTAAAGGGAAACATTTGTGCTCATGAGTCTAAAGTTCTGCACAGGTGGCTGTGATTATAGTAGCTGATCCTCTATCCAATAGGGAAACATAAATATCCTCAGCATAGCTCTCTGCACAGAGTTGCCTTTGGTCCTGTTTTGTTTGTTCCAGGTGATATAAATTACATACCAATTAATTTGGGAATAACGTATTCTCCTCAATGAGCATGAGTAAAGACAATTTCGACAATTGATATTTGAAAGGCTATTCTTCAGAAGAAGTTTAATACCTGGACTATATATATATTTTAAAAACTGACAAAAGCTAAACAACACATAAAACTTGTTAGTCAATAAATGCACCAATAATCTAAACAGATAGTTCTTAAAAGGGAAAATGCAAATTATGATTTTGAAAAGTGTTCAACAAATGTGGGAGTGACCAACCAATGTTTAGTTTAACTAGAGGCCAGGCCCAGGAGAGGGAGTCCATGCCATACACTGCCTGGATGGCCAGAAACTGGAGACGGGATAGTCTAGACACCTAGGGTAGAAGCAAACAGGACTAGGGAAAGTGCATGAAATGATTCCTAAAGATATTCTGCTATACTCACAAATCATTGCCTTGCTCAGTTGTCACCAGAGAGGCTTCCTCTAGTATCAGATGGGAGTGATTGTGGAGAACCCACAGGCAGACATTATGTGGAGAGAGAGAGAGTCTAAATTGGAAGTCTTTACTGGGTCTTTCCCTTGGAGATTGAGATAACCATGTGGAAGAGGAGGAGGAAAGACTGTAGGAGTCAGAGGGAATGGAAGACACCAGGAGAACTTGGCCTTCTGAATCAACCAAGCAGGTCTCGCATGGACTCGCAGGGATTGAAGAAGCAAGCACCAGGCTCCCATGTGTGAGTCCCAAGACCTATGCATCTATGCTATGGCTGTTAATGTGGCGGAGGCAGGTGTATCTCTGCCTCGTTTACCTGCTCTTGGGACTCTTTTCCTCCTATTGGGTTGCCTTGACCATCCACAATGTGAGGACTTTCACCTCGTCTTCTTGTATCTTGCGTTGTTCTATTGGCTGTGCTGTCTTGTTTCTTGGAGACCTGCTCTTTACTGAAGACAGAATGGAGAGGAGGGGACTTGGAGGAGAGGGGATGTGGGGGTGGAGCTGGAGGGGTTGGAGGGAGGAAAGACTGTGGTCAGAAAAGAATCTCTTAAAAATGTCCGCAAAGCAAGCAAGCAAGCAAACAGACAACAAAGAACAAACAACAAAAAACCAACTAAGCAAACAGAACAAACAAAAACAAACAGCCCCCCAGTAAAACTAAACCTAACCCCAAATAACAACAACAATAACAACAGTGTTCAGCAGTCTTAGCCTTCAGGGAAATGCAAATTAAAACTACTCTGAGTTTTTTTTTTTTAATCTCACCCTAGTTAGGATAGCTGTGACTAAGAAAATAAATACCAACAAATGCTGACAAGTCTGTGGGGGAAAAGGGACACCTATGCACCATTGGTTAGAGTGTAAACTGGGGCAGCCACTGTAGAAATGAGTTTGAACATTTTCAACACAGCAACAACAAAAAGAACTCTAACACAGAACTATTATCCGTACTAGAATTATCAGTCCTGAGCATATTTGTAAAGGGCTCCATATTGTTCCACCGATGTTTTCATCCATCCACATTTATTGCTGTTCCAGTCATGATAGGAAAAACACCACCAGCCTTGATGCCCAGAAGCAGGTGATCAGACAGTGAAAATGTGGCAAGACCACAAAACAGAAAATTACTCTACTGGAAAGAGAACAGCCTTTATATGAAGGTTAATTGTTTTTCATGTCTCTTAATTAAATGGAATTTCATAATTTATTAGTTAATATAATCAACTCAGCACTCTTTGAAAAAA
Organism: Acomys percivali; assembly: GCA_907169655.1. Classification (NCBI taxonomy): domain Eukaryota; kingdom Metazoa; phylum Chordata; class Mammalia; order Rodentia; family Muridae; genus Acomys; species Acomys percivali. Next base: position 79,057,991 of record OU015751.1, on the reverse strand, counting down.
TAAAAAATATTCAGAGGGAGAGATTACAGTATGTCTAGCTACTAAAACTATGAAAGTTTCCATAAGAATGTACAAAACACTCCCAGGGGACATAGGACATGTAAAGAAATCATGTGTTTAGATAATGACTTTATATTTAGTAATTGACTGTGTTATACCATCCATTAGTGTTTGAGGCTGACCATAATCTGAGACATTCTGACATTATTGTAATTATTTTGGGACTTTGGAATAAATCATATGTTTAAAATATTTTTTCTTTAATTTAAAATCTCATTGAGAAAATATTAGAAAGCTCTGTGGTCTGTTCCAGGAGCGTTAAATTTCTTTCCAAGTTTCTTGAAATGTTTTATGTTTTCTTCAACAGAAAAGCTTACATTTTGGCACACCTAAATCTTGAAATGATATTCAATAGTGTCTGTAAGAGGAAACCATACTTACCCAGGTGTCTAGAGTAGACCTTGGTTTCTTTCTGGGGTAGGGATCATATTCCACTCCTTTTTTCTGCAAAAAGAGAATTCAGGTGAGCCGGGTGCCATGTAGATCTCAGAGTTTGCCACTCGGGGAATACATAACAGTTTATGAACGAATTTACATGCTTCCCAAGTGGGATTTGTTACATGTGCGAGTATCAGTTTCTTGGTTTGCTTGCAGTTTTTGAGGACTTCACTGCAGAATATTCTTTTAGTGATTTGGTTGACTTGAACTCCTCAGAACTTTCTTGAACGAGTGATGTCGTGCTTTGCAAAGTGAAGGGTCACCATGCTAGCATGGCAGCGAGGAGGAGAGACTGGCGCTGGGAGGAGGTGGTACAAATATCCCAAGGTATTCTCAGTGCTGGCATCCGAGGCATGGATTGTAGTTTTCTTGATGAAATCCAGATAGTGCTTTTTTTTTCAGGACTATCCAGCTGATAAATATGGAGACGTATTGTTGTGTGAGTTCATCAGCCAGACCCAATATTAGAGAGTACATGTCACTATATTGGCCTCATTTCTAACAACCCCCTAGAAAGTTCGAGAGCTCTCGGGAGCTTCTTCAGGTCAGTGATTTTCCAGAAGGCTTCACTGAAGGCATGAGATACTCTTTCACATGCTCACAGTCGTAGGTTATAACGATTAAAGGATTCAGAGCAAAATCAACCAAGCGAAGACACGCAGAGGGAGGAGTCCTAGGCAGGCCCAGTCTTGTGTTTCTGTTGTCCTTCTCCTGTGAGGTCATTGTCAGGAAGGCTTAGGGACAACTGGCCTCGGGCTGTAAGAGCCATAGTGCACTGATTGGCATGGCTGATATTTATCACTCCCTCTCATCACCACGTGACTCAAGCCCCTGTCATACACTGCGCTGTTAGGCTGTTCGTCAGTCAAGGCCCCGAGTAGGCAAACATCCTTCCCCAGGCTGGGAATTCTCAGCTGATGAGGATAAAAGCTCTATCTTTCTTTGAGAAAGGTTACTTTTAAAACATACAACAACTAATAAGAAAAACTCTGGCAATCAACTGGATCTTTGAGAGGAAAGTCTGTCTTTCAGAAGATAACCTATTTTTGTCCTGTGGAATATTCAGAAGTAATCTAAAGCAAACATCTAAAACACAGAAAACCTCAGTCCATTTTCCATCGTGTGTGTGTGTGTGTGTGTGTGTGTGTGTGTGTGTGCGCGCGTGCGCGCGCGCGCACGCATGCATCAGGCATTCAGTTAAAAAATGAAACCAGAGTAGTGAATCTTTCCTGTATCACTAGGCTGTAATGAAACTTGAATAGTGAAAGTCGTGAAAGATGCTTTGCTAAATGCCTTCAAAATGTAAGTTACAGCATTTGTGTTATCTGACAAAGAGTTTGCAATGTCTAGTGGTTGGCCTACTGGTGTTATTCATTTGTAAATAGAAATTGTGAATTACTTTGTTAACCATGGACAGAATATGGTGGTGCTATAATTCTAAGGATATATACTCAAGTATTTTGTATTTTAATTTCTGTAAATTTAAATATATTTCAATTGCAGGCATTTCTGCAAATAAAGCTCATATACTTTGCCAAAACAAAAATCTATAGGCATTAATGAGGAGCAGTCCTAGGAATACATTGTTCATGCAATACATTGACCTACATATGTGGATCACTAATGGTGACACTACTTTTTAAAGTTTAATTTATTATAATTTATTCAGATTACATCCTGATTGCTAGACTAGTATCCCCTTGCTTGTATCTCCCCATTCCCACCTACCCTAACGGTGACATTCTTAACAAGACAGTATTTATTTGATTAACGAATTCAAGTCTTACATATTAATATCATCCAGGAAGAATTCATTCTAGGAGGAAGGCACTCTTAGGACTGTACTTCTTGCATTATTTTAAAATGGACATTAGTTTAATGTGTTTAGCAGAATACAGATCCTGACAAGTAACCATCTTTTGGAAAGTGTCGCTGTCTGTGATGTGGGCTCACAGACAGTTGTATCCTGGCTACATGCAGAACGTTTCACTCCAATAGCACTTGGAAAGAGGGGCTCTATCCACACACACTGCCTTTTGTTAGCAGCTATACACTTGATATATTGGCCTGGTTTGCTCTTTTTGTTGAAAAGAGAAACAAGAAGAACTGTTCACCCGGCTCCCATCCTGAAGTAAGGGGGTCGATGCAGGGTAGAAGCCTAGAGTTCTCACACCATCTCAGTGTTTGGCTGCCATCCCAAAGCTGTGTGTGCGTGTAAAATGCCAAGGTTCTCAGCGTGGGCCCCTTTACCCACCTCTAATTCTTTCACACACAAGGCCTTCCAGATGTTTTTTTGAGAGGATGTGTCTCTTTATAATAAAAGTTATATCAGCCATCATTTTTCACTTATTCCTATGGTACCCATTTGCAAGAATTTGTAGTACATTCCCAAACATCTGCAGACAGTATCTCCACGATTACTTCTGAAGTTACTAGCCACCTGTCAGCACAGGGATTACTACCCTGTGTGCTGTCAAGTGGGAATCGAAGGTTTTTATTGGTCACTAGAGTTCTCCTACAGACATATTGTAGGCAGATAGGAATATTTTCAGCACATGCTTTTATTAGATGCTGTAAATTTAGAAGTTGAACACGCCACAGTTAGTCCACGAGCATTTTTAAGGTGTGTATGTATTCAGAACTCATTGAGAGCTTGGGATGTTGCCGGGACCTTAGTGTGGAAGTCTGAGCTGAAAACGAAATGGCTGACTTTTTCTTCCACCGGAGGCAACTGGAGCTGCTTGGGAGACATTATGGTGTTTGTCTCATGGAAATGTGGCAAAATGTCATTTTGTAAATGTGTAGCTATGTGGGGTAGAGTGGGATTCTGGATTTGGGGGAGCAAAAAGAGAACAGAAGTTTTGTGTGGCTGAATGGGTGTGGTGTATGTGGAGGACTATCACTAACCATCCCGTGGTGCTCCCATGAGAAGGAAGAGCAAAGGGATTAGGTTATCCATGACTTCTGTATGTCCTTTCAGAATAAACAGCATCTGATAACTGTGAGGTGACACATCCTGTACGGAGCATTTGGCATTACTATTTCCCTTAGTCAACTCAGTAGCCTGATGAATTAGGAGTCATTATTACTATTGTTTGCAGTCTGAGATGTTAAAGAGATAAAAGGTCAGAGACAGGCAAAGCTGTATAGCTTGACAGCATCAAAGGTAAGCTTCTTTTGTCTACACAAATAAAGTCATCAATGGGTTCCAGGTTGCTAAACACAATGGTCACTTCTAAGCCTTGTTTGACCTAATGGAACAATTCAGATAATAATAAATATTTTCTTCAAAGTATCTGTTTCTTTCTTATGCTCTCTGGTGTATTTTTCGTGTGTACTCTCTCATTCTTAGGTGGTACTTCCTTGTCTCCTTGGATGCCAGTTCTGACTCTACTTCCCTATCTCTCTCAGTGACTGGGTGATTTAACCTAGTTTCAAAATATGTGGGTGGTATCTCAGGGGTATCTCCTCATGGACTCTTCAGGAAGTATTTTTCCTCTGCTTCTTCTTGTATGTGGTAGTCTAGAGATAATCAGATCCCTAGGTTCTGGTTTAGACTCCCATGAGGGCAAATTCTAGCTCTCTATAGAACTCCTCACTTTGCCTCAGATACCAAGACCCTTATCATCTTAGGAAAGTATACTCCTAATGGTTGTTTCATACCCTGTTCCAGAATTAATGGTGGTCTTCTCTGTTTAAGAATGTTACAGCAAATAACCAGTGTGCTCTTGAGTTATAGTCATGTATTTCTGGGTCTTTGACTGAAAGAGTATTTTTTCAAATATTAGTTCAACATCAGGTTTGAAATGTTAGGCTTTTCAGTTGGTATGGTTTTTTTGTTGTTGCCTTTGAGTCCTTTTATAAGTGTTTTTAACCTAGAAGATATGAAGAGAAATGGTTTTTAGATCATGGCTGGCAGTGCAACTGGAATTTGTCCTATGATTATAACATGTAAAACATAGTGGGAAATATGCTCTTTATAAGATTGTTCGACTTTTCAGTAGAACTTACCGGAACCAAAATTACATTTATTTACCAGAAAAATAAAAGATGTTTTTAAATGTAATAACTTTACAATAATTCTGTTTTGTTCAGACCCAGAAATGTTTCAGGTTGTTTAGTGATTATATACATACATGGCTTGCTAATTAGATATTGAGCAACTGAAGCTTTTACTGTGAAGGATTTTAAGTCAGTTTTGTAGAAAGCCATCAGCTCTACCAATTGGGAAATTGTTGTTCTAGATATATCATGAAGGATTGAAGGGGTTTGGAATGAATTAAACTACAAGAGGTGAGTAAGAAGCAAGGGTGGTAGTGGTAGGGGGTATCTTCCTTTTATTACTTATTGATTTGCTAAAGTACACTGACAGATGCAACTTAAGAGAGAAAGGGTTTATTTGACTCACAGTTGCAGGTTACACAATCATGGACGGGAAGTCAAGGAGGCAAGAACTTGAGGCAACTGATCACATTGCATCCACACTGAGAAAACAGAGGTTTATGAATTCCTGTGTCCAACTCTTCATCTTATTTTTTATATAGTCCAAGATACCAGACTAAGGAATGGTGCCACTCACTGTGGGCACGTCTTCCCATACCCAGAAGGCTTGTCTCAAAGTTGAATCTAGACTTCATTAAGCTGACAGTTAAGATTAACTACCAATTAGTAACTAAAGTTATAGGTAGGAAATGATGGATCAATAGAATTTGATGAGAGGTCAGAAAGAAATGCAGAGTCATGGAGAGAAAAAGAAAGAGATGAGAGAAAATATTGAGAGAGAAAGGAGGATAGAGAGTAGAGGGGAAGGAAGGAGGGAGGAAGAGAGAGAGAAACATTTTTTTTGTTCAAAATAACAACCATTAGAGACTAGACAGAGAAAACAACCCAAAGCAGCAGTAAACAAATTTAGGAGGAAGACTGGAGAAACTAAAAAATTCAGTTCAAATATACACTAGAAAATAATTAGATGATTGTAAAAAAAAAATGGTGGTGGTGGGGTAGCTGCTTAGTGAAGGAGACCATAAAGTATATTGAACTCTTCTATGTGGAGGAATGCGTTGAATGCAATTTGTAGACTAATGTTTATAGAAGAGATGGTTGGTATGCAATGTTGCCAGATGCAGGAAAAGAGTTAGAGAAGTGACGAAGGTATTGGCAACAAATAGTCAGTGTGGTCAGTGAAGGAACTAGAAAAGTTGGCTGGAGGGCAAGCCAGTTGGAAGAAAATGGGAACTTGGAAACCATGCACTCAAATCAGCTTTGTTTGTTTATTTCTTGAAAGTTGCTAGGTGTGAATGATCTAGAATGTTGGAAGTTAGACATTTTCCCCTTTCTGTTAGATAAAAAATGGTATTATATGCTTTTTCTCCTGCATAATCAAAAAGAGATTCACTCTGGGTCTGCACATCTATCTCTGTCCAGATGGACTCACAAAGAAGCCATGCTTCCTGCAACTGGTCTAGACTGCCTGTGAGAAAATACCAACCCCTGGTTCCTTTCTTACTTTTCCACTGTCTTTTGCTTTCATTCATATGAAAAGACCATGAAACATCATGTGGAATTAATTCTCAGACACCATCGTTCTAAACGACCATAACTGGACCCCTAAGTCTGGTCTCTGTAGAAACACTGGTGTATCACATTTCTAAGTATTCAGTGTCCAAGCACTCAATCTAGAAAGTGAGGCTTTCAAAATATTTCCTTAGCAAGTTGTAAGAGGAGTTTTTAATTTGCAGTACAGTTAAGGCTTGTGGCTCCTCCCATGGTGTGTTGAGTCCCTTTGCCAAGTAAGATCCGCTTTCAGCACATGCATCAGCTTGCTTGTATATCAGCTGGCATACGGGATATTCTGGAAAAATTTTCTCATCAACTGGCCTACACATTTTTATGGAATAGCTTTTCTGTTCTCTCTCTCTCTCTCTCTCTCTCTCTCTTTCTCTCTCTCTCTCTCTCTCTTTCTCTCTCTCTCTCTCTCTCTCTTTCTCTCTCTCTCTTTCTCCCACACACCTCCATGTCTCCTAATATACTACTTGGTGGCATTATCGAGTCACAGATAACCTCTTTTAATTACTACCTAAAACCATGTCTTCCAAGTTCAAAGCAAACAGTCCATGTTTTAGTTGAGAGAGTTGCCTTCCTTCTGAAACAGAAGTGTTGCTGAGACCCTGGTTACTGTGTGAAACAGACCAGTCTTGTAGCCACTGCAGGATCCCACTCATGAGATCCAGGGAAGTTGGCTATCCCAGTCGGGCTCGAAGAATTCTTTTGTACAGCACCTATTTTGGGAATTGAATCATATTGACAGTCTAATTTTATATCAGGTCTTCTAAGAGGGGTTGACGTGTGAAGTATCTCCCCACCTGGACCACAGATTTATCACTTGGTTCTCAGCTGTTGGCACTGTGATGGGAGATGCACCAACCTTCGGGACCTGAAGCTTTGCTAACAGAAGTGGGCACCTGAGTGTGGGTCTTGAAAAATATATCTAACTCAGGTTCTGGCCCCAACGCTCCTATTCCTGGTTTGACTACATAAGAGGTATTGTGACCTCATCTTTCTACTCTAATGGGCAGCATCCTTTACATGAGCTAGAATAAATCTGTCTCTTTTAAGATGCTTTTCTCAAATATTCTGTCACCACAACTACTATGCTTGGTAAGAGTCACTAATTCATTTACTCTGAGATATTGGTATCACCTTAAGTGGCTTTAAATATTTAAATGCAGGGGTTCTATCATACTGCCTCACTGGCAATTCCCCTTGTGCCTCTACCATCATCCTTTTATCCTGCCTCCAGGTGACTCAGCTTCTAGAATAGGCTCTTGGAGATAGATTATTTAAAGTCTTTGGTGCTGAGGTTTAGCCATGACTTGTGGGCTCACATATCTGTTAGTGAGCATTGCTTTATTTCTTTCCTCTGTAAGCAATAAAATTGCTTTTTCTTTTTTGAAAGCATCTCACTCTATAGCCCAAATTGACCTTGGATTTTCAGTGTTCCTGTCTTGGACTCTGACTTGGCATGCATCAACCACACTCACCTCAATCATTGGTTTGAAAATTGACTAAGTTTATTCTCTAGTCTGTAGATGACTCTTTGATGAGCTGAGAGTGAATCAGGCCAAAAATCTAACAACAAAGGAGCACAGATAGGACTATGCAGCTGTCCTCATCTTTCACCGCATCTCTATTATTCAGTGGCAAAAACCTCCATGAAGATAAATATTAAATGTCCTCTCCTAGACGCAGATCCAAGCTTCCAACTGTTGTATGTGTGTATTTATGTGGGAGCGAGTATGGGTAAGGGCCAGGAAATTAGACAGAAGTCCATGAGGTCAGAAAAGGAGGTCTGAAATGGAGGGCCTGGGGGATAGTAGAGCACCTGTGATGTAAAAGTGGAAAGATGAATGCTATGATAGAAAGATACAGTGGCCATGAGGCTGGGGAGATTCAGGAGAAAAGAGGGTACAAGAGTCATCAGCATGAAGCACGTGTGGAAATGCTGTAAGAAAACCTGTTACTCAGTGTGTTAATTAGAAACAAAAATCAAACCACAATGGTGCTGCACTGTGTGGACTTGCTCTGAAAGATGGACAAGGCTATGGAGTTCTCAGTACATTCTTACAGTTTTCTCTGTCTACGATGTGTAGTTCAGTTATAGTCATTGGACCACAGAGTGGGGAGTGTAGAGTGCCATGGGACTTTGTATCTTTAAATTCAGGAACACTCAGCAAGAATTGTCAGCCTCCATGCAGGATGGCAAAAGAATTCCTTGTGGATGACATAATCATATTTCACTTCATTACCCTGAGGGTAGTTCAGAGGGAGCTTAGGGTTGGCTTGTTGTAACCAATGTCTCTCATATTTCTGCAACCTTTTTCTTCATCAGGCACCTAGTCATAGGAACTCCCTGTGAAGATTTCTATGCTGGCTGAGGGTTAGGAGAGGAGCTAATGCAGGAAGAACCTGCAAAGCCTGGACCACTTCCCCATGCAGGAAACGTGTGCTGCCAGCACCCGCTCATGGCTTGTTTGGAATACTCCTCTGTCTGATGAGGAATGCCACAGCACAGACTCAAGTTCATGCTGTGGTGATTTTGACAACACCCAGTGCACAATAGGTTTTTAAGTCTCCTGGTAACCTTTGGCCAAATAGTCATAGCATGCCTTTGCTTTCTATTTTTCTATTTTCTTCTTCTTTTTTTAATGAAGAAGCAAAATTGGCATTTATTAAGTGAAGAGTTTAGACGGGAGAGATGGCTCTGTGGGTCAGAGAATGCTCTGCGCAAGCACAAAATTCAAGTGCGAGCACACACGTATACACACACACACACACACACACACACACACACACACCACTGAAAGACGGAGACAGGAGGATCACTGAGTCTTGATAGCTGCCAATCTTGCTTGAGGTTTAGTGAGAGAACTTGCCTCACAGGAATAAAGCATAGAGTGATAGAAAGAGATCATCCTTTGCATGTGCACAAAAGGTCAAGCATCCCTCACCATATGTGCACACATACATGTACCACACACATATATCACATGCACTATACATACACCACATAAATACATACAAAAACTGATACACACAAATACACACACACACAAACATATACATACATATACTTCAGAGCTATAGTTACCTCCTGAGCACAGCACTACGTGAAACTCAATAGTACTGTGTTGGGATTTTCATAGAAAAGCCTGCTATGAATTTTATATTCTTTTTTCCTTTTTTATTATATTTCTTTTTTATATATACAGTTATATTATTACACATAAATAAAATAAACTACATACAGCAAGAAGAACCATGGAACAATCAGGAATATATAAATATAAATGTTACATTCATAGTGATTTGACTATTTGTATTTGGCAAATACAAATACAACTTGAAGAAAACATCTTTCCTATCTTAGTGAGTCTAAAATTCTGAATGAAAATCAATATCTATCATATCTCATCTCTGTCAACTTAAAACATCTATCAAGACATAAATACATCTTAACCCCTAAACAACTAAGCTTAATTGTAAGACTAAAGTATCTGGTCTTCAACCCTATCAGAGACTTGAGAAGGAACAAAATTAATTACCTGAGTGAATCAGATGTGCAGGTTAGCACCTTCCAAAAGTAAAAAATGAGAATAGAAAGATAGGGTATTAGTTGGTAGGATTTTGAGAAATTAAATCAGATGATGATGTCTAAGATGAAAAATAAAATCTTGCTGCTTCCTCAAAAAGAAAGAAAGAAAGAAAGAAAGAAAGAAAGAAAGAAAGAAAGAAA
>OU015751.1:79028499-79045469 GCA_907169655.1 Acomys percivali | reverse complement strand
ATCTATCTATCTATCTATCTATCTATCTATCTATCTATCTATCTATCCATCTATCATCTATTATGTATTTATTTCTCTGTGAATTGTCTATCATGTATCTAACTTTTATGTGCCCATTCTGTGAGAAAGTCTTTACCCTATGTTTATCCTTCCTATAAATACCCTCAAACATTAGCTCAGAGGCTTATTTCCTCTTGATTCTAGGTCTAATGAACTTGAGAATGTAGATTAGCTATCATGTTCATTACATAAAGATTATAAAAAGTTATTTTAAGAATTTCTGATATTTATACTATGTCTGACTTTATTAGAACACACAAAGTATCAGAAATGGGTAGCTCCATTGAAAGCAGCAGCTTGTACACTGAATGGGGATTCTCAGATAGAACTCTTTCAGTAAATTAAAAAAAGAGGGATCAGTGGTTAAGACCACTGGCTGCTCTTGCAGAGGGCTTGATTCTCAACACCCAAAAGGTGATTCACAAGCATCTGACACTCTAGTCCCAAGGGATCCACTGCCATCTTCTGGCCTCCACCAGCACGAGACATGCATGTGGCACATGGACATACATGCAGAGAAAACACCCATTGACATGAAACAAAATCACAAATTAAAGATATTTGTCTGTGTTGGGTATAATATTCAGAGACGTTCCTCATACTTGTTTAAATGTGGTAGAGCTGCCTTGCAGGGTTTTATGGAGGATGGAATCCAAGGCTCAAACCAGGTTTTTCACCAGTCATCGCTCTACAAGAATGTCTCTTGAATGACAAGAGCAGCCTATTCTCTACGTCGTACAAAGCCTGGTGCTCAGGAGGGGTGTCTGTATTTGGCTCAGTGCTCTAATGTTATTGCCTTAAATTTGGACTTGGAGGTCCATGCTTTTGTTTTCACCTGGTGACATGAAGCATTTGGCCATAGTTGGCTGAACTGACCTTTCTCATAGGGATACTGGGAGAGACAGAGCTGGAACTTCATCAGGTTTACACAGCAGGCAGAAGTGACTTTTGTACCAGTGGAATGTGGGGTGAAATCTGAATTGAACTTTTGTGAGACTGATCGAAGCCATGGGATAGAGGTAGCCCTCTGCTTCTTCACTGACTGCCACATTTTGTTAAAAACAACTTATCTGTGAAAAGGAGTGGAACCAATCAGAGGAGAGCAGGGGACAGAGGGAAGGATAGAGGATATGGGGGAATGAATTGGAACACAGGTTTATGACACATGTGTATGAAGAAACCACAAAGAAACCCATGACTTTATATGCTCCTGAGATCAGCCAAGAATGAGTGATATGGCTGTAGATGGTCTGCTAACATTAATGAGTAATTAAAACAAAACAAAACAAAACAAAACAAAACAAAAAATCAAAGGAACTTAGAAGTTGTATAAGACCTGAGGCCAGTGCACAACTCTTTCTTGAAGATTTTAAGGACTACATAGATCGTTATTGCATAGAAAAATCAAACAGTGCCGTAGATGTGTTTTATGGAAATTTGGTATGAACAATTATATCAGAGAATTAAAGTGAGGTAACCATTATGCCAATGGGAACATAAATAGGACCTTCCAGAACCATCCATTTAAGTAACCCAGGCCCAGAAGGACATGTATGGTATATACTCACTTATAAGTGGATATTAGTTATATAATACAGGATAACCATATTACAATTGACAGACTTAAAGAAGCTAAGTAACAAGGAGGACCCTAAGGAAGATTCTTAATTCTCATTCTGAAGGGCAAATAGAATAGACATTGGAAGCTGTTAAAGAGAGGAAACAGGATGGGAGCCTACCATAGAGGTCCTCTGAAAGACTCACCCAGCAGGGGATTGAAGCAGAAGCTGAGACTCAAAGCCAAACTTTGAGCAGAGCACAGTGAGTCCTATGGAAGAGTAGGGTGGGGGGGGAATCGAAGAACCAGGAGGGGACAGGGGTTCCACAAGAAGACCAACAGAGCCGATAAATGTGGGCCCAGGGGGACCAGTGAAGGCTGAGGCACCAAACAAGAACCATGTATGGAGAAGACCTAGGTCTGCTGCTCAGATGTAACCTATAGGCAGCTCAGTCTCCATAGGGGTCCCCCAGTAAGGGCATCAGGGGCTGTCTGTCCCTGTCATGGACTCTGCTGCCTGCACTTTGATCACTTCCCACTGGTGTGGTACCTTATGCCACAGAGAAGAGGATGCAGGCAGTCCTGATGAGACTTGATAGGCTGGGGTGAGGGAGAAGGACTCCCCTTCTCAGGACCAGGGCAGGGGAATAGGAAGAGAGAGGGAGGAAGGGAGGGAGGGAAGGAAAGAGGGAAGGAGGGAGGGAAGGAGGGAGGGAAGGAGGGGGAGAGGACAAGGGGACAGGATGGGGCTACAATTGTGATGTAAGGTGAATAAATTTTTTAGAATAAATTTAAATTAAAATAAATTCTTGCTTTCCTTATTTAGTAACAGCTGCCCTTTGTCACCTGGTCCTGCTCCTGCTGGACAGCCTCTCAGGGCACAGTTTAGCTTGTTACAGTAGTTAGCACTGTGCTGCTAAGCAGAGAACATGATATCTGAAAGGATTAGGCCGCTCCCTGCTCAAGACTCAACTTCAGCTCAACATCTGATTTAAAACCTGGCTCCTAAAGGCTGCTTATTGCACAGTAATGTTGAGTGATGGTCTGATGGCTCCCTAGGGGTATGGGGCATTATTTAACTTTTTTAAAAAAAAGTTTGGAATACAAGCCACACCTCCTGTCTCTGTCCAGTCCATGCCTTTTCTTCTGATTTGTAGCTAGAATGTGGATATATTTTCCAAATGAGGGAAAACTCAGAGTGCAGTGAAATGGCACAGCCTCCTTCCTGCCTGGAGTGCAGTCTGGGGACCTGGAGGCCTGCAGCAGGCTAGACTCAAAGTGTTTGCTGGGCTCTCAGCTACATGCTGAGCAGAAAGCTTTGGATTTTACTGTAAGATGTAAAAATTCCTGCTTACAAAACCACCAGGGATTGTCCAACTTGTTGGGCTGGTGATTGATACCTTCCCAAGTTTGTTTTGTTTTTTAAAAAAATTTACCCTAGCGGGGTAGAATGCAAGGATGCATAGCACTGACTAAGGATGGGAACAAATTTAAACTCATCTTTCAAAGTCAACCTTTCAGAAATACCCCATGTCTGTCTTTCTCCTTAAAAGGCACATGCCAGAGCCTTCTTAGGAAGGGCTGAGGGCTGAGGTCATTCAGCACAATGCTGAAGGACCCTCCCTCCCTAGGGAGAGGCCCCACCCAGCTTTTGTTTGAGAGACAGGGCCTAAATCAGAAGAAAGACAGCCAGCAAGCACAGTTTGTGTTGAACATGGATTCCTGATATTTATTGCCTGCTGCCTGAGGAATTCCATGCCTAAATGGACAGTTAAACCAAACAACGATGACAAGAAAACAGAACTCCACTCAACTGCCTCCTTTCTTCTGTTTCTGGTTGGGGTTACTGTGTGGGGCGCTGGGTATGTCCAGTCATTTGGAATGAGGTAGCATTAAATTTTACAGCGTTAGCCACATTTTCCTCTTTAATTAGCTTCTGTGGATTTTAAATAACATTTAAACTGTGTGTTCTTGTGTTAATTTTAGGGGTAATCAGTAGTGCAGTTTCCTTCTCAAAATGCATTCACCTCTAAACTACCCATAAATTTTATTTCTTCTCATTCACAAGGGTCCTTCAGAGAGAAAATAGAAAGCTTTATTTCAGATCAGGACCATGCAGTATTATAAGAAGAACATGTCCCACGCTGAAGTCAACATTTAACCACTGTAATAAATATGGCAGCAATCTGAAGTCGAACACATGACTTGACACTAGTAATTGCAGACCCAACCCTTAGACTGCAGTTCAAGCATAATCATGCATATCACTAAATGCCTGTTAATTTTCGTGTATTTTACCAGGAAAGTATCATTTTTTAAAAATTCCTATACTATATGATGTTAGCTTGAAAGGTTTTCTTCAGGCTATGTTTTATTTAAGAGAGCATTAATAAATAGAATTTACAAGTATGTCACAAGGGCAAATGTATTTACAGCTCTGAACTGTGACCAAATTAAAGAGCCCATAATGACCAGAAGAATGAAAAACATAGCTGCACAATCTTCACAATCTTCATTTCTTTTGTAAAGTGTTCCCTCACCCACACTGAAGCGTCCATGCTGATTTTTAAAATTTGAAAACACACTAAATAAGATATGTGAAACTATGGTAATGGATGCTTCTAATGCGACTTACTTTTTTTTTTTTTTTTTTGTAGAATTCAAGACATTATAAAAAGAAGGGAAGGCATGCAACATTGCCTTTGTTAATTAAATATTTTATTCAGAAACATTTTCAAACTTAGAAAAAAGATGTAAGGAAATCTTGTTTAACCTTTACACCAATTCTCTAATTACTCATATTTTAGTTTTTAGTATAACTATCTTCTATTGTTTATCTATTTATTTTCTATTAATCATCTATCTGTCTGTCTATCTATCTATCATCTATCACCTATCAACCTATCATCTATATGTATACATATTTATGCATGTGTATATGTATCTATCATCATCATGATCTGTCTATCTATCATCTATGTATCAATCTATCATCTTTGTATCTATGATTTCTATCTACCTATTTATGTATCTACTATCTATCTATCATCTATCTATTATCACCTGTAAATCTATCATATATCAGTCATCTATTTATATCTATCACCTACCTCTCACTCTATCGTCTACGTACTATCTATTTATCTATTCTATTATCACTTATCAATCTATCATCTATTTATCTATCACTTATTTCTCAAATTATCTATGTACATTTATCTATTATCTATCTCTCTCTATCTACCTATCTATCATCTATTATCTATCTATCTATCATCTATCTTCATCTATCTATCATATATCACTTATGTATCTATTTGTCTGTTTATCATTTCTCTGTATCTGTATCTGCCATCTGTCATGAGCCCTCTATTTTTTCAATGTATAGTTTATTTGTTATAATTTATTCACATTACATCCTGATTGTTATCCCCTCCCTCTTATCTTCCCTTTCCCACCCTCCCTCCCTCTTCTGCTTATCCCCCTCCTCTAGTCCTCTGATAGGGGAGCCCTCCTACCACAACTGTCTGGCAACAACCCATTAGGTCTCATCAGGACAGCCTGAATCTCCTTGCTCTGTGTGTCTGCTAGGCCATCTTGCCAAGGGGCAGTGACTAAATCATAGGCACCAGAGTGCATGTCAGAGGTTCAGCAGAAGTCCCCCCTCTCCCCATGTGGAGAATCGGCAGTCCATTGATTACCTCTGAACAGGCCTCTTGGTTCTCAGCATGCATTGTTCTTAGCTGGTGCATCAGTTTGCAGGCCTCTTTTAGTCCAGATCTGCTGGCGGCTTTGATGGTCTCCCTGTGGAGCTCCTACTCCCCCTGGAACCTTCCATCCCTCTACCCTTCCCTACAACTCTTAATGCTTCACTCAGAGTCCAGCTTCAAGTCTCAGTATCTGTCCCAATCCTCTATTGGGTGGAGTCTCTCATAGGGCATCTATGTTGGGCTAATATCCACTTATAAGTGAGTATATACCATGTGTGTCTTTCTGGGTCTGGGTTATCTCACTTAAGATGATCATTTCTAGTTCCATCCACTTGCCTGCAAATTTCATGATTTCTTTGTTTTTAATAGCTGAGTAGTATTCCATTGTGTAAATGTACCACAGTTTCATTATCTATTCTTTGACTGAGGGATGTCTAGGTTGTTTCCAGATTCTGGCTATTGCAAATAAAGCCACTATGAACATAGTTGAGAAAATGTCCTTGTTGTATGGTGGAGCATCTTTCAAGTATATGCCCAGGAGTGGTATAGCTGGGTCTTGAGGTAGGAATAGTGCTACTTTCTGAGAAAGTGACAGATTGGTTTCCAAAGTGGTTGTACAAGTTTGCACTCCCACCAGCAATGGAGGAGTGGTCTCCTTTCTCCATATCCTCGCCAGCATGTGCTGTCTCTTGAGTTTTAGATCTTAACCATTCTGATAGGTGTAAGATGAAACCATAGAGTTGGTTTTGATTTGCATCTCCTTGATGACTATGGACATTGAGCATTTCTTTAAGTGTTTCTTGGTCACTTGATATTCTTCTGTTGAGAATTCTCTGTTTAACTCTGTACCTCATTTTTAAATTGGATTATTTGGTTTGGTGGTGTTTAATTTCTTGCCAGCTCAGCGCAGCCGCAGTTCACTTGCTGTGACTCAGGTTGGGCAGAGCACTCAGTCCCACCGAAGGCGCCAGCTCAGTGCAGCCGCAGTTCACCTGCGGTGACGCAGACTAGGTGGAGCGCTCAGGTCCACCAAAGGCGCCAGCTCAGCGCAGTTGCAATTCACCTGCTGTGACACAGGCTGGGTGGAGCGCTCAGGTCTTGACTTCTTTATATATTTTAGATATTAGCCTTTGTCAGATATAGGGTTGGTGAAGATTTTTCCCAATCGGTAAGCTGTCACTTTATTCTGTTGACAGTGTCCTCTGTCTTACAAAAGCTGTTCGGTTTCATGAGGTCCCACTTATTAATTATTGATTTTAGAGCCTGAGCTACGGATGTTCTGTTCAGGAAGTTGTCTCCTGTGCTGAATTTCTAGGTTTTTTTTCTTCTAACAGATTTAGTGTATCTGGTTTTATGTTGAGGTCTTTAATCCATTTGGACTTTAGTTTCATGCAAGGTGATAAATATAACTATTTGCATTTTTCTACATGTAGACATCCAGTTAGACCAGCACCATTTGTTGAAGATGTTGTCTCTACCTCTGCCATATATTATCTATCCTTTATTTCCACTAGAGACTATGTTACAGAAGTGAAGTTTTATTATTTCTAGATATTTCTGTGTGTATTTCCAATACAATTATAATCGAGTATTTATGCATGCATGCACACATGCAAATTATTTTGTAATATGTTTCTCACTGTCAATGGTCTACTTCCTCAAGTCATAACATTTGGCATGGAACATTCTAGAAGTAATGTTTTCTTACATTAGCTCTGACTGTGTGGCTAAAGGTTCAGGTAGTGCTGTTCCTCTGGTATTAACCTAGTATTTTCCTGATTAGCTGAACAATATTTTATATTTATTAGTATATTGATAAATATTAATTTTGTCTAAGATTATTTGAACCCAAGTAAATATTCTGTCTCTGTTACAAAGCTTTTCATCTTTCTCACTTTTATTTGATTCTATTATTATGATATATGGTTACATCAGCAACCTTTCTTGTAGGCTTAGATTTTTCAAAACCTACTAGTTAGGGTTCTTATACTCTTCAGCCTTATTACTAACCCACTGACCAGAGGAAAGGGAGAAAGAATATTAACAGGAAAAGAGAGTTGTGGACCTGTTTAGACATAGTTCCTTGGGCCAGTATCACTCTGTGTGGTACTTTCAATGTTATTATGACAATAGCGGCAACTTCCCTCAGGGTAAAACATCACTCCTGGAGATGCAAGTAGAAATGATGGGGATTTAAAAAAATATATTTTATTACCTTATTAATATTACATCTCAATTGTTATCCCATCCCTTGTATCATCCCATTCCTCCCTCCTCCCTCCCTCCCATTTTCCCCTTACTCCCCTCCCCTATGACTGTGATTGAGGGGGACCTCCTCCCTCTGTATATGCTCATAGGGTATCAAGTCTCTTCTTGGTAGCCTGCTATCCTTCCTCTGAGTGCCACCAGGCCTCCCCATCCAGGGGACGTGGTCAAATATAGGGCACCAGAGTTCGTGTGAAAGTCAGACCCCACTCTCCACTCAACTGTGGAGAATGTCCTGTCCATTGGCTACATCTGGGTAGGGGTTCGAAGTTTACTGCAAGTACTATCGTTGGCTGGTGCCATGGTTTGAGCAGGACCCTGGGCTACTGGTGGCCCATCCCCTCCACAACTGGCTCACCTCAAGCAAGGCCTGTGCCTCCACATCTAAGTGTGAACTCTGAAAGTGCTTTAACTTGCTGATCTCTTCAGTCCCCTGCAGATGTGAGGCCACCCCATGCCATGGTCCTGGATTTCAGAACACAAGGACCTTTTAAAGGCCTGATGGGATTGAGATGAGACACCTGGGGGTGTGCCTCAGTGCAGGAGACCAAGTCGAGCACCAGAAGGGAGCTGTGCACAGCAGGCCTGGGTTGGCAGCTATTTTGTTCATCAGTAAGAGGGGAATTCTCTTGGGGGAGGAACTTTCTTTACTTAAACCATGAAATGAACAACTTAAAAATACAATCATGTTTGGAAGATTTATCTTCTGGTGAAGTCCAAAGATCAGATAAGTTTATGGGTACGAATGTAAAGCAAAGTGAAAGAGGAAGTGATGGGAGGCCAAGCCACGCTCCCCATACATTAGAAGAAGGGTTGCATGGGGGGAAATTCCAGCCGAGTCTGAGGAGAAAAAACACAAAGCCACATTCCTCCATTCTGAGTGTGTAAATATAACGTGGAAGGACTTTTCTTTTTGCTACACTTGACAGTGTTATAGGGTCCTCTGTGGAGTTCATTCTTGACCACAGCTAATGTAGACATTTGAGACTCTGGGATATGGATGGATTTGTCTGCCAGGTGGGTCTTTGTAGGGAGAATTTGAGGTTCTTTATGGAGAGCCCTAGGCCTAAGGGAAGTGTGTACTCAGCAAGCCGACTCGGGCGCAGCCTCCATCATGGATAGGGCAGATTTCTCTCATGATCTTCATGGTACATGTCTCAGGAACATGCTCCTGAATGCAGAACCAACACACAAAGGGTCCTGTGCATGACCTAAATGTTTGTGCAACATTTTGTGGGGTGCATTATGAGTGGTAGAAGGCATATTCTCCCTGAGTTGACTTCAGACAGAGCCTAGATCCCAAGCATCCTAGCTCCCTCACTGTCCATAGCATGAGGATTCTGGCACACTGAAGAACAAAGGGGCTGGTAAGGCAGTGTAGTGGTGCCTGTGGCCAAGGCAGACTCTAGGGCTAGGAGAGTCGGTCCCGGTGACTGACTTAGCGATGTTATCATCTTCAGAGGGTGGTAGTTATCCCCAGGACACTGGACATAGAAAGTACTTTAAATAGATGAGCAGAGGTATTCAAGAGAAAAGAATCAAAAGAACCATGAACAGAAAAACAAAGGGAAAGGGCTGGAAAGATGGTTCAGTGTCTTAGAGCATACACTTCACAGAGGACCACAGTTTTGTTCTCAGTACTCAGGTGGGACAGCTTTCAACTACCTGTAAACCCAGCTCCAGGGGGATTCCCTCTGGCTTCCACAGGCACAGAGACTCACATGCATGTGCCAATATCCATTTTATTTTTTTGAGACAGGGTTTCTCTGCGTACTCTCTGCGTACTGTCCTGGAACTCACTCTGTAAACCAGGTTGGCCACAAACTCAGAGGTCTGCCTGTGTCTGCCTCTCAACTGCTGTAATACAAGGTATGCATCACCACTGCCCAGCTAAATAAAATAAATATTAAAAGAGGTAAATATGTCAAAAGACATTCTACAATTAGAACTGTAGCTGTGAGGGAAAAGTTACTAAGTAGTAGTGAAACCTGGCAAGTGGCACATGCCCATAACCCCTGCACTAGGGTGGCTGAAACAGAAAGATGGCTGTGAAATGAGCTTAGCCTGGTATGTATAGTGAGTTCTAGGCCAGCCAGCACATCACTGTTGGATTCTGTTTCAAAAAAGGTAACCACTAAAGGACTGGATACTGACTTTTTATAGTGTATCCATAGTAAGGGAGGGGGCATAAGGGGATTAAAATGAAAGTAGTTGATTATGGAACATTGAGGCAACACTGTAGTTTCTAACCTACATGTGTTTAAGAAGGAACACTGAGAGGACAGCACAACATGCAGCAGCGAGCAAGGCATTCCTCAGCAGTAGACTCTGTGCTGGAAGCTGGAAGTGTGATATGCTGTGTAACCTCCGTCAGAGTGTTTGCCCCCCACACACTAAAGCTGCATTTGAACCTGACCCCAAAGCCAATTGTCTCCTCCCATTCCTTGGAGGAGGAATATGGTTTAATGTTGAGGTTTCAATCAAAGGCTGCAGATAAAAGCGAGGAAACAGCAGGCTTCTGAGTTCAAGGTTGAAGAGAGGCAAATGGCCTGGCTCTAAGTTCTTGCTTCCCAGTTCAGAAAGACTTTCAAAGTTTGTCTAAAGTCAACAATCTTTTGGCTGCTGTTTTCATTGACAGATTGGAGAAAGGTGAAATAGCTCACAAAAGGAAGGCAAGAGCCTCTTTACCGGTCACATAAATAGAAGGAAAGGACTAGAAGTTTGAAGGCAACAGTGTTGTGACCCATTGCCTGGTTTCTCTAGGGACCTGGAAAGTAGAAAGTGTTGTGAGCCTTAGGGGAAGCCACATGAGCTGTGGCACTGGAGGTGGGGCTGAATGCAGGCCACTGGCTGTGCTCAAGACAAGGCTTATGGTCAGGCACGGCATGAAGGGATGGTGTGCCAGATCAGCTAATGAAATTACAAAACTCCTCTGAGTTGCTAAAAACCAGTTCTGACACCACTGGGCACACACTGACATTTAATCTCAAAACACACACACAGTGGTACAAAAAGCTAGGAAAAGTTGAAAACTCACAGAAACACATACATGTTTGTAATGAGTCGGTTTGGAGAATCTGGTGATGGTTCTTGGAGAGGGTGGTAAGCAATGGCCAGCCACAGAGGCTAGAAGCAGACCAGATTGGTGCTTGACGGAGCTGGCAGTGCTGAGCACTGGGAAAGGACTACAAAGGCGTGGTGTTCAGAGGATGACCACCGGTCTAGGATAGTTATAAAGCAATGTTGGAGTAATCAGATACAAATACAGAATAAAATCAACATGACCTCTGCATTAAGATATATATATATATATATTCAATTCTACATGTATTTGTATCTAAAATTAAAAGGTAAAACAATAAATTATTGAGAGGCAGATGAAGGAGGTGACTTCATGATCTTACATTGAATAGTTGTTTTCTTATAGAGGATACAAAACCTATGAGAGGCACAGGGCTCATGCAGACTAATTAGACTACGTGTACTTGTTCATTGGACGATGAAAGAAAAAAAGCAAGCAGCAAAGGTCAAAGCAAGAAAAAATGTTTGTTATACATTTGACATAACTTTTATATAATAGACTGACAGAGAGTTAGATTTTTGTATGTATTTTTATTATTTATATAAAACAATATAAAACTTCATATTACCCAGTGAAGACTGGGTAATTGACTAGAAAAAATGCACATGAGGAAAGGCATCCAACTGATTAAGAAATATTTCAAAGACTGCTTAGACCCAGGTCAAACTCTCTGTTGCAAACCTGCTGCCTCCTTATACATGTTCTGTTCCTTTTTTAACAATCACACCCCAAGCCTTGAGTATACAGATGCATTGGAACATTTAAAATAACTCTAGTTTCAAAAATGTAAATGGATGCTGGTTTTTATTAGTAAACAGGGAAATGCAAATTAAAACAACCAGGAGACTCCTCTAACATCTGCCAGAATGGAGAACAAACAAACAAACAAATGCAAGCACACCAATAACTAGTTTTGAGGAACGCAGGGTGGGGGTGGGGGTGGGGTGTTAGAAAGACTCTTATTCATCCATGGTAGGCATGTAATATCACCTTTTTTAGAGAAAGTGTTTGGAAATAGTTATTAAAACTTCACTTTATCGTGTGTGTATTTTCGACCACCTTCTTCCATTATTTCTCCAGCAAAGACTACTTCAAAATTTTTATAGATTGGCTAAATAAATGGTGACATAGTCACACAATGGGAAAGCAGATAGCATTAAAAGTGAGCAATACTGTTGTACCCGTGCACACATCTTAGAAATGCAATGTGTAAGAATCAAGTGAACTTCAGACTATATAAGAGAATCCAGAAATAGGCACTAGGAGCTCTGCTGATGGAAGGGGCAGTGTTTGCTTTTGTGGGAAAGTGGCAGGGTCATAACTTAGGACAATAGGATCCAGCCCACTGTGGGCAGCACTATCCCTACACAGGTGGACCTGGGTCACACAGAAAGGAAGGTGAGCCTGACCTCTTTAGCAAGCCAGCAAGCACCATTCCTCCAGGTGCCCTACTTAAGCTCCTGCTCTGACTTATTTCAATGATGGACTGTGCCTTGGAAACGTAAGACAAGCTCTTTCCTCCCCTGACTTGGTGGTGGATCTGATATTTGTCACAGCAACAGGATGGAAATACAACACAAAGTAACTGTCAATGAAATGTTTCTAAGTACCTCTGGAAGGAAAAGCCAGGGTGATACTAAAAGCAGAGAGCAAGGTTAGAATGTGTGATGTCCTAGGGATGAGGCCTGAAAGGCTGAACTTGGGCCAGGTCTTCCACCATGGTGGCACACCAGTACAGCTAGAAGAACATGTGATTCCCATTCTTGGGCCTCATGTCTGTTTCTGCTATCAGTGGTTAAGATTCCATGACCAACTGACTTTCACACGAACTCTGGTGCCCCATATTTGACCACATCCCCTGGATGGGGAGACCTGATGGCATTCAGAGGAAGGACAGCAGGCTACCAAGAAGAGACTTGATACCCTATGAGCATATAAAGGGGGAGGAGGTCCCCCTTAGTCACAGTCATAGGGGAGGGTAGTAAGGGGAAAATGGGAGGGAGGGAGGAATGGGAGGATAGAAGAGATGGGGTAACAATTGAGATGTAATACGAATAAATTAATAAAAGATATTTTAAAAAAATATTCCATAACCAGTAGCTCAGGTTGCATCCCTGAATTTCTGTTCCCAAAGGGCCCTGGCCCTTGTGAGCCCTTCAAGTTTTTCTCTTCCCAGCAGTACAGAGGCTCCATCCAGGGCCATCTGTGGTCTCTTCTGGCTCAAGTGCTGTTCTGAGAACCTTAGATTACACAGGCCCCGTCTTAGTAGCCATTTAGTTTGTTTATTGTGTGCTTGTAGGAGTGTGAGCTGGAGGCACCTAGGTGGAGCCAGAGGACAGTTTGTGGGACCCATTTCTTTTCTTCTACTATCTGAATGTCAGAGATTAAAGTCACCCACTCAGTCATCTTTCTTGCTAGCACATTCTGTGAGGCATAACTTTAGAACATGTCCCAGGCTGATCCTGAACTCCTGAGCTCAACGGTGCCTCCTACCCAGCTTCATCCTCTCAAGAGCTAGAAGCATAAACATGTACCCAGACATGAGTTTGCCTCTTAAAGGCAGACACAGAGATAATGTATAATGCATTTTGGGTACCAAAAACACTAACAACCTCCCCCAAAAAAGAGAGGAAAAACAACCCCCAAACCTCCAAACAACTTAAAATCGATAAGAATAATGAGGAATAAGTGGAGATGCTCTGTATTGGTGTAACCTCCTTAATGCTTCCTGGTCCTCTAGACTCCAGAGCCCTCATGCCTGAAGACAGGCCTTTCTTTTATCCTGTCCCCTAAGCAAAGTGACAAGGAGCAATGAGGCACTCACTCAGTAGCCTGACTCTGACCTTGCTGCCTTGAGCAGTTCACTTCTCTGTGCCTCAATTTCCTTAACTGTTCAATGGCGAGCACATCATTAATTTCAGGGCTCCGTGAAGGCTCAATATCAGTTATTAAGAGTTCAATTAGTTGTTATTACACAAAGCTGGACTAACATTACATGCATACCTTGGACTCAAGTCCAATTTTTTCCGCCCTCAAGTGCAATGCCCTTGCCCAGATACCTTTTAACCTCTTTTCTTATAGGAGTTAGAGTCTGGGCCCCATGCCCAGAGTTGAGGTCCTAAAACGTAAGACTAAGATGTGAGTGGGCATTTCCAAGGGATTGGTGTCCAGATGAAGCTGGATCCAACTGCCCTGTCAGCTAATGGAGGTGAGCAAGACGCAATTCATAAAACAGAGGCCAAAGAAAGTAGATGCCGGGCAAACACTGCTTGAAAATACACTACAGTGTGGCTAAGCATGGGAGCAAGATCTGGCTGGGGAAGTAAGGCTAGTGGAAAGCCCTGGGGCAGGTTGTAGATATTTTATTGGTGTTCCTTTTTGGCAGTAGAGATCCAACTGTAAATGTTTATGGAATAATGATCTCCTTGGCTTTTTCCTCTGGCATCTGGGACCACTTAACACCTACCTGCAGGTCCAATCTTATCTCCACTTTCTTGGCCAACTTTGGCCAGGAGAATCTGAGTCCAGTCTAGTCATCTAGCACCAAGCCAATCCTTTTTGGTAGACAGGATCTGACACTCACTGCACCTTGTTTTCCGGAGTAAAGCCTTTCAATATGTTAGTGGCTGGAGGGTGTGTACTGCCCTGAGTGTGGTCAAGAGGGATGCTGCATCCCACTCCTGACTTGCTGAGGCTATGACTTCCTGGATAAAGGAAGGTCCCCATGCTGGACCTTGGCCCACTCTAGGATGCCCAATACCTTCCCACCTCCCCAGATGTTTCCTCTTGCATGTTAGTTTGAAATGTGTGTTTATGCAGAGACAGTTCTGTCTCCTAGACCTGACTTTCCTAATGATAGCCATCCTTCCGTGGGCTGAACATTCCTAACAATCACAGTGTTTTAATATCAAGAAAACAATGAGCTATTTATTGCTAAACATTTCTATATACAAAACTAGTACTTTACCTTAACATTCATTTCTTATTTTCCCAATGAACTACGATGTATGTACTTGTTAAACTGAGGTTTTAGATGACAAAACTGAGATTCAGAGAGGGGAAGACCATTATCCCAGATCACATAGAGTGTAAGGAGCACATCTGAGTTTCAAAGCCAGTGACTTCAAAACCTGAGACTATAAACATGCTGTTCTAGCCACTATTCTACCAATGGCAAATAAATAATAAAGGAGGACATCTGAAGTAACCTGAAATGAGGATGCTCCATAAAGATAAGTAAGTGTCTTCCATGAAATATGATTTCCAGTTTATCCTCATCAGTTCATCTAGAAATGTCCTCAAAATGACTTACTCTTTTTTTGTTTATGACTGAAAGGAAGGCTGAGATAGATAGCTAGGCAGGGGAAAAAGTAAAAATTACCCTCCTTAGAAAACTATTTTGTTGTGGTGCTTCTTGGATGTTAAGTGAGTGAGACTTCTTAAGGCTGTGGAACGACTCCTCTGATGTGGAGATGTATCACAGCTGACATGGATTAGCTGGGCAGGTGGAGCATTGTGAGCTTTGCTATATTAAGGACTATTAGTGAGTGACAGAGAAAGTCTTTAGTCATTAGTTCCCGGACAGATGGTAGTGTAATGGGAAAATGTCTTATAAACTTCATGCAAACTTCAAAATTGTTTTAAAAGAGACCCTTAAAACAAAAGCACAACAAACAATAAAACGTCCCTGGTTCAGGATGAACAGTAAGTTCCTACCCCACTTTGTTTAGTTTAATTTGTGATGCCATTTGCAATACAAAATCAACATGTCCTCTTTGCAGTAAAAAAAAAAAAACAAAAAACAAAAAACAAAAAAAAAATCCCACATTTATCATTCAGCTTTACGCACTTGTTTAAAACCCATTCGTGGAGCGCAGTAGAAAGGTCTAAACTCTGATACTGAAGAATAATTTTTGAGTTGAGGATTCCATTGTTAGGCTTGAATCCCCAAATACTTCCTGCCAAAGGCTGTAAATGGCTGATGTTAGTGACTTGGCTCTGCAAATTTTTTGTAAATACAAAAACTGTTCCCGCCTTCAAATGTGCAATGTTTTTCATAGGAGACAGGTATAAGTCTCAGGAGTGTCTAGTTCACGTTTTCAGCCCCTCCCCAAGTTCCGCAGAGAGATTCTAAGGTGGGGAGGAGATCATTTAAAACTTGTCACAGTGGCTTTCTTTTTTACTGGAAAATATCTTCCCCTAAAACACAAAGTTCTTCTAGGTTCCTCTATAGAGAAAAATGTCACCCCAGCAGGCAGTGCTTGGGACCCTGTCGTGGTGTAGCTTTCAGACTCATTGATAGGTGTGAAAGGACTCAGAGGCTTGGCACATTGGTGTAGTCAGCCTGCTGTCTCTGCCACTGCTACACTGAAGGCTCTGGGTACTTCCTCAGATCATGCCCTGGAATACTCTTTGAGCATTTGTGTTGGCAGCATTCTTGTTCTGGCAGTTCTTTCTATGGATGTTCCTCTTCCATTGCACACGTCTTTGTTGAGGCACTCAGAGAAGCTGGAGTGATCAAAGCACAGATGGAAGCAGCAGTGGAAGAGAGTGCACAGTTGGAAATAGACATGGACGCTTCTCTCCTGTAGGTTCCTATCTTAGGTTGAGTCTTTGGATCCATCTTTGGTTTTTACCTGTTTTTACATGAAATTCTCAAACGGGAAGTTTTATTCACACAGACCTAGAAGGTGGCTTTGACATGGCGGCTTTTCGAGCACAACATTGTTCCTTTCACTGTGGGTTTTTCTGCGGTAAAATAAAAGTGGAGCTTGAATTCTTAGTAAGAGGAACATTTGAGTCCTTGAAGATTAGAACCGACTTCCTTTAAAATATTACTTAAGTCCAGCTTAGAATTTGCTGAGAATTCAGCTATCTTGTGGGCAGGAGGTTCATGACAGTTCTCAGCATGGGAATTAGGTATTGGGATAAAGCATACAGGGCTAGATTTAAAAAAAAAAGAGAGAGAGAAACCCTAAGTACAGTGATTTATATAAACAGATCCTTGTCTGTCTGAAAATAGCATTCATATGTAAGATGAAAAATCCCCCAGTAAGTTAGAACAGGAAAAATAAAGTCTATTTATAGTTTCTGGGAAGTTAGAGACCAAGAATGGGTCTGAATCACTATCTGAGAAGCTTCTCTGTGAGCTTTTCCGTCTGTCTCTGCCAGGGATGCCGTGATGACAGGAGTGACTCTGATCCCCCATCCTCCAGCCTTTGTTGAGAAAGTATTGGCCAAGAGCTAAGCTAGATCTTTGGGGAAAGGCACATACAACTATACACACACACACACA
>OU015751.1:78995283-79016042 GCA_907169655.1 Acomys percivali | reverse complement strand
GAGAGAGAGAGAGAGAGAGAGAGAGAGAGAGAGAGAGAGAGAGAGAGCCAAAGTGCCTGGATTATATAGTGAAGAGCCTCTGGGGGAGGATATGTTAAATAGGCACCTCACCTAGGCTGCTTGTCCAGCATTGCCTGAAACCCCACACTCAGGTCAGACTGATAACTCATCTGTGTACCACCCTTGCTTGGAAAGGGTTAACCATTACAGGAAGCCAGCTGTATCTCTCACACAGTGCACAGAGCTGACTTGCAGCTTAACTCTCACCTTGATGCTTGGTGTTTCTTACCAACTTGATAGAATCTAAGAGACTCAGGTGGGAGACAGACCCCTGGGCTTACCTACTGGAGGGGGTGGGGGAGGTAATCTTGATTGTAATTGAGGTGGGAAGACCTGCTTGTGGATGGCACTGTTCCCTCCTTGGGACAATGGACTGTGTAAGGGAGCTGAGCAGCAGGGGAGCTGAGCAGCAGCAGCAAGGTGAATTCACTGCTGTCCTTTCCTGATGGTAATATAAGATGACCAGCTGCCTCAAGCTCCTGCTGCCCTGACACACTGCAGCTCCCATTAAGTCCTTTATGCCCTAAGGTGCTTCTGTCAGGGCATTTAATCACAGAAACAGAAAAGCAACCAGGGCATCCCTTTTCCTCGTATACAGTTCTTACATTTTTTTTGTAGTACTGGGGTTGGAACCTGGTTGCTAGGCAACTGTTCCAGCACGGAGCTACATCTCCAGCCCAACCTCTGACTTTTGACTCTGCTCTTTTAGGTCATAGTAAAAAGCAGATACATGTAGAATTTCCCTTATTGTCTTAGAAAGAGTCTTTTAATATGTAAAAAAAAAAGAAAAGAAAAGAAAGAAAGAAAGAAAGAAAGAAAGAAAGAAAGAAAAGATCAAGATGTGAGTTCTTGTGAGAAGTTGAGCTATAGAAAACATTGCCTTATGGGGTACTTAATTGGTTAAGTTTACTCCAGCAAGACATGACCAGACAGTCCAGGACTCATGCATTTAGAATTCGCTGGGCATGGTGGCTCTTGTGTTTTATTCCAGCACTTGGGAGGCAGAGGCTGGTGGATTGCTGTGAGTTCGAGGCCAGCCTAGTCTACAAAGTGAGTCCAGGACAGCCAAGGCTACAGAGAGACCCTGTCTCAAAAAACCAAAAACCAAAACCAAAAAAAAAAAAAAAATCCAAACTGAGTCAAGATGCATCAATTCACTGGGCTTCATTTACTCTCCCATTGAGTCTGCAGACAGGAGCACGGCACAGTGCAGTCCAATGCATGCAAGCTGTTTGCACAGGGACCTCAGGCGTAAATCAAGAAACAAACCTGTCTGCCCTCGATATACCAAACAGTTCATGTCTGATGGATCAGGATCCCACATAATGGATAAAAGGCTGCAGGAAAGATCTCCATCTGCCTTTCTGCAGGGAGCTGGTGCTTTTAATGGAGTATTTGGACAAACGCAGGCTTTTACTTAGAAAGGATAAAGGATCTATGGCAGCCACTCTTAATCGCGGGTATTATGACCAAATCTGGTACAGTAGCCAGACCACAAGGGAGGCAAAAATGTTCAGCTGTGAATGGGGAAGGATGGTCCTGCTCACCCCGTCCTTTCCACATTACTTTCTCCCTTCCAGATGTGCAGCCTCAGATCAAAATTCTGTCCCTATTATGCAGGATATGAACCTAACGAGGCTCAATTGCTCCATTATGCATTATTTTCTCGGCATCTGTTAGCCACGGATCCTGGACTGAACTTTAAAGCTTGCTCCTTTGCTGTTAAAGTCCTATTCATTTGCAGTTTTTCATAACCTAATAAAAGCACCCTTCTGCAGCCCAGGTCTTAAGTTACTTGTTTGCTCGCCCGAGGGGGAATGTGCAGACAGGCTGCATGGTCGTCTGCTGAAGGCTCTGCAGGTTACTCTGAGCTCTGCACACAGAACCATTGCTTAAAGACACTAGATGGCACAGGAGAGGTAGGAATGCACCAAGGAAAGCTCTATTTTTATGTTTTGTAAAAAGTCGTATGGTAAAATAGAGTCTGTTTGCACATTCTTCGGTGTTCTTTTGTTGTGTAAACCTTATCCTTAGGACTTTTCAGAATTGGAGGCTGGAAGGTAAAATTCTCGCTTCTAGTTTGAAAAACAAGACTTAAAAAATACTTGCTTTATTAATAAGTGTATTTCCCCTTTAGTTATGTATATAATGAAATCACATATGTAAATAAAATAATGTACATTGTGTATGCATTTGCTGTGTGTGTTATCTTTATAATGAGTAGATATATTATGTATGTTATCTTTACAATGAATAGATATATTGCTATGTCAGCAAACTTAGAGAGAGTGCACACCACAGCGTGTGTAGACGAAAACGCAATTGCATTTGCTGTTTTAATTATATGACTAATTAAGAAGAGTTCAATTACGAGAAATACTTTTCTGAGGGAAAAACACAAAAATTAGACATGAAGTATAAAAATGCAATGGCTATGTTTTCCCTCAGCCTATAGTGAATGCATGTATGTCCATGTGTATTGTTCTCACCAAACAGGAAGTTACCTCATTATTTCACATAGTGAAGGGTTATGACACAAAGAAGGAAGGATATTAAATAAATAATGATTACTGGGACCCAGAGTGACCGTTTACCACAGTGAGAGGACAACTG
Organism: Acomys percivali; assembly: GCA_907169655.1. Lineage (NCBI taxonomy): Eukaryota > Metazoa > Chordata > Mammalia > Rodentia > Muridae > Acomys > Acomys percivali. The sequence continues at coordinate 79,013,369 of OU015751.1, read as the reverse complement.
ACTGTAATTAGCAACTCCACTCATTATATAGGTAGAACCCTGGGGAAGTCCCTGTTACTTGTTGAGCAAGGATTGCTTATCGGGACCATGGCAAGAGTACGCATGGCTCAGAGGAGGCTGGCTGTAGTTAGCAAAGAGTGACTAGAGGCCCCATTAGCAAAGAGATTGGCAGTAGTTGCTTTTTTAAAAAAAACACTCTGAATAATTAGCAATAATATAAAGCTTATGAAAACAGCCCTAGCATGTTGTTTCCAAAGCTGTTTTTTATAGACTAGTTGAATTTACAGGAAAAGAAATGTTTTCTTATTTGTAATGTGGGGACAATAACATTGGCCCAAGGGGTTGTTTTGAGAATTAGAAATAATGTATGCAAGGATACACAAGTGTAACTAATCTCATGCAGATTAATCGATTTATTATTGAATTAAGTTCTTCTAAATTAAAATAATCAGAAACATGGAACCAAGAAGTCATCTTTACAGAAAAAACAAGAACGCCTAAACAATTCTGAGAGTCACCTGTTAAGAAGTGATCAGAGAACCATACACATTCACAAGCTTCACTGTGGGAAGTATAATACACACTAACACTGTATGCTAAAATTACAGTTACTAAATATTTTGAGTGGTGTCATCATCTCATGCCGGATTAAAAAGGGCCTGGGTTCATGTTTTCCAAGATGTGGGTTCAAGTTCTAGTGCCATCAGTTATTAATTAGGTGATTTTGAGTATTTAATTCTAGGTCCCAGATTTTTTAATAAAAAGATAAAGATCATTTAAGTTTGGGTAGTTATGTCTCCAGGAAGCTTTTGGTCATCAGATATTTTTTCTCACTGCATTTCTTCTATTTTGCCTGGCATCAGTATGGCTACACCAGTTTTCTGATGGTTAGTTTTATGACTTTTTTTTTTCATATTTATGTCAGTTACACATTTCCCCTGTCTGTTTCATGAACAGTTTTTGTAGACAGCATGTAGCAATCTTTAACATTCTGGCCATTTTCACTCCCTCAGAGAATTTTAATCCCTTTGACATCACTGTGCATTTTAGAACGAAAGAATTTATTATCATACATACGAGTTTGGGAGTTTCAATTTGTTTTTTTTTTCTGTTTGTGTTCTTTTGGATTGAAATTTTACTTGTTTCACTGGTACAGAAGTAAAATAATAAATGTGTTTCTGTTACACACACACACACACACACACACACACACACACACACACACACACACACACACAGACACGAGGGGGATAGACTGAGAAAGTTGGCTATGGGAGACAGTACAGAGTAACACGAGGCCAGTCAGAGAAAGCAAAATGACTGAGATACTGGCAGAGAGCACAGTGGAAGAGTGCCCACTGATGAGTGTCACTCACACTTGGGATGGAAATTGGAAGAAGAGATCGCAGTGGAGTTTGGAATACTGAGGGTCTTGAGGGGGAAAATGTCAATATTATTTTTCAAAATGTTTAGTTTTCAATACATTTCATTGTGTGATTCCTTCTCCAGCTCATATCTGCTCCATCTGGAGTAGGTAGGAGAGCAGGTTTGCGGGCTACCGACTCAGTAGGATAAATGATACCTTTCATAGTATTGGTGGGCATAAGGGGAGAAGACCATGCATCTTGGAAATGATATGGAATAGAATTCCATATGACTATGTGGCAGAACTGTAGGAATAATGACTGGAGCCAGCATCAGGCGCTACAATAGTGGCCAGCTCCAGGTTAGGAGTTTAGACATCTGTTTAGTATAGCCATATCAACTGGATTCATGTAAATCCTGAAATGTCAGGGTAGGGAAAGAAATATCTATGGATGAAAGATAATACATTTTAACATATGTAGTTTTAAAAGTAATTTATCACAAGCAGTGCTTTTTGAAGATTTAATTAATATGCATATGTGTGTTGGCTTCATGTATGTATGTTCACCAGGTGCGTGACTAGTGCCTATTGGAAAAGGGCATTGATTTCCTTGGCGCTACAATTACAGATGGTCGTTAGCTACCATAGAAGAACTGGAAACTGAGTCTGGGTCCCCTGTAAGAGCAGCAACATTCCTCACTGCCAGTGCCATCTCTCTAGTCCCTAGGCAGTCAGTGGTTTTGTGTGCATGTGTTTGTGTTCCTGTTCACGTATGCATGCACCCCATCTTAATCTGTTGAGTAGGTTGACTGGGGTGGTTGTTAAAGTTGAAAATAACCAAATATGGAGTACACATGCTGGGAGTAGGACTGTTGGCCAGCACTTGAAAGTCTCTGATCAAAACTCCCCACTTCGGAGGTGTCTAATCCAAGCTTTCAGCTCCCTTCATCTCAGATCAGCACCAGATGGTGCGGTAATTAGTGCGTTGGACCTACACGTGCTTTCGCGTTGGCAAAGTTAGCTCTGCTCAAGATGCGGGTTGGAAGTGGTTGCGTTTGTTGACTATGCTTTAATAACCTAAGGTAAACTTCCAAAGTAATTTTCTCGTTCTGAGGAGTAATAGGTACTATTTGGTGGTAGTTTGTCTGTGAATTTCTTTGTACATGTTCACACACTACTATGAAAGTTTCCAGTGTTAAAATTGAGTCAAGTGATAGATAGTAAGTGCTCATGTGTCCAAGGCCATACAATTGGTGTTTAACAGACCTGAGATTATAGACTCTGGTTCTAGACACTTTTCTATTATTTATTCAGTGATGGGTATTGAACTCAGGACCTTTTATATGGTAGGCAAACTCTACCACTGAGCTATACCCCCTGTTGGCTATATACCGATACTGTGATTCTGAATACAATTCTCTATTCATTTCTAAGGTCTAAATGAAGTAATTCATGTGAGACATACTTAGACAAGTGTCTGTCACTAGACAAACACTCAAATATTGGTTAAATGTGAGTTGCTTCCTGAAAGTCTGTGTATCTATGTTTTGGTTTTATAGTAATGGAAGTGTATTTATAAGTTCATCACAACATTCATTTACAATACACACATTGAATGCCAAGACAGCATTCAAATAAAGTCATGAGAGCAAAGTCCTTTAAGCTACAGAGTGACGTGGAGCTGGCATACTGTCACATGTGGCTTTATTAGGAGGGCGTGGTATACACGGATACTATTTGAATAGATTCCCTTAAACGTCATTCTTGAACACAGTATGTCCAGCATTGGAAAATCCTGTGTGGATCTTAGTAAAATATTCTTACACAGTGATGATTTTATTCCAAAAACTTTCCAGGTCTATTAAGAAAAACAAAACAGCTCTTACCTTGAGAAGGTCTGAGAAAGCAAGCCTGACTTTCCCACCAGGGTTCGATCCAACCTCGAAACAAACTTATTTTTCTTTATAGGATGCCTTCCCATACTTCTTTTTACTGACTGACAGTTTTTTTCTTGGCTAAGTTCCACTGAAAGCAGGCAAGAGAATAAAGAACTTGCTTTTGTTATGTTTGAAAGGAATAATATTTTTCCCTCCCTCTGGGTACAAATCACTTTAGATAAGCACTCCAAGATCAGGAAGCAAACAAGGCAAGCTAGAACATCGCTTATCTGTTTTAGAGCCTCCACAAATGTGCTCTGTCTGACTAAGAACTTCTCAGAGGGATGAGGAAAGAAATATGGTGGAAAAAGAAAAGTTCAATCTGCATTTCAGAGGCAGGTGGGGAGCGTGCTGTCCCATGTGCCCACCCTTTGGAAATGGAAATACAGAGAGTTCTTAAGTGGCAGGTCCAAACAGTGTAAATAAAGATTAAACAACAAGGCCCCACAGCTGAGACTTACTTTACTACCCCATCTGCTGATACGCAAAGCAATTCTCATGCTTTCTACCTGCAAACACAGGTGGGGAAATATGAATAGAAGGCACGAGGCTCATGTAATTTGAAGTGATTCGTGACTTACTATTCAATAAGTATGATAATGTAATAATGTAAGTACTACATTATGGTCATTTCAGTTTATAAAACAGGATTTTAAAATGGGTTTCTTTCTCATGTAGAAATGAACAGTTACATGAGCTGCTGCAAAGAATAGATTGCTAACAAATAAGTCATTTAAAAACTCAGAAACACGTAAAAAAAACCAAGCAGTTGATAATGGTAGAAAATAAACAACTTTCTTTAAGTCTTCATTGATGTGACACCTAACACTTAATAATAGTTGTAGACTGTAACTCCATAATAGGTCCTTATCTAACGAGGTTTGCTCGCTCAGTCTCCACACTTCACTACTAGAATAAGTAGTAACTGACTTCTCTGAGAAGTCCCATCTTGTTAGGAGATGGATTTAACCAGATAGCTATGCACCTTGCTTGGTCAGCACCCTCAGCTTAGCGAGGCGTGGACACACTTTTGTGAGCTCTTTCTACCTCCATCCAGCAGGTAAAACACCAACAGATGCTGGTACCCCATTCAGCAGTGAAGACTGCATGCTCTGTCTGCAATTAAATCCTGTGGCTTGTGGGATGGATCAAGCTGGGATTCATTAAGTCAGAGGTATTTAATCAATAAATGTAGAGTGTTGGAGTAAATCCTTAAGCAGGATCATCTGTGAGTGGAGGTGAATCTTACGACTCTCCACGGTCCTGGGACTCTGTAGACGCTGCCAGGGAAGTTTGTCAGGAAGGATTGTGATCCTAAAAAGTGTCTCTTCCAAAAGTTCAAGGGAAGGCAGCCCAGTGGATGGATGAGTGGGTAGGGATGGTCACCAGAGAAGCCCTGGGACACTAAGGTTATTGAAGAGGTGCATTCCCATCTGTCTAGGACTCTGTTATGATCACTGCAAACAGATCCTTCCAACCGATCCCCGTTTCTCCAATTTGTTTGCTGTTGTGACTGCTAGTATTCTGCTGTAAAAGGGATATCTAGATCAACCCAACCCCCTCAAGGCTTTGGGGACATCACAGAAGAGGGAGCAAAACCAATGTAAAATCCAGAGAATGGTAAGAGAGTCCCAAAAGACAGCTATGAAGTGTCACAGCTAGATGTGACACTGTTGTGGACATGGGACTCAAAGCAGCTGGGACCTCTTGCACAAGAGCGAGCCAGTTACAAATCCCAGCATGGATGAGAGAGGATACAGAGACCTAACTCGAAGATTGACAGTTGGTGGCTTCTGAGAGAGTGAGAGTATACTTTTCTTTGTACATGTGGCCATTGATAAGGTACCCACATTGCAGTGAATGGCCCCACACCCGTGCACCTACACGCAGCATTAGTTGGACTCAGTGGATTATACATAAGAAAAAAGCAAAGAAGGGAACGTGAAGCTGGGAAGGAGATGTATTGTAGGCACCTAGGGAGAGTTGGCAGAGACAGGGGGGTGTAGATATGCTTAAGATGCATTGAACTTGTGTATAAATTTTGAAGAGAATAAATAAGATTAAAGTTCATAAAAATCAATAAAATCCTCAAATATGCTTACAGAAAATATAGTTGACAGTGGCTGGCTGTGATGTTCAATGAAATTCTGAACACTTTGTGGAACGTTGCGAATGTTTGCAGCACTTGAGGACATAGATACTATCCAAGTCAGCATCTTATCAAAAAGACAACTCAAGCAAACTGTAGCCCAAGGTCCTGCACTTCAGGAAGGAAGACCTAAGATGGTGTGCATCCAGAGGTAGAAGCTTACAGCTCTAACCTGTCCCCAGGCTTGACTTCTTTGTCATCATGTCAAGCAAGGGCTCTGGGCTGTCTGAACATTGCAGAGAACATCTGGTTAGTCACACTGACACTGTAGTGGCATGGACTATGTGAAGTGGTAAGTTTATTGTCCACCTTGGTAATGCAGGAGGAGAGTGATGGGTGGTGTGAAACTGTGTGTGCCCATAGCATTAATGACATTTTGGGCATAACAAGCCACAGCAAGCTGTAGGGGACATTCACTGCATCTTGTACCGCTTACTGTTATCACTCTCAGACCTATGCTGTAGCTCAGCATTGGTCCAGGTAACATTCCTTTACCAGAATGAATTCTATGACTCTCACCTTCAAACTGCTGTGCATTCATTCTGCAATTCTTAGAACTTCACCAAAGAACTATTTCTGATAGTTCTGTATATAATCCTACACATTTACTAAGGCTTTCCCTTCCATCCTGACACAGAAACAATTCTTCCTTTCTCTTTCATTATATGGTAAGTGTTTGTGTGAACGGTATGTGGACCTCAGAGGACAAGTTATATGAATCAGTCCTCTCCTTCTGCTGTACAAGCCCAAAGGACCAAATCCAGAGCAGGGTTAGCAGCAAGTGCCTTTACCCACAGAGCCAGCTTGCCATACTGTTCTTTGACTCTTGAATTTTAGGCTGCAAGAGAACAGGGCCAGTCTTGCTGGACTCTGGTCGAACCTGACGTCCAGGAGCTAGATTCATTCTTGCCACCACGCAGACTTGGAAAGAGGAGGAGTGTCCTAACGAGGAGCAGAAAAGAAATGTGGAGAAAACAGAGGCTAACCCCTCCTGAATACAATGATACTTCTAAGCATAGTTCATGGTATTAAGTCATGCATAGAGAAACTCTTCCCTTACCCACTTCCTTCTTTATTTACTTGAAGCCAAAAATATTCTAATTGAGATATCATAGTCACAGTGGGGGGGCCCCGCCCATTTTTTTCCTCAGAGAATTTCATGAATTAACTTTATGTGATACCCATTTTGGATACGGCTATATATACAATGGTGAAAGAAAAAGCAAAGAAAGCCAGCAGTTCCTTCTCCCAACCTGAGGTCCTAGGCAAGAACAGGATGTACTGTTGACTGACAAGTGGTCTCTCCAGCCCCACTAGCTCCATCTCAAATGAAACAGATATTCTATTCCTGTCCCCAAAAGTCATATTAGGAAACAAAAAGATTAGTGAAAATTGGAAAACGAGCATTAGTGTAAATCCCTTATTAAACTTTGATTGTATTGTATTTTAAATTTTTAAATGGGGCTAGGTGGTATGGCACACACCTTTCATCCCAGCACTTGAGAGGCAGAGGGAGGCTCATCTCTGAGTTCTAGACTAGCCTGGTCTACAGACCAAGTTCCAGGACAGCCAGGGTGATGCATAAAAACCTTGTCTTGAAAAAAGAAGTGCTGCTAAAACATTTCATTCTGACCCAGGAAGTGACCTGCCTTTTTGTGATTGTTTAAGGAATATCACCCCGAGGTAGTGGACAAGAAGACAAAGACACTCTCAGAATTAGGCTTCGGTGCCAAGGATGCTAGCTAAATTAGACTATTCAGCGGTTAGCAAAGGATCATGGGGAAAAGCCTCCTCATCCTTGAGCCAGCGCCGGTCTGGACAGGGATGTATAAAGACATTATTAATTTAGATGAAAGTTTTGTTTTTGCCAATATATCTTTTACTTGGCTCCAGATAAGACGATCTTTTTAAAAGGACCTTTAGTACGCTATTTATTAGAGAAACATTCACTTAATCAAATAACACTCACTTTATAGAGGGAAGAAACAGCCCTCCGCTTTGGAGGTCATAGATCAGACATCGGAGTGTGGCTTTGGTCACCGACAGCGCCGACATGATGGGGAACATTTTTCTTCTCCCCTTATGAGGATTCCTTTCTGTGACCCCTGGCTGCGGTGGAAACTTCACCGCTTCACAGAAACAACTGCGCTTTGTTCTCCCGGCCAAAGGAAAGCTCTTGTTTTCCAATCCAGCCCCGCTGGCAGGTTAGGTGCAATCAGGGGTGTCATCAGAGGAGATGAGAATACGCAGGATATGGCCACTTGTTGTTTGTAGAGGCAGAATGCCCACTTTTTTGGCAAAGTCAGAGCTGAGCACATGTTAGAACGCAGAAGTTCAAGCTATAGCTCTTTCAATGGGAAGCTGAAGGCATCATGCAAATTCAACATGATGGCAAGAGCATCCTGCTTCTCACCACTCTCCTAAGACCTTTACAACAGGTTCCGTCAATTTTGTGATCCCCGGGCCCTGAGATCTAATTCGAAACATTGAACACATCTATCGTGGCAGCACCTCCTACACATGTTTATTCAAGGATCTTTCTCTGTGTGTTTTCAGTAGGAAGCTGACAATGACACAAAGTGAGGAATATCCTACTGAGAAAGATGGGCAAGAGTGTCTGTTGCAAGCTTTTGAATTTCTTACCGGATGTGCATCACACCATTCCCTCTTAGCAAACCACCATCTTTTTTGGAGATTGCCTATCTTCTCCTTTAGGCTTGAATGACAAGCTTGATGAACTAGGTAAAGAAAAGAGAACAAAGGAGGTTTGTCTTTGGGTTTGGAGTGTCTGATTTACCAAAAGCTGGGAAATTAAGGGAGAAGCCAAAATGGAATTCAGACAAAGGCTGTCATGAGCAAATGAGTTGCAGGAAGGTTTGAGCCCAGCACTCTACCAGAAGAAAGGGGAGGGAGGCTGGGGCAGGGGCAGCTGCAGGGGTAAAATGTGAGTTCTCAAAGGGCCTTGAAGAGAGTGGCGGGCCACAGAGACAAATGAGAAAAGGGATGCTGAGAGGAAACTGCCATGCCAGTTCATGGAGCAGAGGGTTTGAGAACTGACAACAGACTGTTGAGAATACTGAGAGAGAGCAGTCCCAGGGGGAATTGCCAAGCAACGGGAATATTCTAAAGTGGAAAAATTTCAAAGCGTACACATAGCCATCTGGGTTTTTTTTAAGGAACATTTTATTCTTTCTTTTGAATGGAAAGATTTGACTTTTAATGAGAACTCTGCATTTTATCCTATAGCAATAACACATGCACAGCATAATTACTTTCTATGGGAAATAAATGTGTGTGCACGCCTACATGTGTTGGGCGGGGGCAGTTCTATATGGTTTGCACGCACCAAACACACATGTCAGCAAAGCTCTGCTGGGCACAATGGACTGCAGGTATCTGTCTATATTCCAGTGGCATCCTTATGTGCATATTCGCCTATTCATCTAGCTATCAGATGCCTACTTCTCTAACATTTACAAATTATCTGCCTAGCTATCATCTACACATTTATCTACCATCTACCAACATATGATCAATCAGTCTGCCTTTCTATCACCATCATCATGTGCATACCATCTATCATCTATCTATATGCTATATAGCATCTTCCTAAATATTATCTGTATATCCATGTATACTTATCTCTATATTATCTATGTCATATACTTATATATCTTTCTATAATCTATACCATTTGCCTATGTAGTTACCTATCTTTCCATTTATTTCTTATAGCAGGATTTTCTTAAGCCCACCCGCAGTTAAATGGCAACTTATTAATATTTAAAGATTTGGCCTTAGGTGGACAGACTCTCAGCTAGCTCATCCCAACTATTCGAGCTCACAACATACCATATGGGGAGTTCTTTACCTCTCTCTCAGCCCCAGTACATTTGTTCCTTCCCGTGTCATGCTGGTGAATCCCTGGCATCAGTTCTCTGCTCCCAGAAACCCTCTCTCTGTCCAGAAGTTCTCCCTTCCCCTTCTGCTCAGCCATTGGCTGTCAGCTTCTTATTAGAGCCAATCAAATACAATTCTAGATTTCCTTAGGCAGTTGAGGGAAGTTATGTGCTTGCAAAATATGAGGCTGTTATTGGGCCATAGCTCTTTGCCAGTACAGAATTAACAATTGAATGTACAGAGACACACCTTTACACAGTGCATGTCAACAACTTATCATCTATTTATTAACTATAACCTGTCATCTTTGTATTTATCTATCAATAAACCACCATTTACCAATTATCTATCATCTGTCAATCTATCTATGACCTATCTACCTACCTACCTATCATCTACCTACATACCTATCATCCATCTATAATCTATCAATCATCTATCATCTATCTATCTATCTATCATCTATCTATCTATCTATCTATCATCTATCTGCCTATTAACTATCTATTATCTATCTATTTATCTATATCTATTTATCATAGTGTGCATATGCTTTCAGAATAATTTTTAAACATTTTTTTCTGGTTATAATGAAAAATACTGAGTTAGAATAGACCAAATGCTTGGTGGTCCCCAGGATAAGTTCTAGAAAGCACCAAGTGTGGTTTGCCACGTGGAGTCACTGTTGCTAATTCTGATCTGGCTGCCAAGGGAAGTCCCTTGCTTTTATTAGAACAAGCCTGACACTTGAGGATCAAACGACAGTGCTGATCATGACATTTTTGTCTGGTAAGTTTGCATAGTGATATTTATTTTCTAGCCTTTTTGAGGATTAATTGAATTAATGCCCCTGAAAATGCTTTTAGAAGTATCACATTTCTATGCAAATACATGGTGTGTATACAAATTGTGCCCTGGAACATGGTGACTGTTGAAATCTCTGGGAAAACCCAAGTTGATGTTTATACTAAGCTTCAATTAGGACTAGAGAACGTGTTCTAGCCTCTGGCAGATCTTTCCAGATCAAGTGATATTTTAGTGAAAATGTATGTACTATGTGCAGTGGGTAGAAGATTAAGCATGAAGGAACACTACAGTGGACTAGATTTTCATCTAAAAAGAAACCACACATACAAGCCTGTGAGCTCCTTCTGTCATGTATTTTAGATTTGATAGTGGACACGGCAGGCTTCAGAAGAGGCTGATGTACTATGTATATTTAAATGTTTGTAACTGTTTCATTTAGGATTGAAAGTTTTTGAAACAAAATCGCAAAACATAAAATTGAGTAAATATACATAGAATAAATGTATTTATAGAGTTAGACTGCATTTAATATAAAATTTCAATTTACACATCAACTGTAATAAATTTTTACAGAAAATATTAAAAAGAACAGAAAGACATAAGAAGAACTGAATTCTGTAAGTTTTCTAGACATAAGTGACTATACATTTTGATATTTTTCATGTATGTGTGCACGTGTGTGTGTGTGTGTGTGTGTGTGTGTGTGTGTGTGTGTGTGTGTTCCTATCTTATTTTTGAGGCGGACTGTCTGATGCAACCAAGAGCTCATCTATTAGGCTATGTTAGCTCTCAAACCTGAAGGACCCTCCAAGCTCTGTCTCATCACTGCTAGGATCACAGATTCCTGTCACTGCACTCAGCTCTTGCGCATCTGTTGGGGATTGAACTCAAGCCCTCATGCATATGTAGCTGAGGGCACTTTCCTATTGACCTGTATTCCCAGACTTCTGTTAATCTTGATGTGAACTTTTGTAATCTGTATATGTAAGTCAGACACACACTGGAAATGTGAAGGAAGAAGCTGAGGAAACATTGTAGGTAGAACCTGAAACAGGTTCAGTTTGGGACAATAAGGATGGCACAGATGTACGCCAGGTTCCAAGGCAGCGAGGGCCAGTAGCTCACGCACTCCTTTCCTCACAGTACAGTGCAGCAGATATTTTGGTCTTGAAAACTCTTTGAGAAATAATTTTAAACTGGTTTTAAATGTCTTGGGGGGGGGGTGATGCTAACATTAGATGGCAGTTGCTCCTGAGGTTTTCTCATGATCTCATCTTCACTGTACATGTGAAGCAATGACCCTGTCTTCACCATAGTTGTGTAGGAAATTTCATGGCAACCCATAATTATTTACCTAGAAGACTTTCTAGGAAATGTGGAGATGTTATCAAAGTTAAATATTTCAAAGAAATTTCCTGTTCTGGGGTCTTGATGGCATGGGTTTGAGGACTTGCAATCTTACCTAATGGCTTCATGGTTTTGAGTCAAGTACTTTAACATTATTGTATTTTGGACTGAAAATGAGGATGATCTTGCTGTGGGGAGCAAGTTTGATGGTATGGAGAACCTTGGTCACTCTTCAGGATGTGCAGGGAGTGTCGGCATCTAATGCTGGTTGCCTGTGGAAGTAGGGCATCACTGCGAACTCGGTATCTATAGCTCACAAATATCTTTTACAGTTCTCAATAGAGAAAAGACACCAATTCTTTGTTCTGTTATATATATATATATATGACCTTTAAAAAGGTCATATATATATATATATATATATATATAATTTATGCTTTCAAAGAATATTTATTTAGAGACTGGATTTTATGTATCCCAGGCCAACTTCAAATCACTGTGTACTTAACGCTGACTTTGAACTTCTGCTCTCCCTAGTAGCTCCTTAGTGCTGAAAGTACAGGCATGTTTCCACACACCCAGTTTATAGTGTGGTGTTGAGGACTGAACCCAGGGCTTACTGAGTGCCAGGAAAGCAGTGTAGAACTAGGCTATGTGCCAGCCCCTAAGCTTCTGAGTCTATATTCAAAGACAAATAATTGACTAAAATCCTCACAAACTGAACAGATCCATGGTGTTGACATTTCTTTGTGGCCCAGATAATGGTCTCTGTATAAGTAATTGTGAGTAGCATAAATAGATTGTATCATGACAAGTGAAGATCTCTCTTAGAAAAACTGGATCTCTCATAATATGAATGATGATTCTTACAATCTCAAAAATCCCACCACTCAGATTAGAGCTAAGAGAATTTTAGATTGGAAATTGTTTGTAGAAATCATAGGTTTTTTTAACTCCAGGAAAAACAGATGTCCCAATTTCACCATGTTAAAGACAGTTTTGCAACACAGAACTTCTCCACATACATTCTTAGAAGAATTGTTTGCAAAATATAATTTTAGAAGCTAAATATGTTGTCCTGATGGTTTTATTGGAGCCACTTAATGCTTGATGGTTGTGTGGAAGCATTGACATAGCTTCTTATAATTCTTGGGAGAAAGTTGCTTTTCCGATGCTGGCTAGATGAGGTTCAGTTTTTTTTAAGGTCATTTTTGAATCGGGTTACCTCATATTATCAGAATTTCAAAGAATTTCTCTTCTGCTTCTTATGCATTAAATTAAATATCCAGATAATGTAAGAGTTAAATATGTCTACTAAAATTATTTCTGATCCCTCAGGAAAATCTGTGTAACTGGAGGTAGTGAGGAATAATATTTGAATGTCTTAGTGAAAATCTGTGTTGGCTTCATGGAGAGTATCATACAGAAGATGAAGTTTTCGGAGTCCAAGCTTCGATATGTCTTCTGCAGTGAGACAAGGATGGTTCCAGTGGTGAGCAATTCAGTGACCAGCAGAGTGGCTACACTTTGGGTCTCTGCCTAGAGGTTCTAGACACTTGACCACTTCATGACACGTCTTGAGGTGTTGCTAGACCTGTGGACTCATCAGAATCTTTTTGTGGGGTTTGTTATCATCTTAAATGGAAGGGTGATTAGACAATACTTGTCTCAGGTCACAGTAACACCCTAAGGACCAATGCAACAAACAAAAGTTTAAGGTTGACATTACGGCATGTGCTTTCACTCCCAGAGCTGGGAAGCAAAGACAGGCACTTCCCCATGACTTCTAGCCCAGCTTTGTCTACACCGTGAGTTCTAGACCAGCAAAAGCTTTTCTCAGAATCAATCAATCAAACAATGCTTAAAGCTGGAATGGCCAGCCTATTCTATACTGACAATGGCCCACCTTGGGGAAAAGTTAGGTTCATTTTTTTTTAACATCTGGAGTAGCTTGTACATCATCTGGGAACCATGAGCGTCCCAGCTTCTTAGCATTACCACAAAGCTAAACTCTCCTTACTCAGCCTTTTCTTCTGTTCTCTGGAAATCACTCTTCCTACTTGGTAAAACCAGAAATTTCTATATCAACACACATTTTAAGTGACTAATCTATCAAGAATCCAACATTTCCAACCTAAAAAACTATGTAAGTGAAAATAATGATGATTGATACCAAGTGAAATTTCTGTTTAAATTGATTGAAACAGAGAGTTATAATGTCAATATAATAGAAATGTTAAAAGTGTGAACCCTAATTTAGGCTTCCACACTGATAGTAAATTGTAGATTTTGAGGGGGGAGGAGGGAGGAAGGGAGGGGGAGAAAGAAAGAGAGAGAGAGAGAGAGAGAGAGAGAGAGAGAGAGAGAGAGGAGGGAGGGAGAGAGAGAATGACAGAGCTTGAGCAATGAACATGTTGAGTAAGGACAGGTATGTTGAGAACATGTTTGGGACATGTGGCTTGTATTTCTAATATCAGGATGATTATGCTCTCATTATGCTTCTAGTGCTAAGATCAAAGGGTTAGGATACACATCTTGAATGTTAATGAGTTTATGGAATTAACTATCTAAATTATATTTTCAGGTCCTAAGTTGAGTTCAGTGGCTCATGCTTGTAACTAGTATTTGGAAGGCCGAGGCTGCAAGCCCATCCAAACTACTGGCGAAACCCTATATAGAGCAAATGAAACAAAAGCCCTGCCATCCAGTTTGAGCATGCGAGTGCTTGGTAGTGATTCCCACAGCATTAGAATGAAGGGATCAATGGCTAGCCTGTGTCTCAAGATTCTTGGAAACAGAAAATATCATGCATGTGAAAACTGAAAAGTGACAAGATTTGGGGCTGGTGGGATGGCTTGGTGGGTCATGGTACTTGCCTTGCAAGCCTAACAACCTGAGTTCAGTCCCTCGAACTCATATACAATAATACTAACAATAAAATTAAACAAAAAGATAAAAGTCAAACTGTGCCCTAGACCCTTACAGTCCTTCTCACACACACGTGTGCACAGGTGACACACACTTCAAGTCGTTGCACCAGGCAACATGAAGCCTCATGCTCTTCTCACCATGCAAGTGCCTTAGGACAGCGATTCCTGGAAACCATAACCACTGGCTTTTCACTCTGTGCTCACTTGCTCTAACCCCCAGCAGACCTGTGACCACTGCCTGGCGATGCTGGTGAGCAGATTTCTGCGCTACGTTCAGCCATAGCTGCTGACAATCATTGGATGCGTCCATCCTCATTAATTATATGTTCAAAAAACACAGCATTTGGCACAAAACAAACTGCTAATTATGCCCAGATCCTAATCTTAATTTTCCAATTTATTATAATTTCTTCATCATGCCCTAACTGTCTGAGCAAGCAGCTATCTCCCAGTATCTCCACTTGCCTAGCAGATGTTCTCCTCACTGAACAGATGTTGGCACTTCCAGGAAGATCTGCAGAGACGAAATGATAATTAATGTCATCATGTGGAAAGTTTTAGACAGAAGTGACCCATTCCGTGTCCAAGCCACCTCCTCCTTATCCACTCCCAAAATGAGAAAATAAAAGGTAGCTAGTGCTGCTTCCTTTACACTTCTCTCTCTTTCTCTGCATCCCTCTCTCTGTCTTTTCAGAAGTATTTTTTTAATTAGTTTAAGCAAAGAATTCAATCTGCAATTGAAAATATGTTAGGAAACTGGACTGAAATTATTCTATTTTAAAGCTTACGGTCAGCAAATAGCAAATTAGAATACAATAGCCCACATTAGTTTGCTGGCCATATTGTACTACAGAAACACAACACACACATACACCACATACTACAATAGACAATAGTTTTCTTTACACCCTATGTCTTAAGTCAGATTGTAAAGGTAGCTGGAAACAAAGTTTGATTGAATTCTGAGAGTTTTGCCATGCATGTGATCCTTAAAGGACTTTTTGAAGCAGTCTCTTTACTGTGCAGTCAACATAACTAAACTCTAATGGGTCACGTGATTAATTTAAGAACAAAAGTTAGTCATTGGCAGAGCTTCAGGGAAGGATGTTCTTATGTTTCGTTTAAGATGTTATTCAGAAATTAATTGCAATAATTGTTCACTTAACATCATGTTGTCTCCACAGTCCCTAGGAAAATGTTGAAGGCATGGTTTATATTCTCGATGTATATTTTCTCAGACAAATGCATCTTGTACAGTTGGTGTGTCCTCGTTCAGAAGCACTGTTGAAATTGCAGGTGCTGCTTCTGGCAAGAGAGCTGTCTGGATACAAATTCATGTTCCTCCAGTGACCAGCTGTGTGATCTCAGGCAAAAGGCCCAACTTCTCTGTGCTTCTATCTTTTCCTTTCTAAAGCTTGGGTAAGAATAAGAGTTCTAAATAAGAGGTCTTCACAAAGGTTAAAGTACTTGTGACATGTGTGGCTAATAAGTTATCAGCTTTCAGTGACTGTAACAAAATGCCTGAGACATTCAAGTGAAATAATAAAAAAAGGCTTTAGAAGTTTTAGTATGTGGTCAGTGGCCATATTGCTTTTAGGAATGTCATGGTGGGTATGTGTGGCAGAGGATAAGGAGAGTGTGGGCAAGATTAATACAGAGAACATGTGAGAAAGGCACAGGTACCTGTACTCCACCAAGAGCATGTCCCATGGCTTGAAGATTTCCCCTAAAGGCTCCATCTCTTAAAGGTCCTACCACCTCCAGACACCTTTCCAAGGTAGTGAAGAAGCCCTTGAGAGATATGAAATTGCAGTTCACATAAACACTCAAAATTATCATCCTTGCTTTATCAACTGATAAAGCACATTTTGTGAGACTTTGAGGTGTGATTTTCCTTGAAGTATATGGGGGTGATTTGGGAGATATGATAGACTCTGAATACATACTGGAAAAAGCTTGAAATTCCAATTTCATTTGTCTGGAGAGCATTTTTGTAAATGTCTTTGAGTGCTGTTTTTCATGCACTTTTAACACATCAGGATCTAGCAGTGGCTTTAGAGTTTTTACTGACTGTGCTCAAGCCCTAGAAAGATTGGACTTGTTTCACCTACAGTGAAGTTGGTAAACAATAGAACTAAGGGAAGTTGTAAATAAGGAAGACACTTGGGTGGTGGTACATTCCTATAAACCCAGCGCTTGGGACACTGATGCTGGAGTCTAAATCTCACTACAGCTGAGGCAAAAGAGTCTTGTCTCAGAAATCTAATAAGTAAATAAATACAATGTTGGTGATTTAAATAATGCGGCTCTGGATTGAATATATCCAGTTTCTAGGATACTTGGAAGAAAGCATATTGTATGGATTTAAAAAAATTTTTATTTTACTACAAGACATAGAATTAAAAGAAAAGAAAAACAGCTACTTTTGTACAATTGGTCTCTTTAAGGGGTGGGGTAAGAGATGAGTGATCATCTTTATTGAAACATACCCATTGGAGCACTTTCTCCAATGCTAGGTTTTTCTTACATTTTTTTGCTATGACAAGGTTCTTCAGCCTTTCCCATGCTAGGACTGCACATGGAGGTAGGTATTTGACTATGAAGCCTGATTTCATCTGAAATGTGGGGGAAATGGTAAGATTAAATTTTATCAGCCACGCAATAATGAGTGAAACATTTCATTATAACCTGGTATTTGAATTTTGAAAATGTACCCACTTTGAAGTTAGAGCTAAGAAAAGTGAATAAATCCCCTGAAGAGGTCGCTATCAAGAGAATGAAGATGGATGGTCCTGAGCAAAAGACTTGAACCTCATTACAAAAGCAATGGGGGAGGGGGTATTTGATGACGCCATGGTCTGTTCGATGTCAACCCAGCAATGGCATGGGAAGCATTGGGTTTAAAGATACTGGTGGCCATGACATAAGAGATGGTTTGGGGGGCCAGCAAGTGATTCTGTTGAGATGCGGAGGTCTAAATGTTTGTGATAAAACAAACAAAGGGCAAGAGCAGTCACAAGTCTCTGGAAAAGAAGAAAGATATGGATTCTGGAGTCAAGAAGGAGGTACTTCCAGGAGCTCCATGAAGTGTTGTCAATACCTTACTTTCTGGTATACTTAGTCACCAAGTACATCTCTATGTCATTGTCATGCGACCTTCCCAGCATTTCCATCTCGCTGAGATGTGAGCTAAGTTTCATATTATCTCAGAAGGAGTGAAGGAGAATGTTGGAAAAACACTTTCCTGAGTTCCAAAACTCAATAGGAAACAGCTTTCTGACTTACTGGACATGAAGTGTAGTGTTCTCTGTGCTGTGCTTTCTCGGTTCCTGTGTCTTGGCATTTCATGAAGTTATTTATTTATGCACAGAGTTTGCAAAGCTCTTGCATTGTCTTTCTATTATCCTGGCCATGCAAGTTCATCTAAGAGAGACATGCAAACAGAACATTCACCTTCTCTGTCAGAATTGTGTGTACCCATCACCTCAGCAAGGCTATAATTATAGGTATGCTGATGAATTTGTTGTGAAGTGATGTCACTGACCTACCTTTCTTCCTTCCTTCCTTCCTTCCTTCCTTCCTTCCTTCCTTCCTTCTTCTTTTTTTCTTTCTTTCTTTCTTTCTTTCTTTCTTTCTTTCTTTCTTTCTTT
>OU015751.1:78975195-78994883 GCA_907169655.1 Acomys percivali | reverse complement strand
ACCATTGGCTATATCTGTGTAAGGGGCCCAGGTCCAGTCCATGCATGGTCCTTGGTTGGTCCTTCAAACACTACAAGCCCCTCTTGGCCCTGGTTAGGTGGCTCTGTAGGTCTTCTTGTGAAGCTCCTGTCACCTCCAGGTCTTTTTCTCTGCCCCCTACCCAACTTTTCCATAAGACTCTCTATGCTTTGTCGAATATTTGACTGTAGATCTAAGCATCTGTTTTGAATTGCTGCTTGGGGGAGCCTCTCAGAGGACAACTCTGCTAGGCTGTTGTCTGTGAGCATAGCAGAATATCGTTAATAGTGTCAGGGCTTGGCTCTCTCCCATGCGGGTGGGTCTTGGGTTTAGCCATGCATTTGTTGGACAGTCGCTCAAACTCTGCTCCATCTTTATACCTGCACATCTTGCAGGCAGGATAAATTTTGGGTCAAAGTTGTTGTGAGTGGGTAGGTATTTCCCTCCCTCTACTAGGAGTCTTGTTTAGTTAGAGGGTGTCCTCTTCAGTTACTATGGCCCCTACTACTAGAAGTCTCTGTTAGAGTCCCCCTCATATCCTCCCAGAAGGGACCCTGACTTATCTTGTCACAAAGATGGGCCCACCTCACAGTTTCGCTTTTCTCTGTAGATCTTCTGTTCTCCCGTACTCCTGCACCCCTAACAAGTCTGATCTCCACCCTCACATCTCTGTGTTTCTTCTCCTACCTTGTTCCCTCTCTTCAACCACTATGACTGTCTTTTTCCTCTTCTGAGATTTGAACATCCTTCCTTAGCTTCACCTTGTTTGTTATCTTCTTTGTGTCTGTGCATTGTAGTATTTTTATCCTGTATTACATGGCTAAAATCTACTTATAAGTGAGTACATACCATGTGCATCTTTCTGGGTCTGGGTTACCTCACTCAGGATGATTTCTTTTCCTAGCTCCATCTGTTTTCCTGCAAATTTCATGACTTATTTGATTTTAATAGCTGAGTAGTATTCTGTTGTGCAAATGTACCACAGTTTCTTTATCCATTCTTCAGTTTAGGGACATCTAACTTGTCTCCAGATCCTGGCTATTATGAATAAAGCTGCTATGAGCATAGTTGAACAATGGTCCTTGTTGTATGGTGGAGCATCTTTTGGGTATATACCCAGGAGTGGTATAGCTGGTTCTTGAGGTAGCACTATTCCCAATTTTCTGAGAAAGCTCCAGATTGATTTCCAAAGTGGCTGTACAAGTTTGCACTCCCACTAATCAGTGTGATATTTCTCCTTAGAGCCTAAGATCGCCTCTCTTCCTTGCATCTGCGGGAAGGATTTCATGAACAATCTAATTAAAGCAACACATAGTATATATCTTGTCTTCAATCTGTTTCTTTTTGTTTATTTTATTCATATTACACAATGTGCACACCTTGTGCCCACAGAGACCAGAACATGGTGTTGGAACCCCCCACAACCAGAATCACATGTGGTTGTGATTGTGACATGCTTTAGAAGATGAATCTGGGTCCTCAGCAAGAGCGACAACTGTCTGTTTCAAAGTGTGATTTAATGATGGAGAGGGGGTTGCAATGCCTGTTGTCTCTGCTGAATGTCCAGTAATTGCAGAGGACAGAGTTGCAGAAAACTTTACCTGTGGACCAGGTTCTTTCATTCACTCCTAGTCCTTTCCAATGCCCCTGCTCCTATTTGTCTCTGTCTCTTATCAGTCTTCTTCAGTTTGACCTTTAGCCCTTGCTATAAGAGGATGTCTTCAGTCCTTTTCCCAAAATGCCATACATAGCTCTTTCAAGAAATGAGTTGTGAATGTTATTTGTACAAGCTGTGCTTTCTTTGTTCATTTTTTACACTTGAATTCTTCAAGGCCAGGTTTTTTTATGTCTTTGGGTGTGTTTAGGAAGGACTGAAATCCCACTGATAGAAATGTCCTGAATCCCCCAACGACCTATTTCCTCCCACCTGGTCTCAGTGCTAATGAGTTGTAAAATCCTTTGTTAAATAACTTTCTGCTAGAAATGACCACTTAACTATATTAAACATAATGGAAAATAGAATTGAAATGGATTGGTTCATTTTATGTCACAATAAAAACCTAATATACGTATATGTTTATCAAGGAAGACCAAAAGGTTGAGGCTCCTGACTAAAAATATTGTGATATTTGATTTCAGTTGCGAATATGATTAGACTCTGCAGTATGAACTATGTCACTCTCAGAACTTCTAGGCTTATAGGACCAGGATCAAGTCTCGGCTGACTACTCCATGGACAGAAGAAGAATCTAAAGGAGTTTTCATGAGAGGAAGCCCATCTCAGTGAACAAAAATCTGATGGAGAAGAGAAGGCTGAAAAGAAAACAGAAAAAAAAAAAACCATGTTATCATCTCTTCCTTTACAAGTGGTTATTTGGAGATGTCAAAAAAGAGTGAGTGTGAAGTTGGATTTTTGGCTTCTGAACTTGAATATGATTTACAGATCTGGAGTTTTGTAGCATGGGCCTACCCAATGGGTGAATTCCGTAGCTCTAGATGGCACCCTACCATTTAGGAAGCTATGAGCTCTTCCCTAAGATGGGTGTTTTAAGTCAGTCTACTGGACAATGGAAAGCTGTCTCTGTAGATCTCTACACATATGGGTTTACTGAACGCATCCAAAGGAGACTCTGGCTCTCCTTCCCTCCTCTGGTTACTGTATTGCACATCAATATGGAGGCTGAACTTCACCACTCAATTCGATACGGTTCCTCCCCAGTGGGCTTAGCACTAAAAATAAGTGGGTTTCTAATCAGAGTGGTCTTGCTTGTTCACAGAAGGAAAATGATGTCAAGCCGGGGCCTGCATCTGTGAAGACTCATATGTTGATAGGTACAACAAGGAGGTTTGCTTCACACATGTTCCCTATTGCTGCACGAGGATACAAATGAGGAAAATTAAGCCGTAAGACTTGATTAAAGTTTCAATACAGAAACATTTAAAAAGATAAAATGTCCATGAAACAGCCTCCTGCCATTTCTCCAAAGCAGTGCTACCCTGAGGAGAGGCAGCAGTCAGGCTATGCTATTCAGTGCTACAAGCCTTTCCCCACGTGGTGCAGACCTGCCTCCTTTCTCTGAATCACGTCCTCTTGCGTTCCACAGTCCTTCCTGTATTTCCTATGAAGAAATCATTTCTAATTTGGAAATCTCTGGAAAGAGGATGCATAAATCGTTTTGCTATTTGGTTGGGAAGGAGGGGCTTGTCTACAAATACAGAGTAATAGTAGATTTTGCACGTGTGACAGCAATACGGTCAGATTCTCCATGAAAAATGACTGCTCTCATGCTGGTTATTTGAGAGAAGAATCACTGCCTTTGTTATTGAAGAAACTGGTTCTTTCATCAAAACTCCTGATGTATCGAATGGACTCTGAATCCTCCTCTTCTGTTCACATCGAGGCTCTGCCCTAGCACAGATGTTGAAAGCACAGATGTCGACGGCCACAGACCAGAGCATTCTTTTTCAAATACTTTCTTTCTTCCCAGCATGAAAGCTGAAGCAATGATCACCAATAATACAAGCTTCTTTATGTAATTCTTTCAAAGCAGAGAAGCGTTTCTGACTGAGATAGCCTTGCACAGTTTGAGAGGTTTTATTTGTGGGGGAGGGGCAGGGGAGGGGTGCAGGGGGAAGGGTGCAGGGGGAGGGGTGCAGGGGGAGATGGGATGCAAAGCAGATTGCCACTGATTATTCCTCATGAGTTCTTAGAGAGGAGTTTAATAAGCACCGTGTTCTAGAAAACACAGCTTGGAAAGGGTCCCGTTACTTGGCCACATGTTATGTATTAGGGGGAATTAATGCTATTCGAGATAATTTGTGCTATGGCGTTGCTGTTGCTTGTTAGTGGAAGGGCTGGAGGGTACGTGAACTAAATGTTCCTTAGTTCACAGGGTGGCTCATGATGCATTTTCTTGGCTTAGCTTACAAAGTCGTAAATCGACTGAATGAGCTGAGAAGTAAATTCAAAAGGATTTGCAGCAGGCAAAAGCACACTGGGGCTATTCTTGACCAAATGGCTACTTGGCTGTGTTATCTAAAGAACATCGCATAACTTCTAATTACTTCAGTGACTTCATAGGTCATGTGTACCTCAATCTGTGTCTACATGGCACGGGTACAACAACTTAAAATCAAACTGTGGCCTCTTGAAATTGGTTCAAGTGATTGTGTTTTCCCTTTAGTTGACGGGTTTGTTCGGGTGGTGTATAGACAAACACTCATTAATCAGCAATAAAATCTTGCTCACTTAAACTGCTGATTCACAGTTTGTGTTATTTTGACTCTGGTGAATTGAAAGTTTGCCCTAGTACAATCTGTTAAAGACATTAATGAAATTAGTATGTTAATAGTGTAAACTAAATGAGGTTGTAGAGGAGATGGGATCAAGATGGAGAATAAGTTCACAAGCTCCAAATCCCTAAATTAAACAGAGGAATATTTTAATATTTAAAAATTGTAAGTTTATAATACCACTGTAAAACAAGACAAATGACTGTAATAAAACACATGGAATCAGCTCACTGAGAAAAGCATAGCTCTCAAAATACACAATAAGAAACAGCAGACAATTGTGTGGAGGAATATCTTAGGGATCTTCTAAACACAAGGTCTTTGAATATAATAAGTGGAAGCAATGCCTTTGGAGAGGCCCATGCAGTTAACTGGAATAAGTTGGATTGAAAGACTCCACTATTTTAAGATTGGAATGTCAGTACATTGATCCACATCAGTTTCAAGTCCCAAGTGGGTAATAGCTCTGATCTTCTCTGGACTCACTGTCTATATCACAAGATCTGGAAGCCTTTGCCTAAATCTGTGATGAGATGAGCATATTGACAATGTGTCTTAGGGGTGAGATCTTTCTGTATGGGAATGAATCCTCATGACTGATATGACGATGGTGAGCTGTATACTCACTCGCTATAAAATTTCTCTTCATGTTTTGGTGTGGTTTATTGGAGTGGTCGTTTGGCTTGCTTGTAATGATGGCTGGCTTAACGGTTTCTATGACATGCTGAGACAAGCGTCTTTGTTGAGAGTGTGGAAGCGACATCTTGTTCAACTCATGACTGTCAGCAAGGAGAGAAAAACAAAAGAGGCTAGGGACAAGGTGTTTCTTTTCAGGACACAATCCTTAGTGACCTGACTTCTTCCACTTAGGTACCACCCCCTAACACATCTACCATCTTTCAGTCTTTCTATTAATGCTTAAATTTACAGGCATGAACCCATCAAGATATGGACCCATCAGGGAATAGAGCCATCATGGGTTGAATTCATTAGGAGATAGAGCCATCATGGCAGGAAAGCATCAGAGAATGAGGCCTTGTGTGGATGGACCTCTCAGGAGCTGTGGACCCTCTCAAGGAACAAATCCATTGATAAGGTCAATGCTCTCATGATGCATTCACTTCCTTACAGGCCCAGCTTTGAAGACCACTGCACCGAGAGCCATAAGTGAAACATACAAGCGTTTCAGATGAGAATTCATGTTTAAACCATAACAATGAAGATGCCAAATGCATTTGCTTTGGATGTCTGTATAGGGGGATTAGTGTTGAACACATAACTGCTACTTCTTAATGTCCTTTTGCTTGGTGCTGTTTCTCTATAGGAAATTTCCAAGGTAATTTGTTATTGCCAATCAATACATTGTAAAAGGATTTACAGAATAACGCTACTGTCAGTGGTTTGATGTTTTAAACACAGTAGCATCTATGACACAAATAAGGACCACCTCATATTGAAGTGTTTAGGTATATATCCATTTATTTGTGTGTTGGAAGTGGGAATTCAAAACATTGTCAGGTTAGATGTGGTAGCACATGTCTTTAATCTCAGCACTTGAGAGGCAAAGACAGGCTGATTGTTGTGAGTTTGAGGCCAGTCTGGGCTACATAGTGAGTTCCACACCAGCCAGGGATGCACGGTGAGATCTGGTCTCAAAAATATTTCTCAACAACATTATCATAGAGAAGACTGCTATGTCACTACACTGGTAAAATACTGGTAAAGATTTTTTATGAGAATGACAGAAACTGGAATGTACATTTTTGAGAATCTATGGGACAGACATTTCAAATGCATTTGGACCAGCCATGAAGGCATGTTCTCCGAACTGCACAGCGTTATTCCAAGGCATGCTCTTTGATACGTTTTCCACAGAAAACAGCATGTGCTGTTTTCACAGATGGTGTAGGTAAAATTTTGTCAGATTCTTTAACAACTGTTTCTTCTCCTTCTCTTACTATTTGAGCTTAAGGCAAGTTACATGATCCTCCTCAAAGTCTGCAATAGTTCTCTTCAAAAGAAGCTCCTGAAGGCCCAGCATGCTGGGTGTATCTTTGAACTCAGGAGGGAGTCACATGACCAGTGCAAGTTAAAAAGAAATGAATGCTTTGCAGGATGAATTGCCTGAGACTCAGGAAGCTTTGTTCCTTGGGAAGAGAAATAATGGAGCAAGGAGATCTCTGGAAAGGCTTCTCATGAAGCAGCTGGGGGGAGGTGGAGGGGAAATCTGCCAGAGCAGGGCTAGGTTCTATGGGATGCACATATGCTAAGGTTTTCTGGATTTTATCTCTAAATGGCTTTGGATTGAGATATTCAAGTAATTGGTATGTGTGCAAAGCTTCCATGTAACCACCAGGCTTGGAATCATCCTATAAAATTATGGAAACCTCCAGTGTTAGTTTTCTATTAAAAACAAAAACAAAAAAATAGGTCATGCCCTTGATGAAAATGGGCTCTTCCTTCCCAGAAGCCAACAGTTTTCAATAGGTCCTGAGCTAGGTGTTACATTTTGGAAGCTTCACTGCCAGACATGTTGTGCAGTCGACTGCTTGATCTTGTGTGAGCCCTACATCTCCTGCAGCACTAATTGGACTGAGTGTTTTAAGGAAGAAGAGGACACAAAGTTTGGAGAAAGATGTTGGGAGAAGGCTTGGGAGGTAGATAGAATGGAGTTGGGAGGGATAAATATCATCTAAATATATTGCATACATGTGTGAAATGAGCAAAGAGTAAAAAAATAGCCACAACTTTGAGAATATCATCAGAATACCTCAGAGACAATGAAAAGATGGAGAAGACCTTGTGTTGGGAACACAACAGTCTTTGTGCCCACAGATCTCCAGGGAAACCAGCAATGTTAAGCACCCAGGATTGTCCTTTCAAAGGGATGGAGGCATAACCTATTTTTCTTTCCAGAAAACTGGGAATTGGCCATGATTTGTGGTATCTGTTGGGATGGGCTATATTAGCTTCCATGACCAAGACCAGATTTGACCAGTAGTCTGAATGATCCTTACATTACCTGTACAGACAGATGCTTCCCCAAGCTCCCACAACCAGGACAAGGGATACCTAACAACCAAGATGACCTCTTTGTTATCTGTATGACTGAGGCCATGTCAGATACTTCCCTAGGCCTTTAAACTAATACATGTAGCCTATATCTAGAAACTTATCTTCCTGGAAGAAATGACATGTACTTTGAGTCAAGTTTCTATGCAATTATGCTTCTGTGTACACCAGGGATTGTATTATACCAGGCAATTTTTTAAAAAAACACAAATTGTGCTATGTTTAAATATGCTGGCAATAAACTGTCTGGCATGAGACTTTCTAGAAGTTTGATCCAGTTGGTAGACTCAAACAAATTAGAGTTTTTATTTTCACCCTTTTGTGGCTCACTTCCCTGCCTGATATTACTTCTCTAGAGACTCCGATCAACCATGCTTCATGTGAAAGTGAGTTGCCTGGGGTAACTAGAACAGACTCACTTCCTTGGGGAGTTCTTCTCGATATCACGGCTTAGAAGTCACACAACATTGTAGAATTGGTAGAAAGAAACAAGTGGAAGATAGTGTGAAATGGCAAAGGTGGGGAATCTAGGAGGAAGCTTTTGCTCAGCCTTTAAATGGTTAATGAACAAGGCACCTAATGTTTTTATTGTCATAGGTTCTAAGACTAGCAGAACACACAGGTATTAAAGCCATACTTTCTGGTCAACAATGAGAGAACAAGGAACTGTAGATGGCTCAATCCTGTGTACGATGTCTACATCACACCCCTGCACCAAAGGCTTGGCAGCCGCTTCAGGAGAGGGTGAGGAGATACTGTAGTTGTCAGAGGTGGTGGATGACTACAAATATTCAGTGTTTCTAGATACAACAGGACTATGAACGCACAGTGACTATGACAGCATGCACAAGACCTGTGCAAGATCAAGCCAGTCACATTACAATGTGAATGGAGGTGAGGTGGAGAGGTGGAACTCGTGAAGCCCTGCCCCTAGCTGGGAATCTACTGGCAGTCAATACTGCTGGGGATGGTGGTGAGTCATTTTTCTTCAAGGGTGAAGCTCCTGAGAAGCTAGTCACGCTCCCCTGATAGGCAGCTCTATCCCTGGGCACATATTGGAAGCACTAAGTGGACTCAGTTGTATTTAAGAATATTTTTTAAAATGCTTTTAAAAAACATGTGAAATCTGAAGGTAATTGTGGTCAATGGAATAGGAAAGATCTGGAGGGTAGGATCTGGTGTGGAGAAGAAGAAAACCTATGTGTAGAATATGCAAACAATAAAACATATCATGAAATTCGAGAGAGATGGATGTGAGGCACAGTGAACAGGAAAGGACGGTATGAGGCAGAGACGTAGGCCTTGGGCCAGACTCATACTTACAGAGAATGGTTTTATACTGTCACGAGAGATTGGCTTTCAACTAGCAATGGAAATCTGTCAGACAGCATGTTCTTTTTCTTATTCATTTTACTTATTTCTTTATGTATTTATTTTATTGTTTTGGTTTTGTGAGACAGGGTTTCTTGGAGTAGCCCTAGCTGTCCTGGAACTCACTCTGTAGGCAGGCTGCCCTTGAACTCAGAGATCTGCTGTATCTGCCTCCTGAATGCTGGGATCAAAGTCCTATACCACCACACTCGGTTCATTTTATTTATTTTTTTAATCTCTATAAATATGATGTATGCACATGTATGTTTGCATGTATATTACTGTGGGTGTAAATGTGTTCATGCATATTCTGTGGCGTACATGTGGAGGTCAGAGGACTATGTCTGGGGTAGCCTTCACCATCCTTAACATAGTTGTTCACCATTGCAGATGGCAGGCTTACTGACACATGAGCTTCTGGGAATTCTCTTGTTTACCAATATCATTGTAGCCTGGCTGTAGTTACAGATGTTCTCTATTGTTATCTACTGTACATAGTTTCTGGGGATCTGAACTCAAGTGTTCGCATTTGTGCAGCAAAGCACCTTAATACCAACTCATCTCTCTAGTCCTACCTTGCATTTTCTTGAGGCATACTACAGTCAAGGTTGAGGATTGGGCTCAGTTGGTGGGGTATCTGCCTAACAATGGAGCCCTGGGTTGATCCCCAACACTACATAAACCAGGCACTGTGCCTCTAATCCCAACATTTTGGAAATATACCCAAGAAGATCAGGAGTCCAAGATTATCCGTGGCTACATAGCAAGTTGGAGGTCAGTCTGAAGTATGTTAGAACCTGTCTCAAAAAGATTAGTCATGCCTTTAATCCCAGTAATTGGGAGGCTGAGACTGGTGGATTTATACAAGTTTGAGGACAGCTTGTTGTACATAGTGAGTTCTAAGCCAGCTAGCACTCACAATGAATTGAGGCTGTCTCAAACAACAACAAATGAGCAAAGGACTGTGGTTCTAGAGGGAAGGAAAGAGGGATGTAGCTGGGTCAGGACGAGTGACCAGAGGGCCAGTGTATGTGTGCAAGTATGGGAGGGGATTAAAGAGAAAGGCAGAGCATGATGTCTACTCGGTCCCACTTTCCCTATGACCTTGGAACAGGGAGCACCAGTGTCAGGCCACTGAGCCACCCCCAGACTGCCATATCATGCATTCAGATCAGAAACCATCTTGACAATATTTGAGAGGCCAGCACATTTGTTCCTTTCATGTAACATATGCCTATATGAGTCACTGACAATATTCCTAATCTCTCTAGAGGCTTCGGCCAACTATCAGAAAACTCCCTGGATACAATCTTTCCCTTCTCATTCTTTATTTCTTTGCAATAATGTCATGATTCTAAAATATACCATGAACTAAAATAAACATACTGCTTCAGATCGTGAAGCAGACATCTAAAGTAGGATTAGAAGTCATAGTAAGACAACATGTTAAAAATAGAGACGCATCATGATCACACATGCTAGGCATTGCTCACATGTGGTGCCCGGGCGATGCCTGCTGCTGGGACAGCACGTGTCCCCCAGCCGTTGTGTGGACACACAGCAGACACACTCAGCTCATGAATCATGGAGTCATCTGAGAACTTGTGAGGTCATGGCAAGCAGGCTGCTTCCAGGGTCCTTTTGTTCATTACCAAGCAAAGCCAAGCTCCTTGCCTTGTTGAATTTTAAACAGATTGAGTTGAGTATGTCTTCGTTTTCTCCTTCAGCTCTCTCTTCCGTCTCTGTTGAGGGCTGTGAAATCTCTATTATCTTCACTGTTTTTTTTTTGTGTGTGTGTGTGTGTATGGAGAGATTTTTTTCTTACTCACTTTAATTATCCTTAAGCAAAATGAAGCTTTTAGATATTTTTGGCACTAGAGGCTTTGCCCTTGAAAATGCCCCCTTTTCTAGAGGCTAGAAGAACATTTCCTCTCAGGTGGCATATTATATGGACGTTTCCCAGGAGCCCATGGAGCCTTCTGAATCACTGTTGTCCACTTAGGACCCCAAGTAGCATTCTCATTCGCATTCCTCCCTCTGTGAAAATGCCCCTGGAACTTGTGTTTGGAAAGCTGTCTAGTCCTTGGTATTTTCAGGAAATAGTAACAGGAGGCTTACTGAAAACAAAGTATGTATTTTGAACAGAGTATAGGCCAGTATCTTGTCACTATATTTCACAGTTGTATGTCCTTAGTCTCTGTCACTGTAGTCTGTGCTATCTTATCTATAGAAATTAATTTTAATTTTCTTTTGAAGTTGATCTTCATTAACTCTCTGTTTAACTGCTGAACACTTCACACATCACAGACCTTTTCCCGTCCATCAGGGTCATCAGCCTTGTGGTCTCCTTCATTTTCTTGTTCTCAGTGAGCCTTTGCATTCTGATCTCACTTAGTACAAATATTCTAAGTGTGTGTGTGTGTGTGTGTGTGTGTGTGTGTGTGTATGTGACAGAATCTTATGAAGTTGTGACTTATAAGGCACATAAACAATGAACTTAACTTAGCTGGATATCTGGGACTTTCTAAATTATACAACAGCCACACATTGATGAAGCCAGGGAGAACAGATTACAGATTACTCTACATCCCGTGGTATTTTGTAGGTACAGATAGGGTCTTCCATCAGAGTTCCGAGCCAGTACACCACCTCGTGTGTCTGTGTTGTGGATGTAGGAACTGGTCGTACGCTGATATGCAAAGCCAACTTACAGAGAGTAAATTTACTGAAAGTTCATTTGCTGACTGGAACCATGGCAGGATATCGGAAGCATCCTGGCCTTAATTTTGTACTTCCTCTATCAAGTAATATGCAAATGAGGATTTTCTTGCTATTCTGTTTAGGGAGTTGTCTACTTAAAGGGATTTCTGTTCACTTTTGCTTCTGGTGATGAAAGATTGCAGCAAAAGTTCGGGCTTAATTATTAGGCCAAAGCGTTTGTGTGAGCCTTTGGAAGAACACTAGACCATCAAAGAGAGATGAAGACTTGGAAGATAAGGAGGCTTGGATTCTGGCCTTGCTAACAGGGAGTGGAGTGATTTGAACAGTTGCTTGTCTTCTAACCATGTTAACATGTCATCTGACCATGTTAACAAGTTTCTCACACAGGAAAAAGGAACTACCGGAAGGGATGAAGTTTAGCTTCAATGTGTGCCCTACTAAACACTGATGGAGCTGTGGCCCCTAGCTTTGAAGGAGGCATGTAACGCCACATCTGCCATCACAGATCTTGTTTTTTAGACTCCTTCTTGCCCTGCTTCCTTGTGACCCTACATCTTTCCGACACACTGGAACTACTGCTTGGGAATCAGTGTTTCTGTGTCTGTGGTCTGAGGGGGTCTATAGAGCAAAGTACATTATATCCTTACTGTATACCTGCAGAGCATATTTGGGGCTCTGAGGGTAAATGTTCTAACAAAGAGTTAAAGTCTTTTCAGGAAACTTACTCAGTTACGCAAGCAGGCATCATGACGTGTGAGTTATCACAAGATTATGTTTATTTTCCCGTTCTCAGAACGCTGCCACAGTCCCTTGATTAAAGTGTTCCCCATGGGTCACTATGACAACCTATACACTTCAAACTATCCACAAATGACCTGGCCTACAGTGTTCTGTGGGATAGGGAGTAGGAAAGAGCCCTTCAATAGAGATCATGACACTGATCCCATGTTCTAAAGCCAGATGGTTTATAGTGAGAACAGAGACTGGACAGTGTCTGGTGATGGCAGGGCTTCAGAAGAACCAAGACACATGTTTGCTTACAGAAAGGGCAATGAAATAGATCAGAAATGATACTATGAGTTGTAAATGGTGCCTTACTTCCTGACACATACCCACCCACCTTCCCAGGCTGGCTGGGTGGCTACTTTCACATTGCCTAAGGGCCCTCTTGCTCACTCAGACTCTTGTATTTACATCATGTGCTTGGTTGTTTAAAGTTCAAGTAGATTTTGCTTTCTGACTATGTGACGTGCTAAACCCAAAGGTACTATTGTGTGAACAGATGTCTATTTGCCCCCAGAGATTCCTCCCAAGTTGAGGACTAGCTTGGCTAGTCAACAGGTTAAATTGGGGTTCCTTACAGGAATGTGCACTAGATGACGGATTGCCTAAAAAAGCATAATCAATGTGTAATCAGCCACACTTCTGGAGTCAATTAGTAACTGTCTATATGTCTGTAGGGAAGTGTGGGGCCTTGGAGCTCCTCCCTTTTAATAGCCAATAACTGTCTACAAATCTGGGGATTGTGGGAAGGGCCCCATGAACCTCTTAACCTACCCATCATTAACAGTCTCTACACCTTTGTGTGGGATCTGGGCTCCATGAACCCCTCCCTCCCTCTATAATAGAGGGTTAATGGGCCCAATTTTGTGCAGGTCTCCAGGTAATCATCACGGATGGATGACAGTTCAAAAGGGCAGCAGTCATGTCACAGCACTCCATGAGAGACCTGGAATGACACATAGATGGGGAGAGGGGAGTACTGAGGACCAACTGTGCAAAGTGCTTAGGGACAGACCAAGAAGTAACTCTGACCATAGAAGAAGCAATAGTTTATGGTGGCTAGCATAGGGCAAGAAAAAAAAAGGCTGTCTTAGGCAATGGCTGGATGATGAACAGTTTGTGTTGATGTCACAGGCAGGGACAAGCAACCATCAGACTCCCCAAACAAATGCCAAGGCTATAGAGTAAGCAGGTTCAAGGTAAGATTTCCTCTGGGAGTGAAGGCATTTAGTGGTGATTTCAGTGCTCTTGGGGCCTCTACTAGCATAGAGGCAGCGATAGGATGAGTCTGAAAACAGCTGGGAAGAAGCGAGAAGAAGCAAGACTTACTAAGTGCATGAGAGTGCTGGACCTTGTGGGGTAATCCCACGTTTTCTGTGTTGGCCAACTGGTAGTTGGAAATAATGGTTCTTGTACCAGAAAATACAGAAGAGAAATAAACATGAAATCGGGTAATAAATAAAAGCAGTTTAATTTCTTTGGGTTTGAGGCATAAAGATCTGTGATAACTTTGTATGTGTGTGGGGTGCCTCTGTGTGTGTGTGTGTGTGTGTGTGTGTGTGTGTGTGTGTATGCAAGAGAGAGAGAGAGAGAGAGAGAGAGAGAGAGGGTCCTTGTGTGTGTGTGTGTTTGCATGTATGTATGTGTAGACTTGTACATGTTGAGACCAGAAGACAACATTAGCAGTGTGTACATGTGTTTGTGTTCACATATGAGGAAGCTAGAGTCAACCTCAAGCATTATTCCTCAGGGGCCATCAGATTGCTTTGAGATAGGATCTCTCACTGGCCTGGGGTTCACCTACTAGGTGGACTATCGTGGAAACAAACTTCCACAAATCCTCCTTTTATATACCCCTCCACCACTGGTATTATAAGCAAGAACCACCATACCTGTCTTTATATGTTCTGGTGTCGGGCGGAAATTAGTGTCATTGTGCTAGCAAGGCAAGCACATTATCTATGGCACCATGTCCCCAGTCAGTGTGAAATCTTTTATTGACACGTCAAATGGAAGATGAGAGAAACTCATTTAATTAATTAGTCATTCTGGCTCTGAATGTACCCCTCATTGGTCTATTTCTTACAATGATGAGACTCTCATTCTGTACTTCTCCTAGCTTAACCTTGCAGTGTCTGAGCATCTCTGAGAGGACCAAGGAGGGGTGTTGGTCTCGAAATGATTATCATCAGGGGCCACACAAGGCTGCATGATGGAGAAGAAAATCTCATGACAAAATAATGCCCAGCAAGGTCTCTGCTTTGCTCTGCATCCCGGCTTGGTGCTTTTCACAGCCGTGGCTGGGCTGGTAAGGGGATGAACCACTCTCCTTGTGTCCACAGCATCTTCTCTAGGCTTGAAGCAAGCTGCATTCGGGAGCAAAGCGAACCATGGACCACTCGCTCTCCTACCCTGCTCTCTTGCCTTTCTTTGTTCTTCAGCAGATCCTGGTTTCCCTCAGTGTCTCCTTCACTACACAATGGTGAAGTTGTTTACTGCCAGGAGTTTGTTGGGTGAAACTGACCCAGGGTTCCCTTAAAACCGATGCTGTGTGCAATGCACGGATTGCTTCCAGGGTCACTCACTCTTTTAGGTTTCACTAAGGAATCTGTCTATCAAAATAAAGTAGCTGCTGACAGCAACATTTGAAGACTTCTTTCTCTTAACCAGAACACATTAACTGCTTTGGAATCAGATAAGGAGAAACTTTCTCACCATCCGCTGTCTGTGTCCCCTCGCTGTGCTTTCAAAGCAACGGAATTCACATTGTGCAAAGAGAATGTTGGCAGAATGGCATCAGTGTTTTCTCTGTGCTGTTTTGCCCATAATGTGTGTTTTCCCACAAATCTGTGATCCAGAAGTTTAGTGTGATAAGAAGTTTGCACTTCAAAGACAGAAAGTCCTGAGGGGGTCCACTCCTCTCTGTGAAAATGTGATTCTCCTTTTGTCCTGTCCCTTTTGCTAGTTCTTCTCTTCCATTTGTATGAAACCAGGACAGCCATTTGCAGTGATTATATCAGAAATGAACACAGTTTAACTTCTTAGCGAAATACCCTCTAAGATGCTGCAACTACCATACCTAAGACTCCGACAGAAATGGACCTTGTGATGATAAACTACTGTTGCAGAGAAAACTCCGCCGTCAACTCTGTGTCCTGATAAATATTAAAGACTTGTGCTGCCCCCATGGAAATCATGTTTTAGGCCCCTAGACCCATTCTTGGAGCCTCTCCTTTCTTTTATTTCTACTCTTATTTACATGACAAGGAAGCCTCTGCTCCCGCCACCGTTCTCTGAGTCCAGTTGTCATTCTGTCTTGGCCAAGGAGATGGTGACAATGAAGTGAGGGGTAAGTGGTCACTGGAGCAGATGAAGTCCCCTGAACAAAGACCCTCTTTTCATGCAAATGACCATAGTAATTTAACTCTGAGGAAAGAAACTCCAACACAATGCATCAAGAGAACTAAGTGGCATTCAACAAGGTCCCACCAAGCATTGACATCTCTTTAAGATGTCATCCATCAAAGCGCCTCCTTCCTTTTCATATCCAGTGCAAACATGGTTCCAATTTTGAGACAGACATGGAGGAACATAAAATCCAAACTCAGTCATGGAGCCCTGGGCAGGCAGGCACATCTCCAGCCTCCTCACCATCTCCTTCAGCTTGCCCCAGCTTCCGAGGCCGTGGGAACCCATCCGTTTGAACTTGCTTGTCATCCTAACCAGCCACTCTGCCTGAGAGGTCTCTTCTTCCATTTTTCCTTAAACTGTCCCTGTCATTCAAAGCTGAACTCAAGGTTCATTGCCCTTCCTTGGACCCCACTACTCCAGACAGACTCTATTGTTTTCAGAACCTCCATTGCATCTTAACAGTGTTCCCAGGTCCTTCCTATGAGCTGTCTCCTCTAAAATCTGCCGCAGAAGGTGAGCATTTATTCTGCGGAGTGGTGTTTATCCATAGCTCTTGCCACAAGAGCAGACATATGATATGTGTTTGTTAGTTGGACTGGCTGTAACCGAGGAATTACAAAACTAGAAAGAATAGATTTATTTCAGATGTACTTCTAGCTGTGATTGTTTTTCTTCTAAATTTAAAACTCAGAGCCCCTTGCCCTGAAGATAAAACAAATCACATGGCTTCCTTTTGATCACTGACTATTTAGAGGTGCCATCAATCACAGAGCAGTCAATTACTGCATTTTTGTGAAGATGATTTCTAACTCAGAGCCTTGAAAATGATCTCTAACTTTTGGTAACAATATTATAACAGCAAACAATGCTCAGTCTAAGGGTTTAATATGTGTGTGCTCATTTAAATAATCTGCATCACAGCGTCACAAAGCCAGCATCACTGATGCCATCACAGTCCTACAGATGAGGACTTGGGCTTGGGTAATTTGCCAGCAATTGCAGCGATTGGGATCCTGTGCTTTTAGCCTTAGCTGACCCTGTCTGTCAGGCTGCCATGAGGGTACCTCGCAATCTTACCCTTTCTTTGTACAGTGCCCACACATGTGATCTCAGGGACCAGAAACCCTGAGAACATTTTTGATGATTCCTTTCCACACATTACTCAGGGTAAGATTCATTTCAGATAGAGAGATCTACTCAATAATTAGAGCGGGGCATTGTTGTTAAAGTTAGACATAATTTTTTGAGGATTTAGGGCCTTTAAAAGTAACACATTTAAAAATCACACAAGAGTGTTGGTAGGGCACACAAAGACAGGTGGCTTTTTGGGTTCTTCTCCTTCATTCATGTTTTGGTTTACTTGTCATATCCAAGAAGATGATGATGCAAAGGATGATGAGGATGAAAGTGAAATGATACAGGCGTTAGCTAAACTAAGGAATGTACAAAGCTGCAAGGAGAATACACAGTGTAAAGAACACAACTTCCATGCTTCAGATAATGGGAGCATCCTCCCTAGTCAAAAAAGATGCCTCACCACTCAGACACTTGGCTGTGGAGACGAGCGTCTTCTCTGGGACTGAAACTCTGGGACTGATATTCTTTGTCTTCTAGGTAGGTAACTCAGTGGTTCTCTCTCTCTCTCTTTCTCTCTCTCTCTCTCTCTCTCTCTCTCTCTCTCTCTCTCTCTCTCTTTCTCTCTCTGTGTGTGTGTGTGTGTGTGTGTGTGTTTTAACACATTGTCTGTGCATACGTGTCCCACTTAGGAGGGCACAAGGGGCTACTTAGCCATCTGTATATTTCCTAAAGAAATTCAGAGTGAAATTAAGACTAGAGATCTTTTCTGCCAACCAAAGAAATGGGGCAAAGTAGACACAAGAGGAAAGCTTAGGTCTGTGCCCACAGTTTGAAAAAGGATTGTCAAGGGTACTCCTGTGTGGAGCTGAGGGGCTTTCACCAGCTGTTCCCTGACACACCCTCTTCCACAATGAAATCCCACAGGGAGGAGCAGACTGAGTAGGGTGAAGCTTGCCTGCTGCTTTGTTGTTATCCTTCTTAACAGTGTGAGGCCAGTTTCACAAAACAGAGCAAAAGGAAGGGAAACTAAGAGCAACAGAAGCCAGGGATGACTTATTTTCCTCTTAGTTGCTAGTACTAGTCTAAGCACTGGTGCTAGTAATAGATCTTACTTTTTGTTAAATATGAAATATATGCCACACAACATGCATAATATTAGACACACACACACACACACACACACACACAGAGAGAGAGAGAGAGAGAGAGAGAGAGAGAGAGAGAGAGAGAGAGAGAGAGAGGCATAGAGACAGAAGCACAGATACAGACACAGAAAGCAAGAGAGAGACTAGGTGGGTTTGTCCTTTTTGTATCCTGGGCAGGGGCACACACCTGGCGGTGGGTGGCCCCTGATGGTGTCATATGTTGCTAGGCAGCCTGGAGGCAGGCTTGTGAAGCTTTTATACACTAACACTTTTGTCCTTCAGAGTTCCTGTTGGGAGACTTGGAGATAGATCTCAGTAGGATTCCCCTGAACTTATGGAAACAAACAAAAGCCCTGGTTAGTGGTATGCCCTTGTAATGTCAGTGCTACGGAGTCAGAAACAGGCAGAACCTGTGTACTCACTGTACAGCCAGCCTCACCTATTTGTAGAGTGCAAGCCAATGAGGGGCCTTGTCTCACAAAACAAGGTGGATAGAAGGCATAATCCTTTCGTGCCCTGTTTCCCTGTTAAAATACTCCCACAAAGCAACTTAGGGGAGAAAGGGTTTATTCTGGCTCACAATGTGTGGGTGCAAACTCTCATGGATGGGCAAGCTAGGCTGGTGGGAGCTTGAAGCCTTTGGTCACGATGCATCTCTAGCCAAGAATCGAAAAACAATGGGTGCCTGAATTTTAGTGCTCAGTTACTTTCTTCACTTTATAAAGTCTGTGATTCGCTGTCCAGGGAATGGTCCCACCCACAGTGAAGAAGACAAGTCGGCTCACATCAATGAATACAATCAAGCTGCCTCCCACAGGCATGAGCAGAAGCTCATCTAGATTCTAGATTCTGTCGACTTGGCAATTAGCAGTAACTCTCCCAGCGCCTGTGGAACAACACCTGGCACTGTCCTCCAGCCTCCACACAGGCATTCACAGGCACACCTGTGCGTGCGCGCTTGCGTGCGCGCGCGCGCGCGCACACACCCACACCCACACACACACACACAACGGGGAGGGCTTGGTGAGCAGTGTGAGTTGAATAGTAGTATAAAGTAGAAGAGCTGAGTCTGGTTGGATTAACGACTAAAGAGCAGCAGTGTAGAGAGGTTTTTTTATAAGGCAAGAAACCTTTTGGACAAGATTAACCAAATTAGCACTACCTGTGCCAAGAGAGACTGATGCAGACGGGTAGGGAGATGTGATGGAGAAGGCATCGTGCAGTGCTGAGATGACTTAGTTCAGTTTTACATCTTCCATGAGTTCTGCCCAGAGTTGCCCTGGGTTCCAGGCTAGACATTCAGTGAGGCTGGCACGGTGGCTTCCTGGAGCACATGCTCAGCTCTCTGTCACCTACCCTGGAGACCATCTGAAATGGAAGCAAATGCATCAGGCAGCCTTCGGGGGGAGCTGCTGAGCTGTTGTTGGTCCTCAGTGTGAGCGCTCTGGCCCAAGTCTGCGCCTTGTCTCTCTCCTCCATCTGCTCCCTATATCTGCTTCTCTCGCTGTGCAAGAGAAAGTCTTATTTTTATTGTGAAATAAAGTGAAAATTAAGGGCTCCTATGTGGAAAAGGTTCTCCCTTGACCCGCGGTGTACATTGGAGAAGCACATTTAATGCTGCCTCTTTGCTACAGTTTAAAGGGGCTGTTGGAATTTATTTCAATCATCTGACTTATGAAGCAAGACAACATCTGACATACAGAAACCATACTCCTCATGTTTGGATAATGACTGCATCAGTATGAACTAACTCTCTCTCTCTCTCTCTCTCTCTCTCTCTCTCTCTCTCTCTCTCTC
>OU015751.1:78959417-78975185 GCA_907169655.1 Acomys percivali | reverse complement strand
TCTCTCTCTCTCTCTCTCTCTCTCTCTCTCTCTCTCTCTCTCTCTCTGTGTGTGTGTGTGTGTGTGTGTGTGTAGAAAAATATGAGGGGATACTTGGGTTTGAAAATGCAAAATGACCTGAAAGAAGAACATTCTGAATTACAATCTTGGGGTCCCCTTCACTCCCACTAAAAGCAGCTGTGTTCCCTCAGAACTGCAGGAGACTCTATGGAGGCTTGGCACCCTGGTGTGAGGGCAGTCACCAGAGACACATTGTCTGTAGTGTTAATAGGCAAATAACATGGCCGTTACCACTGGTTTAATCTCTCAGTTGGCATTTGAATACAGGCAGTTGTTTAACAGTAGTAATTAGCTGAACCCTCAGGGGAATCTCCATCCAAGACACATGTGAGAACTTACAAGTCTCATCAGCCTGCATCTGCAGCCAGCTCAGCCAACTAAGTGGATACCTGGCACTTTAGGACCACTTCCATCAAATGGACCTGGATAGTATCAGCAGTGCCCTCAGTTTGCAGAAACCACAGGGCGATGCCACACTGTGGGAAACAGTCATTGCTTTCTAGGGTTTGTTTTCTACTTACGGAAACAGATTCACATGCTTTTTACACTATGATGTGCTTGCATCTGAGAGATTTTGTAGCGATGTGTCCGCCCACTGGCAAAACCAGCAAAGACTGGTTTGAGCTTTTGATTGGCAGTGACAAATGGTGTGTGAGTGTGTGTGTGAGTGTGTGTGTGTGTGTATGTGTGTGTGTAATTGATTTGTTCACTGGAGAATGTCTAAGGTAAGATGAGATTTCAGCCTAGGGACCCCTTTGCTGCCTCAGGTACACAATAAAAATATTGTATTCTGGGCCTGGGTGTGAAGCTCAGGCAAAGTCAATCGAGAACTCACTACACAAGCATGAGACATCAATTTGATCCTTAGCACATACATACATGAAACACCATATATGGTGACATGATCTTACCACCCATCATTGAGCAAGAGGAGACAAGGATTTCTGGGCCTAGCCTTATCAGCTAGGCCCAGGTCCTGTGAAAAACACTGTCTCAGAAAATCATGTGGGTAGCTCCTGAGCAATGACACTGAGGCTGACCTTTGACCTCTTCACATGCACGCTCATATAAACCAACTCCCCGCCCCCTGCACATGAACACAGATGTGTAAGCACATCTACACACAGACATTCAAAAATATTCTCAAAGACTGAGATGGGAGGGGCCTATCTATTACTGAGTTAAAACAACAGACTTTGCTTGAACCTGGCTTTTTTTGGACAGGACCCAGAATACCCCTGATTAAGCATTTTTTTTCAAGATACACGCACACACATATGTATATGCACACACATACTCCAACTGTGACATATAATTCATAAATGTCCCAGTTTTCCTCAATGTTTGGATTGCAGTTGTTTTCCTCCATGATGTTTTTGTCATATGCTTTTAAAATTCTTCATGTACCAAGAGAAGTTCTACGGGAAATAAAAGGGTCAAAGAAATCAGAAGCATCCTGTGTCCCCATGATGGGAGGCTAGACTCACACACTGACTATGTAGGCAGTCTTTGGGCCACCTTGAGAGTTTACTACCCTGACAGGTAGGTGGACGGTGAGCTAGACAGCGGCACAGGTCATGCAATTTCCTCAGTGAATGAGTCGAATCAATCAATCCCATGCTTCTGTGGACCCAGACCCCTGGCTTCTCTACCCTCCAGCCCGGTACCGCATTAGCCAGTTCCAAGCTGGACATATTGACCAAGCTCAGTAGAAAACCTCTGACCTGGCATGTCTCTGTGCACCTCCATGAACAGCTCTTTAAGAGGTGTCTCAAGCTGGGGTCAAAGCGGCTGGGCTGTCCTGCCTGTTGACCAGTCACTCTGGATGGATTGTCCTATCAAGTGGCTTTTGGCTCAGCTGAGGTTATCATAGGAAGGCTGGGGGCTGGGGCTGTCTACACGGCGCTGTGGCTGTGAGAAGCGGGCTTTCAGTGTAAAGGAGGGGGTTGGGAGCTATATCACAGATCCGCGGATGCCGCTGAAAAGGCCATCAGAACAGATAAGAGACTTATGGACCAAGATCAGCTAGTCCTAAGAAAAGTACAACTCACTGTCTTTGAGGTTTAAAATGTTGTGATGTTCAAAATCAGATTAGATACAATTCATATAGAAGTTGCTGGGTTTGCAGGTCAAGTGAACTTTAGGAAACTGCCATCTAAAGAGCTCACGAGGCCCTTAAAATTGGCAACGTTGTGCAGAACACAGTGTTATCAACGCTTAGAAGATGTTGAAATAGAGAGGGGGGGGTCTGTGGGCAAATTGTTTCATGTGTGTCTTTCAAGTTTCTTTTCGTGTAACAGAAAATGTAATTGGAAATTACAGACTCTGTGTTGTGAGTATAAATTATTTAAGAACTGGTTTCTAATTAGCGGTCCAGTCTCAGAGGAAGCACTCCGTCCCCACATCAGAGCGGGCAGCCTGTGCGCTCTGGCCTTTCAGGTTATGATGAAAGTGTCAGAGTGACCTTGTTTCTATGATTACCCTTCATTTTGTTCTTGTCATTAATCAACCAACTTCTGCTTATAATCTTATTGATAAGAAGTTTTCAGAGGCTCATTCGCAGGTCCTCGGTGAGGGCTGAAATTATCTTTCTATGCTGGAAAAAGATTCCCGTCGCCTGAGGACACTGTAGGCATTAAGCAGTGTGTTCCTGAGTCACACTCAGCCTGACTGTTACTAGCTGCTCTCAGGGGCTTCTACTGCCTGTTGCTACTTAGAACCTGTGACAGACCTCTCTGTTCCTGACAAGCTCCTCCTTGATAACTCAGTTTCAAAGTGGGGATGGTTCAAGGTCTGGGGGTCAAAACGCACACAATTCACCATGTTCTCTCGAAACAAAAAAGAAATCTTAAACTATGATAAAACATAGCTTAGAAAAAAGTGACTGTTAAGAAAAAGTTGCAAAAAAAAATTCAATTATCACCAAATCTATAAGTAAAGTGATATTTATTAACTAATTTTCTGATATGCTTTGTGCATTTATTAAATTTTTCAGAGAAAACGGGAGGGTAATTCAACATTTTTAAAAACATGATTAATTATAAATGAAAAGGATGCATATGGTTCATGAATGTAAGAAATGTTTCTAAATTATCAGTAGTACATACCATATATACTATATATAATTTATATAATATACAATTTATTTATAATTAAATTTATGATATATAAACTTATATATAATATATACATATATTTATATAAAATATTTTAACCTTATTTGTACTCTTGCTGATTTTAAAATTGCTGTTACTCTGAGGACATTTTCTATCAAATGCACAGATAAGGTTTCTTAGTTTACAATGTTTTCTGGAGCAGATTCTGTTTTTTATTGGTAATTTCATACACGTATATAACATATATAACGTGCTTTGATAAACTGCACCCTGATTCTTGCCCAGCTTTTCTTTTAAATGCACGGGGTCCACTTAGTGCACACTTAGTGTATGTGCGTGGGCATAGGAGCGGTTCGTAAAGTATGGACAATCTTTCAGCAGACGTGTCCCTGAAGAAAACCAATGGCTCACTCTCAGCATCCATCAATCTAAAGGGCTTCTGAGCCCCTCCCACATCTGGCTGGGATTTGGTCTGGCTTGCTCTTGTGCCGGTCTTGTGAGCGCATCCCCACCTGCTCTGAGTCAGTTGTCTGGCGGTCCTGTCATGTTGAACAAATACTGTTTCCCTGCAGATGTCCACTACTTCTGGCTTACAGTTTTTCTCTATCCTACTGTGGTCTCTGAGCCTTTGTTGGTGGTGGCGTGGGGCGGGGTATAGATATGTCATTGAGAGACTGAGGTTTTAAATTTTCTTTGGTTTCATAATCCCAGATAAACAGTAGTCAGTTAGTGACACTGACACAATGGCTAGTTGCTGGTTACTTCATCTGAATGTAGGTGTATAAATCCTATAGATTTTTCCTATGTTATATTTCTTCCAGCAATTCAATTTAGTTCTCAAAGGAAGAGTTTGTTTATACTCCTACTCAAAATATGTCTTTTTTGTTGCTCTGACTGTGTTTTTCTCCCGAGCAAGTGCTCATGTATCTCTCGCTGACCTTGAATGAAGTTAGTTCTGTAGTAAAATCTAACACTGATCTTCCTGCAAACACCTCACACATGCTGGGATCACAGGTATGAGACACACTAAGCTCTACCTTAACTTTTTTTTCTATTCTTCAGAAATTGATTTACTTCTATTGTATGCACACGGGTGTTTCTGCCTGTGTGCATGTATGTTCACTCTGTGTGAGCAATGCCAAAGGAGCCACAAGAGGGTCAGAACCCCTGGAACTGGAGTTAGAGATGGTTGTGAGCCACCGTGTGGGTGCTGGGATCCAGGCCCCAGTCAACTGCAGGAGTAGCCAGTGCTCTTAACCACGGAGTCCTCTCTCTGGCCACAGGCTCCGCCTTCTTAATAATTAATGTTTTAAACACATTCTCCTTTTTTTTCTTTTGGTCACAACTTTATTCTTTATGTCAAAGTATTTTACGTTACACTCTGCTGTTTTAATCCCTAATCTTTTTTCCACATGCTGCTTGTTCCCGCTTGCGGAGTGCCTGAGCTGGTGACGGTATCATGTCTGCCTTAGCTCACAGTACAGCTTGGTTCGCACAGACTTGAGCTTTTGGCCAAGTTCGCTTGACTCATCATTCAGCTGGGCTTATCTCGTAGTCTTGGCTCTGTCTCTGCTCCTTTGCTTTCCCCTGTGTTTTCCCCTCTGGGATTCCAACATACCACTGAGATGAGAACACGCAAGCGATGATAAGAGACAATCTGGAGAAAAACAAACATTTAGGGGAGCTCTGGGACCAAAGCCTGCGATGAAATTCCATGCACACTGGAATGAAAAAGAGGTTTTAAGAACGGCTAATGTGTACCGGGGTAAAAATTAGGGAAATGTATGTTATCTCCAGACAGCACTACATGGGATCACTGACAGGCTGATCTGTGCACAAGTCAATGAAAACGAGCATCTCTCCCATCTGAATTTTGTCTCTCTTCCTGCATCTGTGTGATTATTTAGTGTGAACAACAAAGGGCATTTTCTCAGAGCTCTGTCAGAGACCAT
Organism: Acomys percivali; assembly: GCA_907169655.1. Classification (NCBI taxonomy): domain Eukaryota; kingdom Metazoa; phylum Chordata; class Mammalia; order Rodentia; family Muridae; genus Acomys; species Acomys percivali. The sequence continues at coordinate 78,970,057 of OU015751.1, read as the reverse complement.
TCAGTAAGGATTCCGGGGGGCTGTAACATGATAAATGAATGCTGTTTTCACTTTAATTATTGGATGGGATGGTACAAGGCTGAGTCTTTCTGTTCTGTGAAGGTTAGTGTTTTACATTTCTTCGAGTTTTTTGATCTTCTCTGTTGGTCCAGTTTTCCCCAGTACATCTGAACTCAGGTTCCTCAGAGTCTAATATCATCCCCGATGTTACTGGCGTGTCTTTCATTACCACGAGACAACGGCATTATTTGGTACAGATGGTGGAAACAATATCTGTGTGAGATAAATTACATGTTGTAATTTCAACCAGCCAGTGCAGGTCACTGTGATGTGCACACACTTCACCTGGGGTCTCCCACATTCTGGAGGCCTGCTGAGTCTCATATTCCAGCCCACACTCACTCTCACTGGTGTTCAGAAATTGGGAGCCAAGCCCCGAAACCTCCCCAGGGAACAAGAACACTAGATAGTGCATGAAGAAAAAAAATAGCATCAAGCTAAGCAGCAAACCTCTACCCCTAACAGAAGTTTCAAACTGCTGTATGACAGACTTTTCTTTTAATAAAGCGCTTATGCGCGCATGCATACACACATTTGCTTAGCTTTTGAAAATAACATTCTGTAAACAGGTTGTTAGCTCTGAAAAATAGGCTTTAAGGATCTGTTCTATGCTCTTTGAGATTTGATTGTATCAGGCCTCCAAAGAACATACCTATTCTTATAAAGCCTATGAATCTGTGATTTTTAAATATCAGATAAGTTGGTAGCTGGGCTATTGGGGGAGTTTCAAACCCCCACGATTTAAAAGCAAAGCTATGTGCTTATGGCATGCAAGACCCTCTGATGAGCCCACAAAGACATAAGTTCCTTATTTTCTTTTGTGCTAATGATTTATAGCCCCTTCACGGGCAGAGGGTGTGTTTTCAAGGTATGCTTGGCTTTGATTAAAGGATCTTACACATCTGTGATTTATGCTTAGGAAGTAATAATTATATAATATAATGATCTTTAATGCTTCCTTACAGTCATGCTTTCAGAAGACATTTTGATGGCAATACTGTTAATTGATCTTAAACTCGTGAGTATCAGAAATCATTCACATGTGATATGTGCACACAGAACATCAATTATATGTATATACAAGATGAAAATATACTCTAGAATAAATTCTCAATTTAATATTTAACATATAACTTAGGTTTGGGGGATTACAAATGTCTGCTATTTCTAGTAGGACTTCTTTTATTATTTGCTAATATTAAAACAATATACTTACAGGTATATGAACAAAAAACTGAAAATGCAATAAAACAAATATTTATAACAAATGAATTTTCTCTTCTTTTTTTTTGTACCTTTGATTAAGTTACTAAGATATTTCTTAAGGAAATATTTCTGACTTAGATATGAGGTTAAAGATTATGTATATGTATGTATACATATATATATATATATATAGATAACACCTAGCAATTACTTAATTTCCATTCTGTCTATTTAATTGACCTCAAATTTATAAATCACAGTCATATGACTACATTATCTTGTATTCTAATGATGTCATTATGTAGATAGTCTGTTGAAGTATTCATGCTGTCCCATTGACGAATATTCTTTTAAAATAGTATTTATTCCATTTAATGTTTACAAGTGTTTTGCCTACATGTATGTCTGTATGTGTTCAGTGTTCATAGATACCAGAAGATGCCATAGGATCCTCTGGAAGCAGATGTAAGGATAGTTATGAACATCATGTAGATACTGGGAATAGATCCCAGGTCCTCTGCAACAACAGCAAATACTCTTAACCCCTGACAAATTCTATATAAAGTTGGCAAATAGTTTCTTTTAAAAAAATTTTTTAAATTATTTATTAATGTAATCTTGTTACATCTCTATGGTTATCCCATCCCTTGTATCCTCCCATTCTCCCCTCCCTCCCATTTTCCCCTTATTCCCCTCCCCTATGACTGTTCCTCAGAGGGATTACCTCCCCTTGTATATGCTCATAGGGTATCAAGTCTCTTCTCGGTGACCTGCTGTCCTTCCTCTGAGTGCCACCAGGTCTCCCCCTCCAGGGGACATAGTCAAATGTGAGGCACCAGAGTACTTGAGAAAGTCATATCCCACTCTCCACTCAAATGTGGAGACTGTCCTATCCATGGGCTAGATCTGGGTAGGGGTTTAAATTTTACCGCCTGTATTGTCCTTGGCTAGTGCCTTAGTTTGAGCGGGTCCCCTTGACCCAAATCTGCCTATCATAATGTTCTACTTGTAGGTTTCTAGGACCCACTGGATCCTTCTACATTGCTATTCTCCCATGCTTCTCTCATCTAGAGTCCCAATAGGATGTCCTCCCCTCTGTCCCAGTTTCCTGGTAAGGGAAGGCTTTCGTGGGACATGCCCATTAAGCTAGTATGCAGATATAAGTGAGTAAATACCACTTGAGTCTTTCTGCTTCTGGGTTAACTCACTCATTATGATCATCTCTAGCTCAATCCATTTGTCCACAAATTTCGGGAATTCCTTGTTTTTAATAGCTAAGTAGTATTCCATAGTGTATATGTACCACAGTTTCTTTATCCATTCTTCTACTGAGGGACATTTAGGCTGTTTCCATGATCTGGCTATTATGAATAAGGCTGCTATGAATATGGTTGAGCAAATTTTCTTGTTGTGTGCTGGAGCATCTTCAGGGTATATTCCAAGGAGTGGAATAGCTGGGCCTTGAGGAAGCCCTATTCCCAGTTTTCTGAGATAGTACCAGATAGATTTCCAAAGTGGTTGTACTAGTTTGCATTCCCACCAGCAATGAAGGAGTGTTCCTCTCTCCCCACATCCTCTCCAGCATGTGGTGTCGCTTGAGTTTTTGATCTTAGCCATTCTGATGAGTGTAAGATGGAATCTCAGAGTTGTTTTGATTTGCATTTCCCTGATGACTAAGGAGGTTGAGCATTTCTTTAAGTGTTTTTCTGCCATTTGATATTCTTCTGTTGAGAATTCTCTGTTTAGTTCCAAGCCCCAATTCTCAATTGGGTTATTTGGTTTGGTGGTGTTTAATTTCTTGAGTTCTTTATATATTTTGGATATTAGACCTCTGTCAGATGTTGGGTTGGTGAAGATCTTTTCCCAGTCTGTAGGCTGTCGCTTTGTTCTCTTGACAGTGTCTCTAGCCTTACAGAAGCTTCTCAGCCTCATGAGGTCCCATTTATTAATTGTTGACATTAAGGCCTGGGCTGTTGGTGTTCTGTTCAGGAAGTTGTCTCCTGTGCCAATATGTTCCAGGCTCTTCCCCAATTTTTCTTCTAACTGACTTAGTGTCTCCGGTTTTATGTTGAGGTATTTAATCCACTTGGATTTGAGTTTTGTGCAAGGTGACAAATATGGGTCCAGTTGCATTTTTTTACACATAGAACTCCAGTTAGACCAGCACCATTTGCTGAAGATGCTATCCTTTTTCCATTGAATGGATTTGGCTTCTTTGTCAAAAATCAAGTGACCATATGTGTGTGGATTTATATCTGGGTCTTCAATTCGATTCCACTGATCAACCAGCCTGTTGCTGTGCCAGTACCATGCTGTTTTAATTACTATTGCTTTATAGTACAATTTGAGATCAGGTATGGAGATTCTTCCGCAGTACCTTTTATTGTACAAGATCGTTTTTGCTATTCTGGGTTTTTTGTTTTTCCATATGAAGTTCAGAATTGAACTTTCAATGTCTTTAAAAAATTGTGTAGGTATTTTGATAGGGATTGCATTGAATCTGTAGATTGCTTTTGGTAGGATGGCCATTTTTACTATGTTAATTCTCCCTATCCATGAGCAAGGAAGATCCTTCCATCTTCTCATGTCATCTTCAATCTCCTTCTTCAGAGTTTTAAAATTTTTTTCAAACAAGTCCTTCACTTGCTTAGTTAATGTAACTCCTAGATATTTTATTTTGCTTGTGGCTAATGTGAAGGGTATGGCTTTTCTAATTTCTTCCTCTGCAAGCTTGTCATTTGTGTATAGGAAGGCTACAGACTTTTTTGAGTTAATTTTGTACCCAGCCAAATTGCTGAAAGTGTTTATCAGCTGTAGGAGTTCTCTGGTGGAATTTTGGGGGTCACTTATGTACACTATCATATCATCTGCAAATAGGGATAATTTGACTTCCTCCTTTCTCATTTGGATACCCTTGATCTCCTTTTGTTGTCTTATTGCTCTGGCTAAAACTTCGAGTACTATATTGAAGAGATATGGAGAGAGTGGGCAGCCTTGCCTTGTTCCAGATTTTAGAGAAATTTCCTTGAGTATCTCCCCTTTAATTTGATTTTGGCTATTGGCTTGCTATATATAGCCTTTATTATGTTGAGGAAAGTGCCTTGTATCCCCGATCTCTCTAAAACTTTAAACATGAATGGGTGTTGGATTTTATCAAATGCTTTCTCTGCATCTAAAGAGATGATCATGTGGTTTTTTATTTTCAGTTTGTTTATATGGTGGATTACATTGACGGATTTCCGTATATTAAACCATCCCTGCATGCCTGGAATGAAGCCTACTTGGTCATGATGAATGATATCCTTTATGTGTTCTTGTATTCGTTTTGCAAGTATTTTATTTAGTCTTTTTGCATCGATGTTCATAAGAGAAATTGGTCTGAAATTCTCTTTCTTTGTTGAGTCTTTGTGAGGCTTAGGTATCAACGTGACTATGGCCTCATAGAATGAATTTGGCAATGTTCCATCCAATTCTATGTTTTGGAGTAGCTTGAAGAGTATCGGTATTAGCTCGCCTTTGAAGGTCTGGTAGAATTCTGCACTGAAACCATCTTGCCCTGGGCTTTTTTTGGTTGGGAGACTATCAAGATTGCTTCTATTTCTGTAGGGGAAATGGGACTATTTAGCTTGTTTATCTGTTCTTCACTCAACTTTGGCAAGTGAAATTGATCAAGAAAATCGTCCATTTCCCTTAGATTTTCAAATTTTGTGGCATATATGCCTTCAAAGTAGGATCTTACGATTCTTTGGATTTCTTCAGTGTCTGTTGTTATGTCTCCCTTTTCATTTCTGATTTTGTTGATTTCAATACTGTCTCTCTGCCCTTTAGTTAGTTTGGCTAACGGTCTGTCTATCCTGTTGATTTCCTCAAAGAACCAGCTCTTGGTTTTGTTGATTCTTTGGACTGTTTTCTTAGTTTCTAATTTGTTAATTTCAGCCCTGAGTTTGATTATTTCCAGACGTCTACTCCTTTTGGGTGTTTCTTCTTCTTTTTTTTCTAGGGCTTCCAGCTGTTTTGTTAAGTTGCTTATGTGTGATGTTTCCAATTTCTTTTTAGAGGCACTTAGTGCTATGAGTTTTCCTCTTAACACTGCTTTCAATGTATCCCACAAATTTGGGTATGTTGTTCCCTCATTTTCATTGAATTTCAGAAACTCCTTGCTTTCTTTCTTTATTTCTTCCCTGACCCATGTGTCATTTAGCAGAGAGTTGTTTAGTTTCCACGTACGTGTAGGTTTTTTGTTGTTTCTGTTGTTGTTGAATTGCAGCCTAAGAGCATGGTGGTCTGATAGGATACAAGGTATTATTTCAATCCTCTTGTATCTGTTGAGGCCTGCTTTGTGACCTACGATGTGATCAATTTTGGAGAAGGTTCCATGGGGTGCAGAGAAGACGGTATATTCTTTCTTGTTTGGGTGAAAGGCTCTATAGATATCTGTTAGATCCATTTGACCCATGGCATTGGTTAATGATGTTATTTCTCGGCTTAGTTTCTGTTTCAATGACTTATCCTTCAGTGAGAGTGGGGTGTTGAAGTCTCCCACTATTATTGTGTGGTGATCGATGTGTGGTTTAAGTTTTATTAGCAGATCTTTTACAAATGTGGGTGCCCTTGTATTGGGAGCATAGATGTTCAGAATTGTGATGTCATCTTGGTTGACTTTATCTTTGATGAGTATGAAGTGTCCTTCTGCATCCCTTTTGATTAATTTTGGTTGAAAGTCTATCTTGTTTGATATTAAAATGGCTATGCCTGCTTGCTTCTTGTGACCATTTGCTTGGAATATTTTTTGCAACCTTTTACCCTGAGGTAATGCCTACCGTTATGGGTGAGATGTGTTTTTTCAATGCAGAAGAATGTTGGATCTTGTTTATGCACCCATTCAGTTAGTCTATGTCTTTTTATTGGAGAATTGAGACCATTGATGTTGAGAGATATTAACGACCAGTGACTGTTAAGAGTCTTAATTTTGATGTTGTTTCCAATCGAGTGTTTGTGTAGCTGTGTTTTTGCCATGGTATAGTTACTTATTTCCTGAGTAGTTTTGGTTGTAGCTTGACCCTTTGGGATGGAGTTTTCCTTCTAGTACCTTCTGTAAAGCCGGATTTGTGGATAGGCACTGTTTGAATTTGTTTTTGTCATGGAATATTTTGTTTTCTCCATCAATGGTTATTGATAGTTTTGCTGGGTAAAGTAGTCTGGCCTGGCATCTGTGGTCTCTCAGTGTTTGCAGGGTCTCTGTCCAGGCTCTTCTGGCTTTTATGGTCTCTGCTGAGAAGTCTGGTGTAATTCTGATAAGTTTGCCATTGAATGTTATTTGGCCCTTTTCCCTTGCAGCTTTTAATATTTTTTCTTTGTTCTGTATATTTTGTGTTTTGATTATTATGTGACATGCAGTTTTCCTTTCTGGTCAATTCTATTTGGTGTTCTGTAGGCCTCTTGTATGTTTATAGGCATCTCTTTCTTTAGGTTGGGGAAATTTTCTTCTATGATTTTGTTGTGAATAGTTTCTGGGCCTTGGAGTCTGATATCTTCTCTTTCTTCAATGCCTATTATCCTCAGATTTCTTCTTTTCATGGTGTCCTGAATTTCTTGGATGTTTTGTATCAGGAATTTTTCCAGATTTGGCATTTTCTTTAATGGTTGCTTCAAGATCTGTGATGGTATCTTCTAGACCTGAGATTTGTTCTTCCGTCTCTTGGATTCTGTTAGAAAAGCTCACCTCCTTCTTCTCTGAGGTCTCACGTTGTTGTTTTTCTTCTGTCTGTGTGTTTATCATTGAATCCATTTTTGTCTTCAGATCTTGAACTGATTTTTTTATTTCTTTCATCTCATTTTTTGTATATTCCTGAGTTTCTTCTATTGCCTCTTTATAGGTCTTCAGAGCATGAACGGTTTTATTTATTTTTTCCATCTGGTTATTTGCATTTTCCTTAAATTTTTCCAATTCCACTCTATGTGCTTCTTTTATGTCTCTCACCTGTTTGGCTGCGTCTTCCTGTATTTGATTACGAATTTTATTTGTTTCCTCCATTAATATGCTCCTTATTAAGGATTTGAGGTCATTTTCTTGTATGTCCATTGTATTTGAGTTCTCTGGGTTGTTTTCTTTGGGATAGCTGGAAACTGGAGACGCCATGTTGTTTTGGTTTTTTTGCATATGCTTTTATGCTGTCCTTTAGACATCTTGCCGGCTTTGTTTTGGTTGGGTAGCTTCCCAAGTTGGATGGAGGGAGTCTGATGACAGATTCACTTGTTTTCTCATGATTTTCGTAGGTTGGAAGCTCTGATGTTTCACTGTTGTGGATGGCAGGAGGTTAGCCCTGGCGTTTTGGGCTCTCACAGCCAGTGATCCTCAGCTCCCATGTGCTGTTGGTCCTGCAATCGTTCTGGGTCTCTGGATGAGTGATGGGTCAGGCCAAGGTATCCACAGCCTTCTGGGTTCCCTGCCAAGTCCGGCCAGGGACACTGGTCCCAAATCACCCTCCAAGCTCAGCTAGAATCTCAGGGCCTGAAACAGCTGCTGAGCTCAGCTAAGAATTCCGGGATCAAAATGCACACAGGGTCCAGCCAGAATTTTCGGGCTGGGACTGCGCACCAAGCTCAGCTAGGGGTGTTTGGCCAAACTGCTTGCTGTGGTCAGTTATTGACTAATGCCCAAGCCATCCATGCAGCTCAGCCAGGAATTCTGGATTCAAACTGCACACTGTGTCCAACCAGAGTCTTAGAGCCGGGACTGTGCCAAAAGCTCTACTAGAGACTCTAGGTCCAATCTGTCTGCCAAGCACGGTTAGGGACTCTGGCCCTAAGCTGCACGCCGAGCTCCACCCGAGTCTCTGGGGCAGAATTGTGCACCGAGCTCAGCCAGGGACTATGGACCCACACTTCACGCTGAATTCAGCCCAGGCCTCCGGGCCTATACTGCGTGCATAGTCCAGCCAGAGTCTTGGGGCCGCCGAGCCTGTGTGCACAGCTCAGGAAGAATCTCTGGGCCTAGTCTGTCCGCCAAGTCCAGCTAGGGCCTCTGGGCTGAATCTGCGTGCTGACCTCAGCCTGTGTCAGCGCCCTAAAACTGCCCTCTGAGGAGAGCTAGTGTCTTGAGCAGAACTGCTCGTTGATGTGAGTTAGTGCCTCCGGTGGGACTGAGCTCTCCGCTCAGCCGGCGTCACAACAGGTGAACTGCGGCTGTGCTGAGATGCTGCCTTCTGTGGGACTGAGTGCTCTGCCCAGCCTGCATCATAGCAGGTGAACTGCGGCTGCGCTGAGATGGCGCCTAGGGTGGCACTGAGTTCTCCGCCCAGCCTGTGTCACAGCAGGTGAACTGCGGCTGCGCTGTGATGGCGCCTAGGGTGGAACTGAGCGCTCCGCCCAGCCTGCGTCACAGCAGGTAAACTGTGGCTGCGCTGAGATGCCGCCTTCAGTGGGACTGAGCTCTCTGCTCAGCCTGCGTCACAGCAGGTGAATTGCGGCTGCGCTGAGGTGGTGCCTTCAGTGGACCTTGAGTGCTCCGCCCAGCCTGTGTCACAGCAGGGAAGCCGTGCCTGTGCTAAGCTGTTGCCTTGGGCAGAATTGCCTGCTGTGCTGAGTCAGCGTCTCCACAGCACTGCGCCCTGAGCTGTACCTGGGACTCTAAGGCTGAACTGTCCGCCGAGTCCAGTTTGGGTCACAAGGCACCACGCGACCCAAATCCTGTCCAGTGTCCCCTCTCCCACAGCAACTCCCACCAGCCACCACACTAACTGCCTCCACTGGAAGGCTCTGAGCTGCAAACCTCGGTCGCTGCCGCTGGTGCCGCTGGAGCCGCTTGTGCTGTCGGTGCTCTGATCCAATAAAATCCGCACTCCTCCCGTGTGTAGGGGCACGCAGGTCCTCCGCACTCTGGTCCTTCAGAACCGTGGAGCACTCCTGCTGCCATGGTGTCGGGACCTTGGTGTTCCTGGCTCAGAAATCTGTGCAATTCTCCGAATTGTTCACTGGAGCTTCCAAACACAGTCCACACTGCTCGCCACCATCTTGGATCCTCCCAATAGTTTCAATAGAATTATAATCATAATGTTTTTATTTTTTCTCTTATTCAACTTAGATTGTAATCCATCTGGAGAGAAACATGTTTAAGGTTTTCTGTTTTGGTTCGTGGTGATTTTTTTTTTTTTTTTGTCCACTGAAAAGCAAATTGTGTACCACATTTGAATGGAAGATATTTAGTTATTAATATTAGAAGAGGATAAGAGGGGGACAGGCTTGAAAAGAACCTGAAAATATGGAGAATGCATTTTATAAAATTTCCTAGTTGAATATATTTGAATTCTTATTACGTTGCTAAAACTAACATCCAAGAGGTTGAAATTCAAAGGGAATTAATCATCACGTGGTTTATTTTTTGACTGAACTGCTGAACACAACATTTTAGATCAGGGGTGGTATATTTTATTACGTCCACTTTCTAGTGATTTTTCTATACTTCAGTGAAGCAAAATGCAACCCGCTTGAAACTGCACTGCTTGCTTTTCATGGATTATCCAGTAGGTCTACATTTCTTGGTCACTTGTTTTTATATAAACATAGTATTTCAACATGGAGATGCAAAAGCAAATGCTGGAGTAGATGGTCCAGGGGGAGGACAGAATTTGCCATGGGGAGTCCAGAGACCAGCTGTGTCAACTCTTCTCTTCATCTATTGCTAATGTAGCCAACTGGACAGTTGGAGCCTGAAAGAGCCTTACCTGTGTCTATCTGAGTGAGTGTGTGAGAAAGTGTCATCAACCACTCCGCTGTTCTGAAGAGTACAAAACCACAAAGGGCAAGAAGCTACCCTGCAACTGGTGGGAGAGGGGGGCTGGTGGTTGACACTCTCCACCATTTCTGCAGAAGTCAGCTCTGAGGTGTGTTCTCCACACTTCTGACAAGGGCCTCACAGGGGAATACCCTGGTGACTGTCACCAGGCCTGCCTTGGTGACTGATTCCTGAGCTGGCGCCTCTCCTTCCCTTTTTCATGATTCCAAGCCTCTCCTTCCTGCTCTTAGCTTCTGTGCCTAAAGCAAACTCCTGAATCTGGACCTAGTTTTAAGATCATATGTTTAGGGGGAAAAATCTCATATTAACATACTGTTTCACACTCAGTAAGTGTTCAAACATAACAAAAAAGCAGCTTCGAATCAAGAGGCACCCAAGTACCTTAGACTCTGGCTCAGACTTGGTTGGTGATGATTGGGTGGCACTAAAGAAATTACTTTCACTTTTTTTGGTGCCTGGTTTCTATACTTAGAGGAAGAAAGGCAGTACCTGTATTATCAGGATTTCTCTGAGGACTAAATAGAACATAAAATCTTAACTAATGCCTTAGTCATGGTAGTGTTGCAGTATTGTGTGTTTT
>OU015751.1:78946620-78959241 GCA_907169655.1 Acomys percivali | reverse complement strand
CTCTCTCTCTCTCTCTCTCTCTCTCTCTCTCTCTCTCTCTCTCTCTCCCCTTCCCCCCCCGTCGGGTCTCACTATGTAGCCTTGAATGATCTGTAACTTACAATGTAGACCAGATAGGTCTTGACCTCACAGAAACTGATCACATGTTAATAGGTATACATAATATGCATATTACATATAATGTCATAGAATCATCACAGAAGTGTGCAAACAGCATTTTATGCCTCCTACACGTATACACTATCTGCAGGTATATAAAAATGTATTAATGAATATTATCTACAGATGCATATGCATACATATATAAACATTATACATTCTCACACATAAATACACACTACCCATCTACAGATATATATAAACATAAATATTACTTCGACACACACGAGTGCTGCCAGACTTAGCTTCTTTCCGTGTTGCTTTAATTAAATACTCTGACAAAACTAACCTAAAGGAGAAAGGATTTACTCTGGTTACACAGCTCGAGGTGCATTATGGCAGGGAGCTCAAGGCTGCAGGAACTTGAGACAGTAAATAAAATTGCATCTAAAATCAAGAAACAGAGACAGAGTGCAAACATGCTGTTGCTTAGCCCCATTTCTGTTATACAGTCCTGGACCTTAGCCAGGCCATGGCACCGCCAAGAGTGGATGGTCTTCCCACTTCAATTAATGCAATCAAGACAATCCCTGAAGTCATGCCTCATCTCCCAGGTGATTCTAGACCTTACATTAAGTACTAGTATTAACATCATAGTATCGCTATATAAGCACATAAATACTGTCTACATTTACACATGTGTATATATACATAAATACCATATACATGTATGTATACATCTATACATGTATAACTATATATACACAAGATTGAGGACAAGGAAAAACAGGCAACACTTTGTTGACAGGGACAAGACTAGTACCTAGAATTTGAGTGGATGAAGCTTAAGGTGATTCAAAATATGGAATATATAGTTGGTTGTACAAAAGCTGTTTAGATATGTGAGAAACTGTGAAGAGTTTGGTGTGTCTACTAAACATGGGTTATTTAAGCTTCATCAAGCTCATATTACAACATAAAAGCTGAAAAATAAAGGCTAAGTAGAGAATATTTTTAGTATAAGTATTTTTGCACTATGTGGCTGTAATTGACAGTCCAGAGTCACAGTCAACTTTGTTTCATTGACTAAAAAATAGAAAAGGAATTGTCAAAGATATACTCTACAAGTCTACTTACACTGGCCCTTACATCTAATTTTGGTGCATTGGTGAGGTCCTGCCCATGCTGCTGCTTTGTGTGATGTGCACAGCACTTCATATGAAGAAAGAAGTAAAGGAAGCCCATTGTCTCCACTTCCCAGAAGGCTTTAGAAAATGCAGTCATTGATAAAATCCACCCAGGGAGAGGAACAAAACCCAGTGCTGGTAAGCACTTCCCGCTCTGTGTACCCAGTGTGCGCTGTGTAAGGAGCTCATTCATTCTTTTGTACTACAGCCATAGACCCAAGAATAGTGAAGCTCTGCCTGAAAGCTTTCCTTATGAAGTAAGTGTCCTCACGGCTCAAGTGTACTTGGAAGTGAGCGTTTGCCAATAAAGGTGAACAATGCATGCTTCATTTTCATGCCTCACAAAGGAAGGACCTATCAGGACTTACTATGAATTATAGCACAAATAATAAAATTAAAAAATTTGCCCTATGGTAACCACTTATTGGCCAAACTATTTGACTTTATTCCTGTTCTTAACCATCTCTTGAATGAATCCAGTGTTTATACCAGAATGATTTTCCTTGGTGGGGTCATCTATGCATGTATAATTCTTCATCAAGGGCTTCCTGCCATCTGTTTCAAATTTTATTCCCTATGTATGCTTTCTTGTTCCATCATTGCTTTATTTGGGGACTGATTCTTGAGTAAGAAGAAACATTTTTTTTCTGAGTCAATTCCAAATTGGCAGGGGCTTGGGTATATGAAAGTTCTTCGGCAAAACAAAAGCAAACCCTCAAATTGACCACTGTGGGAATTAGTGAAAATTATTCTACTTATATTTTATAGAAAGTTTTTCAAGTTCAGGTTCAGATAGTCTTGCTGTTTACTAACATTGACTTTAATATCAGCATCGTCTTTTCAAATGTACAGGAGCAACAGACAGTGGTAACACATGACAGTGACGATGAATCTATCATGGAGATTTCACTCAGAGCATCCTTGACTTCCTTCCTTGCAATCTCTGTAGAGAATTTAAATTAGACACACAGGATGCAGGAGAGGAGACAGGCAGAGTTTACTATAGTGAAAAGCACAGTCATGTGGTGTGAGTGAGCAATGACCAACAAGACCATTGAAACAGTTTGCATGTTATAGGAGAAGGTCTTTGTATGTTCTTTTTTTTTTCTTCTTTCATTAAAAAGCCACCCACTTGAGAATAACTTTATATAGTTTAGGGCCACAGAACCTATCCCTCTGGTGGGTAAAGAGAGTCCTGCAGTTCCATTCCTTGCTTATAAAGGAAGTGTCCAGCCACAATGGCCTTAACTCTGCCAATGTTTTTCTAGTTACCTAACAATATGCCCTCAAGAGTTGATACCCTAGAAATATCTAGGTGATGGACATCAAGTTTCCATGGCTACTTCTAGCTTAAACAGAGTATGGAAGAGACCAAAGCCTTTACTCTTACTGATTTTCAGGCCTCAGAAGATGATCAGGGCACCTAGACACAGAGGTCTGCAGGAATACCTGAGGATCCATGATAATAAAAGATTAAGTTAAATAGTAATTAATGTCTAAAGACTAATTTGATAGCTTTTAACATGAGAGAGCACTAACTCACTCCAGCACAAAAGTCTGAGATCCAGTTTCAAAGCTGATTGCTAAAAGAGATTGTGGTATTTGACATTTTTGGTTCTAGAGCCATAGGCCATGAAACAAAGGTGAGACAGCAGAATTTTCATGATCTTACACAGCATTCAACATTGATAATGTCAAAACTAATTATGTGGCTAGCTAAAGCCTCATGATTTTGGATAATAGGTCTTCCCACTAAAATCCCACCATTTTGAATTTTAGAACTAAGAAGATACATTTCCTGGATTTTGTCAAATGAAGCCTTTTTTGTCTATTAATAAGAATTGTAATATGTCCAATTTCATCCCCTAGTCACATAGATGGGTAAGAATTGGGTACAGATGGTCTTGTCAATGGAAAACACTCCAGGTCCAGCCACATACTCACATAGGTAGACTAGCAGAGAGTGAATTTAGAGTTTGACCTGTTGCCTGTGAATGTAAGGAAATCCTTGAGTACATTTACAAATCTACCTTCACAATTACCATGCCCAAGGATGAGTGTCTGGATGCTCATAGTAGCGATTTCAAATGTTTTCATTATGCTTGTGGACCATTCTGGAACAAATCATTTTGAAGGATGAAGGACAATGACATTTTAACAGCTGTCAGGAGAGATATACATCCTAGACATTGGACGCTACTGGCATATACTTAAGCAACTTTTGTGGTACTCACATAAGGATGCTAGCTGGCTTATGTCATATTTTGTTGGAGTTATCCATACACACTGATTTAACATTAAAATACATCCTGGTATCTAGAATAATTTATTCCATTTGTTGGGAGAGGCATGTTAGAAGTGTAGCCTCAGTGACATCTGTAGTGACCTGTATGTCTCCTGTTTTGAAAAGATCTTTCCATGTCCTGTTAACTTGAAGTTGGTTTAGTAGGTCATTAGAAAACATCTTGTAACTGGCTTTACATTGAAGAATCAGCTCTGAGATCTCTAAAATACTGTGGTCATTGGCTGTAATCATTCTCCTAAACAGAAGACCCCACCCTGGGAATCTGCAGGCACTGGGAGTGAGCAGGAGTACACAGACCTAGCAATTTCCTTGCTTACTTTCTTGAACATAATGTTGGCTCTGGATGAGGAATATGTTTGCATCTTGAGTATAAGAAGAGAGAAAGTGAAGGTTGACAGAAACCCAAGACAGCAAGACATGACTTTTCAGTGAGGAAGGAACAAAGTTTACTTATTCTCTTCTTTGGACAAGTACTAAGATCACTTATTATTTTTCTTCCCCAAGAGCACACACACACGTGTGTGTGTGTGTTTGTGTGTGTGTGTGTGTTTGTGTGTGTGTGTATGTGTATGTGTGTGTAGATAAAGGTTGGGGGGAAAAAGCTGTGTGTGTAGATAAAGGTTGGGGGGAAAAAGCTCAGGAAAGTTGCCCTATCTTCTGGGTCCCCTCTGGGTAGGCTCAGCAGCAGTGAGCTCCACCCAGGCCCCTGTGCATTCTGTTGCCTGGAACATAGTTATACTTCCCTTTCCAGAGGCCTGATGATATCTAAGACTACCAGAGGCCTTCTGCCATTAGGGACTACCAGACACCTGCTGCCATCTGGGACTGCCATATACCGTTGCCATCTGGGACTACCAGACATCTACTGCCATCTGGGACCACTAGAGGCCTGCTGCCATCTGAGACTACCAGAGGCCTGCTGCCATCTGGGACTTCTAGAGCACTCCCAACAGCAGAAAACTGTACCTTCTCCCCTGGGCTCCATTTTCTGAGGCCTGCCAATTCCAGCGACAACAAGATGGCTAAAGGCCAGTGGAAGAACATAATCAAGAAGATCCAAGCAAATATGGCAGCAGCAGAACCCAGCTATCATACTATAACAAGCCCTGGATATTCTAACACAACTGAAGCACAAGAAAATTACCTTAAATCTAATCTTATAAAGATGATAGAGGTCTTTAAAGAGGAAATGAATAAATCCCTTTTAAAAAAACACAGGAAATAAAACCAAACAGGTGAAACAAATGAGTAAAACTGTCCAAGCCCTGAAAATGGAAATAGAAACAATAAAGAAGACAGTAATGGAAACCTATGGACGATGACAGGAACTACAGACACAAGCATCACCATCAGAATGCAAGTGACTGAAGAGAGAAACTCAAGTGTAGAAAACAACTGAAGAAATTGATATATCAGTCAAAAAAAGTTAAATATAAAATGTTTCTGACACAACATTTCCAAGAAACCTGGAACATTATGAAACAACCAAACCTAAGAATAATAGGAGCAGAGATGGAGAAGATGCCCAGATCTTCTATGATTTTCAACAAAATCATAGAAGAAAACTTCTCCAAACTAAAGAAAGAAATGTCTATAAACACACACAAAGCTTATAGAACATCAAATAGATTATGCTAGAAAAGAAAATCCTCCTGCCATGTAATAATCAAAACAATAACTATACAGGACAAAGAAAGAATATTAAAAGCTGCAAGGGAAAAAGGCCAAGTCACATGTAATGGCAAACCTACCAGAATTACTCCTGACTTTTCAACAGAGACTCTAAAGTGCAGAAAGGCTTGGGCAGACATATTGCTAACTATAAGAGACCAGCCCAGATTGAGAAAACAAGATAATTCACACACACACACACACAAAAAAAACAAATTTAAATAATATCTATCCACATCCCTACAGAAGATACTAGAAGAAACACTCCAACCCAAGGAGGTTAAATACAAACCAAAGAAAATACAAACACGGGAAATAAATAATCCCAAACCACCAAAACCAAAGAATGTTAACACACACACTTCACCATCATCATCACCAAAATAATAGCAATTAACAATCATTAGTGGTTAATATTTCTCAACATCAATGTACTGAATTCTGAAATAAAAAGACACAGACTATCAAAATGGATGCAAAACAAAAAAAAATCCATCATCAACCAGAAACACCTCAGCAACAAAGATAGACATTATCTCAGAGTAAATGGCTGTAAAAGGGATTTCTAAGCAAATGGACCCAAGAAACAAGATGGAATAGTCATTCTAATATCTAATAAAATATACTTTCAACCAAAACTAATCAAAAGAGATAGAGAGGGACATTTCATACTCATACATACTTCATACATCATCAAGAAGATATCTCAATTCTGAACATCTATGCCCCAAATGCAAGGGCATCCACATTCATAAAAGAAATGTTTCTAAAGCTCAAATCACACATCAAATCCCACACATTAATAGTGAGAGACCCCCCCACACTATTAACACCCAACTCTCACCATTGGATAGGAGATTGAGAAAGAAACTAAACAGAGAAATAATGAAAATATTCATGTCACGACTCATATGGACCTAACAGATATGTATAGGGCATTTTACCAAAACACAAAAGAATATACCTTCTTCTCATCAGCTCATGGAACCTACTCCAAGACTGGCCATATAGTCGATTACAAAGCAAGCCTCAACAGATACAAGAAAATTAAAATAACTACTTGCATCTTATCAGACCACCATGAACTAAAGCTAGATTTCAACAATAATAGAAACAACAGAAAGCCTATAAACTCATGGGAACTGAACAGCTCTATACTCAGTGACCACTGGGTCAGGAAAGAAATAAAGAAAGAAATTAAAGACTTACTAGAGTTTAATTAAAGTGAAGACACAACACACCCAAACTTATGGGACACAATGAAAGCAGTGCTAAGGGGAAAGGTCATAGCACTAAGTACTTTCATAAAAAAAATTTGGAGCTATGGCATAGTAATTTAAAAGCACAACTAAAAGCTCTAGAACAAAAAGAAGCAGACACACTCAAGAGAAGTAGACAGCAGGAAATAATAAAACGCAGGGATAAAATTAAAAAATTAGAAACAAGGAGAACAGTAAAAAACAATCAATGAGATCAATATCTGGTTCTATGAGAAAACCAACAAGATAGACAAACCTCTAGCCAAACTAACTAAAAGGCAGAGACAGTATCCAAATCACCAAAACCAGAAATGAAAATGGGGACATAACAGCAGACATGGAGGAAATCCAAAGAATCATTAGGTCTTACTTCAAAAACCTGTACTCCACTAAACTGGAAAAATCTAAATGAAATGGGGAAATTTCTTTTTCTTTTAAAATATATTTTATTAATTTATTCATATTACATCTCAATTGTTATCCTATCCCTTGCATCCTCCCATTCCTTCCTCCCTTCCATTTTCCCCTTACTCCCCTCCCCTATGACTGTGACTGAGGGGGACTTCTTCCCCGTGTATATGCTCAAAGGGTATCAAGTCTCTTCTTGGTAGCCTGCTATCCTTCCTGAGAACCGCCAGGCCTCCCCATCCAGGGGACGTGGTCAAACATGGGGCACCAGAGTTCATGTGAAAGTCAGACCCCACTCTCCACTCAACTGTGGAGAATGTTCTGTCCATTGGTTAGATCTGGGCAGGAGTTTGAAGTTTACTGAATGTATTGACCTTGGCTGGTGCCATAGTTTGAGCAGGACCATTGGGCCCAGATCTGCCCATCATAATATTCTACTTGTAGGTTTCTAGGACCCTCTGAGTCCTTCTATTTCCTCATTCTCTCTTGCATCTCTCACCTAGATTTCCAGTAGGAAGTCTTCCCCTCTGTCCTACTTTCCTGATAGGAAAGACTTTCATGGAATGTGCCCTTGGGCTAGTGTCCAGATGTAAGTGAGTATATACCATTTGACTCTTTCTGCTTCTGGGTTAACTCACTCATTATGATCATTTCTAGTTCAATCCATTTATCCACAAATTTTGGGAATTCCTTGTTTTTAATAGCTGAGTAGTATTCCATAGCGTAAGTGTACCACAGTTTCTTTACCCATTCTTCTACTGAGGGACATTTAGGCTGTTTCCAGGTTCTGGCTATTATGAATAAGGCTACTATGAACATGGTTGAGCAAATGTTCTTGTTGTGTGCTGCATCTTCTGGGTATATTCCAAGGAGTGGAATAGCTGGGTCTTGAGGAAGCCCTATTCCCAGTTTTCTGAGAAAGCACCAAATAGATTTCCAAAGTGGTTGTACTAGTTTGAATTCCCACTAGCAATGAAGGAGCGTTCCTCTCTCTCCACACTCTCACCAACATATGGTGTCACTTGAGTTTTTGATCTTAGCCATTGTGATGGGTGTAAAATGGAATCTCAGAGTCATTTTTATTTGAATTTCTCTGATGACTAAGGACGTTGAGCATTTCTTTAAGTGTTTCTCTGTCATTCAATATTCCTCTGTTGAGAATTCTCTGTTTAGTTCTGAGGCCCATTTCTCAATTGTGTTATTTGGTTTGGTGATGTTTAATTTCATGAGTTTTTTATATAATTTGGATATTAGACCGTTTTCAGATGTAGGGTTGGTAAATATCTTTTCCCAGTCTGTAGGCTGTCACTTTGTTTTGTTGACAGTGTCTCCGGCCTTACAGTAGTATGTCAGCCTCATGAGGTCCCGAAATGGGGAAAATTCTTGATAGATTCTACTTACCAAAGTTAAATAAAGATCAGGTTAACAATCTACGTGGCCCTATGTCACTTAAGGAAATTGAAATAGTCACTAAGTCTCCGTCCCCCCAAAAGCCCAAGGCTAGATGGTTTTAGCGCAGAATTCTACCAGACTTTCAAAGAAGAGGTAATACCAATACTCCTCAAAGTATTCCACAAAATAGAAACAGAAGGAGCATTGCCAAATTCATTTTATGAGGCTACAGTCATCCTGATACCTAAACCAGAGCAATACTCAACAAAGAAAAGAAATTACAGACCATTTACCCTTATGAACATGGATGCAAAAATACAAACTGAATCCAAAAACACATAAAAAATCGTCATCTGCCATGATTAAGTAGGCTTTATCCTAGCATGCAGGGGTGGATCAATATATAAAAATTCATCAATGTAATCCACCATATAAACAAACTGAAAGGAACAAAACATGTTATCATCTCATTAGATGCTGAAAAACCTTTTGACCAAATCCAACAACCTTCATGTTAAAAGTCATGGAGATATCAGGGATACAAGGCACATTATCTAAACACAATAAAATCAATATACAGCAAGCCCTTAGCCAACAACAAATTAAATTGAGAGAAACTTAAAGCAATTCCACTGAAACCAGGGACAAGACAAGCCTGCCTACTCTCTGCATCTCTATTCAATATAGTGCTTGAAGTTCTAGCTAGTATAATAAGACAACTAAAGAAGATCAAGGGAATATAAATTAGAAAGGAAGAAGTCAAAGAATCCCTATGCACAGATGATATGATAGTATACATAAGTGACCCCCAATTTTTTGCCAATAACTCCTACAGATGACAAACATCTTCAGCAAAGTGGCTGGATACAAAATTATCCCCCCAAATCCAGTAGCCTTTTTTTATTCAAGAAACAAACAGGCTGAGAAAGAAATTAGGGAAACATCACCCTTCACAATAGCCACAAATAATATAAAATATCTTGGTGTAACTCTAACCAATCAAGTGAAAGATCTATTTGACGAAATCTTCAAATCTTTCAAGAAAGACATTGGAAAAGATATCAGAACATGAAATGGAAAGATCTCCCATGCTCACGGATCAGTAGGATTTCACAGTAAAAATGGTCATCTCACCAAAAGCAATCTATAGATTCAATGCAATTCCTATCAAAATTCCAACACAATTTTTACAGACATTTAAAGAGAAATTCTCATCTTTATATCAAAAAATTAAAAAAAAACTGAGATAGCTTAAATACTTTTTTACAATAAAAGAACTTCTGGAGGTATCACCATCCCTGGTTCTAAGAACAATAGTGATTTAAAAAAACTGCATGGTACTGGCATAAAAACAGACAGGTTGATCAATGGAATCAAGTCAAAGACCCAGAATTAAACCTAAACACCTAAGGACACTTGATTTTTAACAAAGAAGCCAAAACCATACAGTGAAAAAAAAAAACCCACAGCATCTTCAACAAATGGTGCTGCTTTAACTGGATATCTGCATATAGACGTATATAAATAAATCCATATTTATCACCCTGAACAAAACTCAAGTGCAAGTAAATCAGAGACTTCAACATGAAACTGGATACACTAAATCTGATAAAGAAAAAGTGGGGAATAACTTTGAACTCATTGATACAGGGGACAACTTCCTGAACACAACACCAACAGTTCAAGCACTAAGATAAAAAATTATAAATGGGACCTTCTGAAATTGAAAGCTTCTGTAAGGCAAAGGGCACCATCAAAAGGACAAAATGGCGGCCTACAGAATAGGAAAAGATCTTCACCAATCCTACAGCTGATAAAGGGCTAACATACAAAATATACAAAGAATTCAAGAAATTCTACACCAAAAAACCAAATAACCCAATTAAAAATGGAGTACATAGATAAACAGAGAATTTTTAATACAGGAATATCTAATGGCCAAGAAGCACTTAAAGGAATGTTCAACACCTTTAGTCATCAGGGAAATACAACTCAAAGTTAGTCTCAAACTCCATCTTAGACCTGTTAGAATGGCTATGATCAAAAACTCAAATGACAGCACATACTAGCAAGGATGTGGAGCAAGAAGAACACTCCTCCAATTGCTGGTGGGAGTGCAAACTTGTGCTATCACTTTGTAAATCAGTCTACAGATTTCTCAGAAAACTGGCAATATTTCTCCCTCCACATCCATCCATACTACACCTGGGAATATTCCCCAAAGATGCTCCACCATACAACAAGGACACTTGCTCAACTATGTTCATAGCAGCTTTATTCCTAATATTATTCCTAATATCCAGAAACTGGAAATAGTTTATATGTTCCTCAACCAATGAATGGGTGAAGAAAATGTGGTACACTTACACAAGGTAATACTACTGAACTATTAAAAACAAGGACATCATGAAATTTGCAGGTAAATGGATGGAAGTAGAAAAGATTATTCTGTGTGAGGTAACCCAGACTCACAAAGATACGCATGGTATGTGCTCACTTATAAGTGGATATTAGCCATGAAGTACAAGATAATCACACTACAATCCAAAAACTCGAATAAGCTAAGTAACAAGGAGGGCCCAAGGGAGGACGTTTGAATCTCAAT
Source organism: Acomys percivali (assembly GCA_907169655.1). Classification (NCBI taxonomy): domain Eukaryota; kingdom Metazoa; phylum Chordata; class Mammalia; order Rodentia; family Muridae; genus Acomys; species Acomys percivali. Next base: position 78,948,315 of record OU015751.1, on the reverse strand, counting down.
CAGAAGATGAAATAAAATAGATCTAGCCAATGGTCAGAACAGTCTCCACACTTGAGTGGAGAGTGGGATATGACTTTCTCACGTACTCTGGTGCCTCGCATTTGACCATGTCCTCTGGAGGGGGAGACCTGGTGGCACTCAGAGGAAGTATAGCTGGTTACCAAGAAGAGACTTGATACCCTATGAGCATATACAGGGGGAGGTAATCCCCCTTAGGAACAGTCATAGGGGAGGGGAATAAGGGGAAAATGGGAGGGAGGGAAGAATGGGAGGATACAATGGATGGGATAACCATTGAGATGTAACAAGAATAGATTAATTTAAAAAAAAGGAAAAAATAGACATCTGAAATGGAGGGAGGGAACTGGGTGAGAGAGGGGGTGAAAAAAGGAGCATGGTAGGGATCAGTTGTTGGTGATGGAGGGAGGGTTGGGAGAGAGAACAGAAATCAGAGGGGACTCATCTCTGGGACAAGAGTGGATTGCAGGAGACTATGGGGATGACCCTAGCTAAGACTCATAGTATCAGGAGATATGAACCTGATCTCTTAAGAGCCATCTCCCCCATAGCCCAGAGGGACTTCCAGTAAATGGAGGGGCACACCAACTCATCCTTCCACCAAAATTTGTCCTGCCTACAAGAAATGCAGAGATAAAGATGGGCCAGAGATTGATACAATAACCAACCAGTGATTGGCCCAACTTGAAACTCATCTCATGGGAGAGAGACAACCCCTGACCCTATAAATGATACTGTACTATGCTTGCAAACAGGAGCATAGCATAACTGTCTTCTGAGGGGCTTCATCCAGCAGTTGATGGAAAGAGATGCAGAGACCCACAGCCAAACAATAGTTGGATCTGGGAAGTCTTGTGGAAGAGTGGGAGGAAGTATTGAGGGAGCTAGAGTGGCCAAGGACACCATGGGAAGACCTATAGATTAAATTAACCTAGGTCCACGAGACTGAACACAAAAACTGAACCACCAACAAAAGAACATACATGGACTAGTCTTAGACACCCTACACATAAGTAGCAGAAGTACAGCTTGTTTTTCATGTGGGTCCCCTAACCATTGGAGTGGGGCCTCTCTCTGACTCTGCTGCCTGCCTTTGGATCGTTTTCTTCTAGCTGGTCTGCTTTGTCTGGCCTCAGCGGGAAAGGATTTGCTTAGTCCTGCTCATACTTGATATGCCAGGGAGGGTTGGTACCCATGGGGTGGGTGTCTCCCCTTCTCTGAGGAGAATGGAGCAAGGGAGTATGAGTGAGAAAATGGGATGAGATGAGGGAGGGGCTGTGTTCCGGTTATAAAATGAATAAATGGATTAATGAAAAATAGTTTAGGAAATTTAAACCTTTCTAGTTTTCTTAGGATCATCTCTTTACCAGATTTAACTTGGTCTGATGAATACAGTTGGCAGTTTTAGGGACTTTGATGGCTCTTCTCTTGGTAGAAAAAAACCAATGTTTTAAGAAAAACTAATTATTGTAAATAGATTATTGGCTTATTGAATTATAATCTTGAGAATTTTAATAGACTTTAATTACAGCCAATTTAATAATCTTTTTAAAAAAAGTTTAACTTTCCTAAACTTTTGTGACATGCTTTAGTCTTAGGGTTCTCCCCACAGTCTCTCTCTACATGTGAAACACACACACACACACACACACACACACACACACACACACACACACA
>OU015751.1:78875667-78946610 GCA_907169655.1 Acomys percivali | reverse complement strand
ACACACACACACACACACACACACACACACACACACACACACACACACATACACACACCACATATATTTGTATGTATTTCTAATTTGGAGTGATCCTTTAGAACAAAACTGACTTTTACCATGTAAAATTTTTTTTTGTTTTTGTTTTTATTCAAATCATTTTCTTGTCACCAGAACGATATATTTATCTTTTAATCTTTTAAATCTTTTTCACTTCCAGATATAATTTGGGCTTATTTAAAGCCATAAAGCTCTGGGCAGAGTGTAACTTGAAATTTTTTCAAATCTATTTATTTGGGATTCTTTAGTGCTTATACCTCCCTTCCAACCCATCTATCCTAGATAGGGGAAGAAAGAGGTTAATGGGAACAGGAGAAAAAGATCTTATCCTCAGCTTCTGGGAGCAATGCTACTTGCATAGTCAGTAGGATTCCAGCAGACCCATTAAACAGCAAACCAACAATTTAGTGAAGGTGGCTGGAACCACAGCAGCTGGAACCCAGAGCAGTAGCTGGAACCTGGAGCAAGTGTTCTCTGGAGCTATTCTCTCTAAGAGAGTCTTGAAGTGGAGTGATGGACAACCAAACAATAGGAAATGATGCCAAGACCAAAAGGCAAAAGGCCCAGCCTCTTCATATATATATATGTATATATATGTGTGTGTGTGTGTGTGTGTGTATACATATACATAAATACATACATATATATATCCTCTAAGAGTCCATACTAGGATGTTTATCAACCACCTAAGACCAAGCCCGTGAAAGAGGCGGTTCTTCTAGTGGAAACATCACCTGTTCTCTCACAAGTTTGTTTGCCATCCCATACTTGGGATCAAAACAAAAACATTTACATCCATTACATATTCCCCTTTCTATTAAATAAATAAACTATATACATGAGAATTATCAAGTAAAAGTTACATGTACAAGGCCCAGTCCATTTTTATTTGAAAATCTTGGAGAAAGCAGTCTCTGTCTCTGCCATGCTAATTAGTCCTATTCTAGTGTCCAATTTTTCCAAAATCACTTTCTTATCATAACTTATATTTATCAACCTAAAATATATTTTTAGGTCTTAAACAACTCAAGCTTAATTATAGTAATGCTATGTCTATCTAGTCTTCACAGCATCAGAGATTTAAAAAGGAAAAATTATCTGATATGTAGAAAGTGCAGGCAAATAGCTTCCAAAAGTATAGACATGACAGAGACAGTTAACTGCGTGGACAGTCACCAAAGGTTTTTATGTATCATTGGGCATCTAATCTTCAGCCTAGTAGCCCAGAATATCTGGCAGACTTTTCTGTGAAGCAGGAATTTTGAAGGACTGGCCCACCTAGTCTCTGCAAAGTTGGACAGTCAATTTCCCAGTGTCATGCTTGTTCACAGTCTGGACAATCTGCTATCAGCAGTAGAGATAAGAATAGTTTTTTGATCCAGTGACTATTTGGGCACATTTATTTCTTTGATGTTCATCATCGTCTTTGAAGTAGATTGGCAGTGCTGTCAGGAACAGATATGTCTCTTTGTTAGAAAAGTCATTTCTTATTAAATGCCATATTCTGTAGATCTCTGAAATGTTTGAAGACAATCTATTTACTATAGTGCATGATAATATCTATCTGTCTATTGATCAATTTATCTATTCATCTATCTCAGTATATCTAAATAGACAAACACTGCTTGTTTCTAGCTATGGACTATCTGCTTAACCTTGAAAACATATACAAGAAACTAAGTGATTATTTGTGTATTTAACTAAAGTATTATTTAACAAGACTACAAATAACATTTATAGGTGACTAATTTGCATTTCCAACCATCCTGAACAGTTTGCAATAGTTAGCTTTCATAAGACTAGAACTTTACATCATATTTTCAAATAGGTTGCATATGTACAATATCTTAAACAAAAGTAAAAGTTGGACAAAATAATTTTAAATTTCTATCAATATAAAATATGTACAATACATTAAACAAAAGTTAAACAAAATAATCATATATATACAATATCAATGTATACTATTTGAGGCTAGTAGATTCAATAATCTATCTTTTATTCTCTAATTCTATATCCCCTCTTTTTATCATCATCCTATTCCCTCCTTTTCCCTAACACTAGATAGGCTAGAAAAATAAGAGAAAGAAGGATAGAAGGGAGAGAGAAAGCAATCCCTAAATCTAAAATTTACTAATTTTACCAACCCCACTAGACAATAACAAACATTGGTAACCCAACAACAACTTCTCCCCTCCTGTTGGAATGGGGGTGTTGTGTTTTAAAATTAGTTTTTGTTTTGAGGGGTTAAAAACATCTTTTGGGTACCCTTAGAAATTAGGATATTGCCTAAATGATGGAAAAGCTAGCTGTACTTTTTTCATCCAGTCTCTGTGGGATCTATTCTTTGGGCTAGTCCTTTCGAAGTTGATATGAGTACAAATTCTTGAGGAAACTGTAGCTGAGGCAGTCTGGGAGTTGAATCACCTGGGGTGTTGATTTGTCCTCATTATTATCTGGCATTTTGCTCTGAAAATAGGCAAACTTTAAAAAGCATTAGTTTAGGTACGTTTTTACATTTACATATATGGAATATGCAAGGTGCACAAATCAGCTAAAGATAAATTTTTGCCCTATTTTTGAGCAGGTGTAAGGCATCTATCAACTTGATAAGTCTGCTTGAACTGTAATTTCCATGCTGTATGAAAGGGTGGCATATATTGGCGACTAGGGAGTCCATAAGACTCCCTTACTATGCAGACATTCATGTTTCAGACAGTAGGAGGTCTTCCCTGATCAGATATAATCTTTATAAGTTTTGTTGGTAACCATATTTCTTTCATTCCCTGTAGATACATAGCATAACTATGTCTCCATCTCAAAACTATGGCAGGTTTCCATTCTATTGTCAACAGATTCTTATAGTTGTCCTAGTTCCTCAGTTGTTTTTTGTAACCCAATGTCTCTCAGCTGCTGTTGTTCTTTTATTCACAAATATTAAGAAAATGTAAAATCAACAAAGCATTATTTAATATGTCCCTGGGGGTCTTTACCCTTCCTTTTTTGTTTAATAAGCATTTCTTTTAAGGTAAGGCTAGCTTTTTCTACAACTGCTTTTCCTGTAGTATTGTGGGGTGTACCAGTAATGCGCTTTATATTATAATATGTAAGCATTTCTTCATCATATTGGATGTATTTGTGAGAGCATTGTCAGTCTTTATTTGTGCAGGTATCCCCACAATTGCCATCATTTCCAATAAATGTATAATTACACAATCAGTTTTTTCAGAACTGGAAGCAGTTGCCTATTGAAATGCTGAGTGTGTGTCAATGTTATGATGTACATATCTTTGTTTTCCAAATTACGCAAAATGAAACATATCCGTCTGCCAGATTTCATTCCTTTTGGTGCCCCTAGGGTTACTTCTAGCAGGCAACGGATTCTGGTTACACAGAGAACATGTACGACATTTTAAAATTATTTCTTTGGCTTGTTGGCAAGTAATAGAAATTTTTTTCTTTAAACCTTTACTGTTACGATGATGCTTTTCATGAAAATTTAAGGCTTCTAACATGTTTTCTATTAGTAATTTGTCAATTTCCTCATTTCCTTGTGCCAATGGACCTGGTAAAACTGTTTGAGACTGAATATGCATAATATATAATGGGTAGTTTCTACTTCTAATGGTCTGTTGCAATTCCATAAATAACAAGTTCAATTGAGTTATCAGGAGTCAATTCAGCTTTTTCTATATGCAAAACAATTCTTTCTGAATACTGAGAGTAAGTAATTATATTAACAGATTCATAAAACTCTAATACCACCATAAAGATTGCATACAATTCTGATTTTTGAACTGAGGTATACGGGATTTTGATCACCTAGATTATTTTATCTGACTTCTAATCTGCTCTTCCCATCTTGTTTGCTCCCATATAGAATGTTTTTGCCTCTGGAATTGGTGTTCTCTTTACAATTAATATACAATTAATTATATTTATAAACTGTATACATTTGCTTTTGAGGCATTTGCTATTAATTTCTCCCAAGTAGTTACTACAAACTCTTCGCCAATCTTTATTGATTATTACCCATTAACATAATCTCAGCATTATTAAGAGGCACTGCAATTTCAGCAGGGTCTATTCCTGACAATTGACACAATCTTTTTTTTTTAACAGGGGATAAAAATATGTTATATTTGTCTTGATTATTTTTAAATTCCCATTGATATAGATAATTTTTTGTTATATAGTTATTAAGAAAAATCACACTTTACAAACTAAATGACAATAATTCTTTAATGCTAAACCACAGGTGTGAGTGAGAATACAAAATGTAATCAACATAAATAGTCATAATCAAGTTTTTTTCAAACTTTAACTACATTTATTTACCAGTATAGTTTCTAACCATTATCTTGGGAAGCCATCTGATTTACTCATGTCAACAAAATGACATAAAAAAAAAAGATCCAGAGAAATGCCTTTACATCTCAACCAATTTTCCCACATGCCTTGCTACCTGACTCATGGTAGCCAATCATAGTTATACCACAACTCCAGATTTTTAATTGACACAATCTTATTCTACATTTTATAATTCAGAAATTTTCTATGTCTTCAATTTTTTATTTTGTTTATATGCTAAGAAAATCCATTCCACAATATTATCTTCTCTTTGCATAATGAGTCCAGTAGGAGAATGAGTTGAAGGTAAAATAACCAAATACAATCAAGTTTAGGATCAATTCTATCCACATATGATCATTAGTCTTTGTTCTACCAGAATTAGCTCTCTTTCTGCTTCAGACATTAAGCACTTTGGACTGTATAAATCTGAATCTCCTTGTAATTTTTGAAACAAATTACTAACTCATAAATAGCTAATCCAGTTGTAGGTCACAGCCAATTAATATCTTCCATTAATTTTTGAAAATGATTAGGAGTTTGCAACTGGTCTTTACAGATCTGTACCTCTGATGGCTAGATTTTTTTTTCTTGAGTTAATTTATAGACCAGATAGGTAGTTGAATCTCCTCTTTGTATTTTTTTTTCTACAGCAATTTGTATCTGCATCAGAATCAGTCAATAAAATGTCATATGTGTAATGGTAAATGACAGACTGAGGAAATTGCCTGTGAATTATTTCTAACAGTTGTTGCACAAGGTATTGACACAAAGTTGAACTATTTAACATTCCCTGTGCAAGTACCTTCCAATGGTATCTCTTTATTGGAATGCTATTGTTCAGAGTAGGTACTGAGAAAGAAAAATTTACCCTATCCTTCTCATGCAAAAGTATTGTGAAAAAAACAATCTTTTAAGTAAATTACTATTATAGGCCATGACCTAGTAACAAAGAAGGTAAAGGAATTACAGGCTGTAAAGGACCCATTGGTTGAATTACTCTATTCACTGCTCTTAAATCTGTTACCATCTTGCATTTTCCTGATTTCTTTTCTAGAACAAACACAGGGGAATTCTGTGGGGTGATAGATTCTTCCATATGTTGAGCCTCCAACTGCTCTTGTACCAGTGGTTCAAGTATCTGCAATTTTTCTTTTGTTATGGGCCACTGCTCTTGACACACAGGTCTATTTGATAAATATCTTAGGGCCAAGGCTGTTGGTATGTCAGCAGTGGCCCCCTTTATACATTTGGAAACTCAATATCTGTGAAATTCTGTGTTTGGACAATGGGCACAGCTTGTGATTGTTAGTGATTACACATATCAATACCTTCCCCAGAAGCATCTACAACTTTACCCTGGATTTCACCACTGTTCGTCTCTGTGATTGCAGGAATATTAATTTGAGTACCCCATGGTTTTAAAAGTTCCCTTCCCCATAAATTTATGTGGATGTCAACAACATCGGGTCTCAGCTTCCCTGTTTGCACTTCTGGTCCCACACATTCAATCCATCATACACTTGGTCTCATTTGAGACAATTTACCAACTCTTATAGACTTTGTATAAATGTTCTGAGGTAGCCAATCTGGATTCCAAGAGAACAGATCATGACATCTGTTCTTGTATCCACCAATCCTTCTATTTCAACACTATTCATTTATACAATTGATTTGGGTCCCTGATCATTATCCATTTTTGCAAGAACACACATCTTCCAGTACTGCCAAATGTACCTGTTCTTTCTACAAGATTGGTTTTGCCCTTGATGTAAGGAAATGGTAACAGCTGAGCAACTCTGTCACTTGCATCAATTTAGATCTCCTGTTTTACATATGCCATGATTTTAATTTCTTCCTTACAATCTCCATCTATAATACCTGGATGCACAATAAAGCCTTGAGACATTAACTCACTTCTTCCCAAGATTATTCCTTCTGTCCCTGAAGGCAAAGGACCATAAACACCTGTGGTTATTTTGTAACATTCCACATGTTGGGATAGTGTAAGAGATTTATCTGAAGCCAGGTCCAACGCCCCACTTCCTTTAGTAGCAGACATTAAATAATCAATTCCTAGTTTCTATCTTTCTGCAAGCTTGTTACCTCCTGGTTGACCAAAGAAAGAAAGCTTGTATTGTTTGATGTGATGAAAGGCCCCTCCTTTCATTTCCCAATGGCAAGAGATTACTTCCTATGTCTCTCTTGGCTTCTCTTCCCACAGTGGCTACAATATCCTAGAAGTCTTGGTATTTCATTACCATCATGGCCAGAATCTTTGTTCTCTTCCACAAGTACCATTTTCTCCAGAATTAATGCCCCTGTTATTTTGAGGTCAAGAGCTTTTAATCTTACAATTTCTTTGTAAATTGACAAATTTACCACAACTAAAGCACTGGTGTTTTGATGTCTGAGACCTCTAGCTATGGCTTGTCCTATAATATTGGCTTGAGGCTTATGAGAGCCAATATCAGCTGTCTCTTTTATCCATTCATCTAGTGGGGGTTCCTCATGCTTTTGGTCTAACTGCTCTCTTAAATTCAGTATTTGCATCTCATAGCCATGATCTGTCTCAATGCCTGTCTGATCTCAGGGTCTGGTACGGTGCTATCTAAAGCTGAACCCAATCTCTCTAAGAATTGTGTGAAGGCTTCTTCAGGGCCTTGAAATACCTTAGTAAATGAGATGGTTGTTTTCCCAGGCTCCTCAACCATGTCTCAAGCTCTTAAGGCTGCAACATGACATTGTTCAACTACTACAACTTTGGACCAGGCTTGTTCTTATAAGTTAGCATAATGCCCTTCACCAAGTGATTGATCTTTAGCAACATTTATCCCCCTTATTACATTTTTCCATTCTATTTTTATGTTTTTGCTTCTCCAACATGATAACCACCATAACTATTGAGCAGCTTTTAACACAGCTGACACCAATCCCTTCCAATCTTAGGGAATAAGTCTATGCTGCATCACCCACCATTAACATTTGTTTAATGAAAGATGAATGCGTTTCATACATACTGTACAATGGGCTCTTTAAAATGCTTTAAATCTAGTATATCTACTGGATGACATGCCATCTCATCATAAGCCTTACCACCATCATTAGCAGGAGTATGTTGCACAAAGACTGGGAAATCTTATGGTGTCTGTGTAGCCCTAGAGATTCCCTCTAGTGGCACACTTGCTTCCAAAGTCCTTTTAGCCTTTCCAGTTTTCTGTGCATTTGGAACCCTTTTGGCCTCTCCAGCTTCCCATTCTTCCGAATCCCCTTCTGCACATAGATGCTCTGAACACCTGGTTCATGGAGCAGGGCAAGAAACAAGAAGAGAGAACCCCCATTTTTACTTACCACTGAATCTGAACACTTTTTCCTCCGTTTATCAGTGGTGCTATTTGCATCCCAAGCGTTTCCATTTCTACCCATAAACTGTCTTGTTGCGCTGCCAACTCTGAAATCTTTTCCAGAACTTTAGAATTTAGTGATACTTCTAGTGTTTGTATCTCATCAGTCTTTCTTCCAAACTTTTAAAAAATGGAGTACAGGAAGAAAACAAAACAAAACCAGAAAATTCCCTCAGGGTTCAAGGCAGGAAAGAACCTTGAAACTGAAGCTGCCATTTCACTGACACCATGAAACAGTATCTTAATACCTTCAGAACCTGTAGTTTCCTCTACAACATTAGAAATTAAATTATGCCTATTATGCCCAAGTCACATAGGGGCTCCATGTGTAACTTGAACTTTTTTCAAATCTACTTATTTGGGTTTTTGTAGGGCTTATACCTCCCTTCCAACCCACCTATCCTAGATAGGAGAGAAGAGAGGTTAATGGGAACTGGAGAAGTAGACCTTCTTAGATTTAATTCCTGGGAGCAATTCCACTGGTGTAGTCAGCAGGATTCCAGCAGACTCATTAAACAGCAAACCAGCAACTCACAACAGAGTCCAGCATAACACAACATCAAGAGGTGAGAGTTGAAGAGGTTAGAGACTACTATGCTGATCTACATTTTAGCCAGGATTTGGACTACTTCTCAAGCACTTAGAGCAGACAGATTTGCTCATGGACATTTTTTATGTCCAGGTGGCTGACAGGCACTTTTAGAGTGAACAATGGCATACTTCTGTTCTTTATAAGAAAGCCTATGGATAGACAGAAATATTAGAGATTTAGGGGTTCTGGACCCAGAGAGTTTAGAGAGTTGTACTTGGCAATTTGTAGTGTCATGACTGAGCAACTGCCACCATGAAATCTCAAAAACACGATTTCTCAATCAATGCCTGGAAGATGATCAGTTGACATGCCAATGTGGATGGGGGAATTTCACAATGTCCTGCCCCTTGTGGGAAGAGCTATAGGTACTCACTGGCTCCTGAGAGAGGAGGATCAGTCTTCTCCAAGGGTTTATTCTCTGATAGGTTATCCAATACTATGAGAACAGTGCTAAACACATGTACATATGACTAACACTAAATTGACTTAGTAGATTGCATAATCTATCATCTATCTGTCTATCTATCTATCATCTATGTATCTATCCATCTATCTATCATCTATGTCCCATCTATCTATGTATCTATGTATCTATCTATGTATCTATGTATGTATGTATGTATGTATGTATGTATGTATGTATGTATGTATCTATGTATGTATGTATGTATGTATGTATCTATCTATCTATCTATCTATCTATCTATCTATCTATCTATCTACCTATCTATCTATTATCTATCTATATCTGTAATCTATGTCCCATCTATCATCTTGAAGGAATTGGGGCATGATGGGAGTCCATAAAAGAATGGCCTTTTCAATGACCCATAGCTATGATTTCTGCAGTCCAGGAGCTTTCAATGAGGGAGGAAATGGTTAGAGAGTGTTACTATGCTTTCCCTATTCTGTTTTTAAATTGGTGACTTGAGGTTTCAATAAAAGGATACCTATGTGGAATAATTTATGGATGTTTATATATTCCATTCAAAGTAAAAATTAAAGGTAACTTGCTCTTAAGGACTTGTAGAGTTTTTGCTAAAATGTGTGTTAAAAACAAGTTAGGTAGAGCTAAGTTTTCTAACTATAATCAAAATGTCCCTGGTGGTTAGGGACCGGGATTTGAAGGTAAACCAGTGGTTATTTTATGCCTGGTGGATAAGCCTTTGAACAGTAGGGAGTTGGTAGAAGGTGTTTATAATGACAACCGACTCCAGGCTTGTCTTCTGAAATATAAAACACTACATTTGAAAGGTAGAATGGATTTTGAAACAAAAGGATATGGCTACCAATGTTTCCATGAGCCACATTGTGACATCTTAGGTGACATTGTTTCCTCGATGATTATGTATTTAAGAAAACACAGTAATAGTGCTAAAGAGAGAATTGATCTCATTGGTTACAGAGGATCCAGGTTCCCAGTACCCACATGGCAGCTCACATTTCTCTATAACTCTGGTGCCAAATTATTTGACAATGTGTTTTGTCTTCTACGAGCACCAGACATGGGTTGCTACACATATACACAAGCAGAGAACACTATTACACATAAAAACTCTTTAAAAAACTCACATGGGGGCTGGAGGGATAGCTCAGTGGCTAAGAGCACTTGCACATGGTGGCTTACAACCATCTGTAATTCCAACATCAGGGGATCTGATGCCCTCTTCTGGTCTCTGTGGTCATCAGGCAGACATGTGGTACACAAACAAACACAAAGGTAAATACTCATATGCATCAAATAAAAACATCCAAGTCTTGAAAATACCATAAAAACAAAAACATTAAAATTAAAGAAAATGTACATTGATAAAGAACACATGCTACACCGAGCTGCACATTCTTTTTACTAGTCTGTTACTTAATAGAAAATCATCTCATTGTTAATCTTCTGTCACTTAGCTATATCTCCATAGTGAAGCTGTGAAATCCAAAAGATGTTTAATCATCTCTCCATCAGTTTGAGTGACGTGTGCCTCGTTTCGCTTTGTCTCTATATAATTGAGTGTTCCAACACTGAAAACAGTGAAAGCCTTCCCCTTCTTCGGCATGGGCATGAATTACTAAGTATGCTAAACATCTCCTCTGGCATATTGCTGCTGTCGGGTGAAACTTCCTGTGTTTTACAGCAGGGAAATGCTGGTGAACAAGGACAGAACACTGTACAGTTCAGGGAAAAAATGCATTCTATTTAGATTTGGCCAAGTCTAAATAAATAAGTAAACATTATTTGGGATAAATAAGACATCCAGTGCATGCAGTTGTTTAAGGAAACAAAATGGTCCAGCACTGTCCTTCCCATTTATTCTCCTTCCTGTACAACTTCAGTTGTCCAAAGTCTACAGACTTGAACGAGAAAACAGCTGAGTGGCTTCTGTGGGATTACCACCTTCCTTAAGCTCTTGTAAGGAATGTTCTGGAAGATGTTCCCAACTACTTCCCTGCTGCTAATGGGTATAATGCTGGGGAGTGTGGTGCCAAGATCATGTGCTCTCACATGTGTGTGTTTATGTGTGTCATCTGTGTCAGTGAGTATGTTTGTGTATGTCTGTGTGTATGTTGTCTGTGAATGCATTTACGTCTCTGTATGTGTTGTCTGTGTCTGTGTGTTTGTGTATGTCTATGTGTATTTGTGTATGTCTGTTGTCTGTGTGCTTGTGTGTGTGTTTATGTATACCTACATGTTTTCAGCTTTGTGGATGTTGTCAAGGACACTTGTGATATGAGGAAGAAAGACTGTACCATTCAAACTTTTCAGTAATGACTGAGATAAACGGCTGCCTTGCTCCTGACAGGCAGAGCATTTGTGCTGCAAGCAGAGAAGGAATGCTCACCTCCTCTGGGGGGTGAGGAATTTTGGAGAATGTGTCCAAGGCTCCTGCAGAAAATTAAAGACCGTGTGCCTATATGTGATGTTCTCATGAGGTAATTGTCTTCAGTGTTGGGCATAACCCAGCTCCTGTTACGGACTCATCTGGGGAGGAGTGAATAGACGTTTTGTGGAAAGCCTCCTCGAATGAATAGGGCTGGCAGGAGGGATAATTGGAAAGCTTACCACTTTGCATGCAGACATGCAAGCTTGTGTCTTTCAGGGTTATTATGGGCCCATCGCAGGTCTATTCAGCGCAGAGGCCCAAGCTCCTGTTTCTTGGAGCTCACGGCTGCCTTTAAGCCCTCCTGGCTTTGTGTCTGATGTCCCTTCAGCTCCCTTTGGTCTCTCCCTGGTCACAGTGCCAGACCAGCAGGAAAGAGGCCCTGTTCTAAGCATCCAGAGATGAAAGTGACCAATGGAGCTTGGGAGCCTCTCGCTGTGTGCAGGGACCTTTCATCCTGCCGGGCCTTCCCCAGCAGGGCTGGGGTTGCAAGCTAATCTCTCTGCCTCAGTTTTGGCAGCATTTACACTGATATCCAGTTTATAGATCATTGCAGCAAACAGTCTTTTTATTTGGATTTTTAATGTACCTCTAATTATTTCAGGACACGGTTTCTGAGGTAAGAAGACACTCAGAAATCTTCATCAGATTATGTCTGTTTCTCTGTAAGAAGGGGGAATGAAATGAATTCCTAATAAACGCCAAGAGTTCTACTCCTGTTAACAAAGATATTCTGATTGAGTTGAAGTGAAAATAGCTTTCGGAGCTCTGGATGTGGACTCAAGTCATAGGCCAGTGTGACTGATTCCGATCCTGGTGGGAGGGGCAGGAGGGATACTGGATTGATGAAATGAAGGAAAATAGAATCCTTGCTTTCCAACCCTGTGCTTGAAGTACGCGAGTTCAGTTGGCTACTGCTTCAGTCCGCTTTTGTAGTTGTTTGTGCTGAATGAAACCCACAAGAATGAACAAGGCACGTGCCACCACTCGGGAGGCAGAGACAGGCGGATCGCTGTGAGTTTGAGGCCAGCCTGGTCTACAAAGTGAGTCCAGGATGGCCAAGGCTACACAGAGAAACCCTGTCTCGGAAAAAAAAAAAAGAACAAGGTCCTGTGTGCACCTGACACCTGATGCTGCTGTGGTACACAGTGTTGAAGTGAGTGGCTGAGGAGGAGGCAGTCCATGTCCTTCATCACCCATCCTTCTGACTGACAATTTCTAACTGCTCTGGATTGGTTTTGAGCTGGAACTCCTGTTTAAAAGTATTCTGTGTTGATTTATATATACTCCGTCTTCTAATTAGAATAACTCAAACAAGCAAAGGAACTTGATTCTGGTTGGAACTTGATTTCCTGCCTGTCCATTTCTTATTACTTGTAGTAGAAAATTCAGTCCTGAGAAGGTTATAATATCACTCCGCACACTGTCTGATCTTATTTACAGAGTTCCTGCTTGCTTAGCAGGGACAGCTTTCAACATGGTTCTGTTAAAGAGGACCCCCAGCACAGTTACTATGGTGGCTGTAAAATAACTCAACAAGTGTATAGGTCCCATGATAAACCCAGAAAGGGTTTTGTCTACTTTTCATTTAGACCAAACTTAATTTCCCCCTAACAATAAGAGTGAATAATAATAAAAGAAAGGGTATGTATAGAATAGTTTAAAATAATGATTTTTGAAAATTTTTTATTTTAAAAGTTTAATTCTTTGATTAATTTTTAACCTATATTAACCCCTCTTGTGGTTAATTTCATATGCATACATGCATGGGATTCTGTTTACAATTATATAAAACTAATGTCTAAATTCAAATGTTTAGGTAAAATCAATACATTTGAGTTACAGTTAAAGAGAGAAAAAGGAAGCATACTTAAATTCATAAAAAATGTTTATGCTGGGGCTTAAGGGTGTAGCTCAGTTGGTGAACTGGTTCCCTCACATACTGGAAGCCCTGGTTTGGTTCCCAGCATTGTCTAAACCAGGTGTGGTGCTGCATACCTGTGAGCACAGTGCTCCAGAGCAACAGGCTACAGGCGGAATGATCAGGACTTGAAGGTCATTGTTAGGTAGTAGTAAATTAGAGGACAGCCTGGGCTATATGAGACCCCATCTTTAAATAAAGGAATTTTTATTGTAAACTAAAAGGTTCAAAAATGTCTCTTGCTATATGCTAAATGTGACTCATTATTTTCTTTAATTCACTTTTGCAGTATTGGGAGCAGAATCTTTTTACATGTATGTCTCATAGGTACGTGTTCAACATATTCATTAATTTTAGTTTTGTGACAAAATGTCCCTTTGTAGCCTGCACTAACCTTGAACTCACAGCAATCCTTCTGCCTCTTCTTCCAGTGCTCAGACCACAGGCTTGAGTCACCCTTCCCAGATTCAGTGTTGTGGATTTAAGCACAGTAGTGTACAGCGCCTCATGCCTGCACAAAGGTCTCCAGGAGAGCTCTCTGGCTGTTGCTACTGCTGTTGTGGGGCCTCTGTGCATAGGAGATCTATTCTAGACTAAATGCCCCCAGGGCTCACTCAATCCAACACTGACTGATGGAGTTTGGGGAAATGGTTTCCTTTGGAAATCAAAATATTCAGACTCTTAAAGTATGCGAAATCATTTAAGAACTGTGGAACCCTGTGTAAGTTGTGGGATAATTTGACCTTCCCTCTCCACCACTTCCTTTCTTTCTCTTTTTATTTTTGTTTGTTTGTCTTCTTTCTTTCTTTTATGAGGCAAGTTTTTATTATACAACCATGGCTGACTTGGAACTTGCTGCATAGACCAGGTTAGCCTCGAATCCCCAGATATTCTGCCCCTGAATCTGGAGTGTGGAGACTAAAGATGTGTGCCAAGATGCCCAGAAGTTCCAGTTCACATGTAGGGCAACATCTACAGTGTAAAGCAGCCACATCTGGAGCAGAGTTAGCCACTCCCCTGCCCATGTAGACTCTCCTGATGAGTGGCAGATCGGCTTTCGGCTGAGTCTACCTTGCTGCGGCCTATGAAACATCAGTTGTAACGTTTATAAGAGTGGCTGCTTCTGGCAAAGCCATATTTACCAATGGTCTTACAATGTTGGAAATTGACTTTGCCAGCTAAGGAGCCAAATGCACAGCTCTGTGTGGTAAAATCTCCTTTGCCTCGCTGAAGGTAACTGCACTTGCCAGATGGCCTGTGACAACTTGGATGGTGTGTGAATGGACTGTTAGTGTCCTGCCCACCTAGCCACTCCTCCCCCTAGATTTTTAGGAAAAGCCTAATTATTGTCCTGACATTTGCCCAATGCAGATTGATAGAAGACAGTTGCTTCAAGGCTCAAAGATGGCGTTGCCGAACTTCTAGTAGGCTGTGAAAACATTTCCCTGTGACTTAGCGACCATTTGAAGCAGGTTCACTGTGGAGAAGTTCAAGAGTGAGTGGACTTGTCTCCTTTCTAATTCCAGCCAACGTCCAGATCCAAACTCCAAGTGGAATACACCATGCCACCCAAGGCCCATGCTGAAACCCCCTGGGAAGGCCGGTATACAGCCCCATGAACTGTCTCTCTTAGTACAGCATGGCTGTATGAATGTTTGTTATGTGGCAGGAGCAAAATGAGCAGTGCATTTAAAGTGCAATTGATGAAACATTCCTTTCTTGTTCCTTATGTTTCCCTACTAAAGAGATGACTTACGAAAGAGAGGGCAGATGCTTTCCCACAGGGACACTGCCTGTATGAAGCCGATGCCTCCTCTGTTTCTCTTATGGAAATGCCCACTTCTGCCTATGATGAATCTTACATTCATCATATTTTTGGAGGCAACGTAAGTGACAGACAGAAGGTGCTAATTCTCTATGTGCCTCCGGCCCCACCATTCCTACTTAGTCCTCTTTAGTTTTGGTGACATTTCTCCTCAATATTGTGTTGTTTGAACTTTTATGTTTTCTGAATGCAGTGGTTATTTGCTTCCTTATGATGGAGTTTAAGAGGAACAACTATCCAAATGTTCAAAAGAAAAGGGACACAATTCATTTAAATAATTGTTTTTTCATAAAATATTTTATAGAGATTAAGGGGTACAATATTTTCATTAAGATTTGGAAATAATATTAATTTTTTTACTGAAAATATTTTATAGGAAAAAATACATCTAACAGACCTCCCCATACTAATTAATTGAGTGGTAATAATCCAAGTGACAACTGACAGGATGAAAGAAGAGAATATGCAGCTTTGTTGACAGTTGATGTGCTCTGTGAATTCTCTCCTGACTGCACTCCAGCCACCACCTTCACAGTTCAGCAGGTGAAAAACAAGTGTAAACTTTTCTTCCTTAGGACTCTGTCATGTTTCTGTAACATGACTTCTGTTCCCAGCCCAGTTGCTGTCACCTCAGTTAATAGTGTCCACAGGATCTAAGGTGCACACTGCTCCTTGTGCACACTGCTCCTTATGCACATTTCTCCTTGTGCACACTGCTCCTGTGCACACGGCTCCTGTGCACACTGCTCCTGTGCACACTGCTCCTTGTGCACACTGTTTTTTGTGCACACTTATCCTTGTGCACACTGCTCCTGTGCACACAGCTTCTGTGCACACTGCTCCTTGTGCACACTGTTTTTTGTGCATACTGCTCTTTGCTCTAACAAAGGCTGGGAACAGAAAATCAACACCAGGCAGACGTTTATTCAAGGCTAGCCCAGTGGAAACCCTGGAGACTTTTCTGTTGTCACTCTCCAGTTTTGAAGAGCCACAGGCATGGAACACATTTAACAGTAGACTATTGGGTCAAGCTGAGGGCCCAATTAGGGTGGCTTTGTCTTCCAGAACTGCATCTCCTGCTCTGGTATAATATATAAGTTGATTGTAATTAGTTGTAATTAATTATTGTCTCCGTATGTGATGTATGTTCCATGTTCATGATGCATGCACATGTGTCTTCCTCTGTCCCTGTCTGTGACTGAACTTTTCTACTAGGCTGACTGCCCATTTTTACCTCCACCCACCATTCTGGGGTCAAAGGCAGCCGCATATACATATCCAGGTTTTTGTGTGAGTTACAGAGATTTGAAGTCAGGTCTTCATGCTTACAAATCAAGTACTCTTACCCACTAAGGCACTTTCTGAGCCTCAGTTATTCTTTTCTTTTGGTCCTCATGTACTCAGATGGTAAAGAGTCTCTCTTTTTGGCTTAGGCATGCCTTCATGCCCCATCCTTCTCATCCCCTCAAAATTCTCACATGTGCATAGTGGATTTTGTTATGACTTTCTAATCTCACTCACAGGATGAGCCCTGGGAAATTCAATCCACCTATTGCTCTATCAATTATTATAAATAGATTGGGACCCAGTCTATAGTGGCCCAGTTGTGCCTTGTCAATGGCACCATCTACAGTCACCTGAAGGGTCTTCAGGCTCTAAATGTTACATTTCAGATTTGTGGATATTAGTTCATAAGTCAATTCCAATAACCCACCTCTAGGTTGCGTAGCAACCTGAGGTCATTACCTGCTACTTTGGATAAAAGACTGGCCAGATATCTACATACTCTCTTAACCACCCCCCCCCCCCCGTGTGTGTGTGTGTGTGTGTGTGTGTCTCCCCTTTGGGGATGCCCTGCTTCTCCTCCCTTCTTAATAAATATTGTATCATACCTGTAGCATATGGTGCCGTACCCTTTATAGATTACAACAGTTGGGAGGGGGATACTTAGAGTTTTAGGGATTGAGGAGTATCTTATCAGAACTACCACAAGAGAGACAACAGCCTTCCAGAAGCTCCAAGAAAAGTTCAAGCCACAGCACTAGAGACAGGTGGTGCAGTGGAACCTCTGAATAGAGAGAGGGTCTCTTCTTCTCCCTTTGAGGATGGGAGTATTTCGCAGATGAACTTTCATCCGGACTCTGCTTCAGGAGGCAAGGAAGGGGTGGGCAGGGGACAGGAGTGGGCTTTCCCCTGACATATGCCCTTTGATGTTTGCTCACTTCCCAGGGGAGAAGTCCTGTTTGCAGTGGCCATACTGAGTAGCTGTGTTGGCTTCTGCAGAGGAGGGAGCCCTGCTGCACAACAGAGGCAAGAGTCTAAGGATGCATTCTTTACACCAGACATACTGTGTGCCCAAGCAAACTCCTCATCACTCTCCTCCCCGTCCCGCCAATCATCATCAGCCACCATTACCCAGGCGGTTGCCCATGGTGATTTAAATTCAAACTCGTTCTGATTTATTTCTTTCTATCAGTCCCAGTTCTGGAAAACAAACAATCAAACACCTTTAATGCCCTGTTGATTCCAATGTCCTTTGAACTTCTCTACTTCATAGATTCTTACTGATAGGATGACACAGGGCATCCCTCTTCAGCCTTCCTTTAGTGTCGTTCCACCTTTCTGGATGGTTCAGTATGTTGCCTTCACCCTCCAGTCTACTTTCCGTGTGTGCAGACTGAGCAGTCATGAAGAAGAAACATCTCATGTCTTTGCTCCTCATTTAGAGCCCCCAACTGGTTCTCATTAATCCAATGAAAAAGAAATAGCAGCAGATGTACTTTTTTTTGCATGAACGTCAAAGTTTTCCTGTGTCTTCCCTCTCTATTTCCTATTGTGACTATAGGTTCTAACTGTAGATATATTTTATGGCAATTACTGTCCAAATATCCTCACCACGTATCTTTGAGTAATGTTATACAAGGTTCAACCAATACACAAAAGTCACCCTACTTAAAATTTATTGATATTAATTTATATTACAAATATTATTGTATATAAAGTTGGATTTTCTGTGTATACACTATTAATATAATTTATTTGGGTAAACACATCTATATTCTTCTTCCTCTTTATTTAGAAGTTCAAATACAAATGCTTCATACTTGGCTCTTGGCAAACCTTTCTGTGAAGCCCACCCAAGTGTATTTGTTTCCTGGTATTCACAAAGCACTCACCTTAGGCAGGAAATGCAGGCAGATTTTATCATCATCGAGGGAGTGAATAAATGAGAGAGCATTAGAGAGTAAGAAGAAAACAATGCACTAGTATGTACCTGAGAGCTGAAGTGTAATACTCTATCTATGATAAAGCACAACCCATAAAAATCAAGCACAGTACATGGATAAAAGTGTAGGTTCTCCAGGCCACCATTTTATCCTGGTTAAGTTTGGCCTCATTCTCAAAGAAAATACTTACATAAATCCTCTCTTTGAATGAGATTATTTTCTTCAAGCATAACCTGCAATGTTTCCTTCATAATATCCACACAGCATTTCATTTTTTAAAAATATGTTTTATTAATTTATTTATATTACATCTCAATTGTTATCCCATCCCTTGTATCCTCCCATTCCTCCTTCCCTCTCATTTCCCCCTTACTCCTCTCCTCTATGACTGTGACTAAGAGGGACTTCCTCCCCCTGTATATGCTCATAGGGTATCAAGTCTCTTCTTGGTAACCTGCTATCCTTCCTCTGAGTGCCACCAGGTCTCCCCATCCAGGGGACGTGGTCAAATATGGGGCACCAGAGTTCGTGTGAAAGTCAGACCCCATTCTCCACTCAACTGTGGAGAATGTCCTGTCCTGTAACACAGCATTTCATTTTACATCAGAGGAGGTGTGCACACTTCTGTCTCCCTCTGTTTGATCAGAGTTAAAGCTGAGAGGACTGTCAATACTCCCAGGATCTGTGGGATTGACTTCCTCTTGCAAAGGCAGTTTTCCCAGCTCCCTGGACCTTTTAAATTCTGACTTAACTTTGCCTTTGCAGTGGGATCTCAGACAAGGGTGCTTTATTAACAAGAGGGCGTGGCTATGTTCCAGTAAATCTGTTTACAGAAACTAGCTGCAAGCTGTCTTGGCCCATGCACCATGGTTTTGTGAATGCCAGGTCTGCAGGAATTACTGAAGGGAGGTAGGAATCTAAATGTCAGCCTGGATTATAGCTCAGCTCTGTGTTTCCTGCCATGTTTGTTCCATTAGAAAGAGCAGATGAAGATGAGTGGCAGAGCTGGTACAGGCGGGAAGCAGAGATGGCAGCTGTGCCTGGAACTCCTGTTTAGATTGGGCGACCTCATCAAACAGACCATTGAGTTTTCAACCTCGGAAGCCACGCCTTTGACTTTCACTCAGAAAGGCAATCAGCTTAGAAAAAATAGTTTCCCTGGAGTAATGGTTTCAATGTTTATCTTCTGTGAGCAAGATAATGTTGGAGATAAATTTGAGCTACCTCCAAGGTAGCCCGAGGGACTTCTGTGGTGTGTCTGAGAGTGTTTACAAGGCAGAGTTTGCAAACTGTTTGGAACCAGAAATAGCTTGGTAACTGAATGCTCCCTCAGTGGAAGAGAGATGGATTTCTCAAAAATGAATAAATAAATATAAATAAATAAATAAATAAATAAATAATAAAAGCAAAACAAATGCCAAGCACATGAGAACAGTTTGACCACTTCAACAAAAGTTTAATGAGTTCCAGCATATGCCAGGAGTGTGGATGGGGCAAAGAAAGGTGCAGTTTGTAGCTAGGTGCTTCTGCTCATGTTCTGTCTCAATACTGTGTCCTCAGCACTAAGATCTACTATCAGAAAGAAGTGTAAATCATAGGCCTTAAAGATGATTTAGTCAATTGTATAGTTTTTTAAAAAGTCCTATTTGGATGTCCTCCCCTCTGTCCCAGTTTCCTGGTAAGTGAAGGCTTTCATGGGACATGCCCCTTGGGCTGGTATGCAGATATAAGTGGGTATATACCATTTGAGTCTTTCTGCTTCTGGGTTAACTCACTCATTATGATCATTTCTAGCTCAATCCATTTATCCACAAATTTCGGGAATTCCTTGTTTTTAATAGCTGAGTAGTATTCCATAGTGTATATATACCACGGTTTCTTTATCCATTCTTCTACTGAGGGACATTTAGGCTATTTCCATGATCTGGCTATTATGAATAAGGCTGCTATGAACATGGTTGAGCAAATTTTCTTGTTATGTGCTGGTGCATCTTCTGGGTATATTCCAAGGAGTGGAATAGCTGGGTCTTGAGGAAGCCCTATTCCCAGTTTTCTGAGATAGCAGATGAGAGAACCATGTGAGAATAGCAAAGTAGAAGGATCCAGTGGGTCCTAGAAACCTACAAGTAGAACATTATGATAGGCAGATTTGGGCCAAGGAGTCCCGCTCAAACTAAGGCAACAGCCAAGGACAATACAGGCGGTAAACTTTAAACCCCTACCCAGATCTAGCCAATGGTCAGAATAGTCTCCACACTTGAGTGGAGAGTGGGATATGACTTTCTCATGTACTCTGGTGCCTCACATTTGACTATGTCCCCTGGCGGGGGAGACCTGGTGGCACTCAGAGGAATGACAGCAGGTCACCGAGAAGAGACTTGATACCCTATGAGCATATACACGGGGAGGTAATCCCTCTCAGGAACAGTCATAGGGGAGGGGAATAAGGGGAAAATGGGAGGGAGGGAAGAATGGGAGGATACAAGGGATGGGATAACCATTGAGATGTAACAAGAATAAATTAATAAAATTTTTAAAAAGTCCTATTTGGACATCAGTTAAATTATTTTGTTCAGTTTTCTTTCTACAACTTCGAAGGTCATTGACCTGCCTCTATCTACCATGCACACTCTCCATTTCAGGTTCCAGCAGACTGTGGTCAGAAGTTTTTTTGCATCAGAGGAAGGGTTGGTAAGTGTTATCAAAGGAAGCTCTCTGACGTCTGAAAATGTGTGTGGCCTGGAGACTTGAACTATTGAAACAAAGAGAGAACAGCAGTTTAAAGTTGTTAGAGATTATAAAACACCACAGGTATGCTTACCTCTGAAAATTATGCTTGCGTACATCTCAAGAGCTACTCCGGAAGCCTTGTCTTTGAACTCTTTAGAGAGGTAATTCTGAGATTGTCCACAGCCTTCACTTTGAGAAGCTTGCTCCTCAAATTCCGTTCATTTGGGCCTCTTGGGTCTGTTGGAAGTAGCCTGTTGGGGTAGAAAGAGCGTTTCATCTTTGGGCTGTCTCCAGTGTGTTCTCTAGTGTAGGAAACACTTTATGATTTGAATATGGACTGTGTTCAGCATTGGCTCACACACTCAGCAATACCATGAAAGCTGCAATAAAGACTCAGCAGTCTGGCTCCTACTGCTGGCCTTGTGGAAGGCATCACAGTGAACGTTGAAATCCAGAGTGGAGCTGGTGTAGACCTAACTGGCTGGATTAGTTTCCAGAAGTTTCCATCCATTCCCAAGAATGTGTGAAAATCCTTAAATCATTACACCAGTCAGGCATGCGATGCAGGATATTTGTGTTTCTGCTAGTGGTTTATGGGTAGGCAGACCACTTCGTTCTGTGATTCTTTCCACTGATGACCAAGATGACACTTTAAGAGTGAACTCAACTGACAGTTTGTGGTTTCACACTCAAGATCATTAAGTAGAGTTGATGAGAATAGCTGAGTTCTATAGAAACCATGGAAACATATATGGTTATTTTGTGGTTGAAGTACTCTTGTTTCTCCCTCCAAATCTCCCTTTCATTCTTTGAATAACTGTTTGAAACATATTTAAAGAATGTAGTTTATCACACTGTAGTCTTGGCTCCTATCCTCCTTTGTTCCTGTCATTCTTTCTCTACTTCTCCGTGTTTCTCATCTTTCCATTATATTTTTTGTTTGTTTTGTTTTTTTAAGAAACAAGGTTTCTCTGTGTAGCCCCAGCTGTCCTGGAACTTGCTCTGTAGACCAGGCTGGCCTGGATCTCACAGAGAGCCAATTGCCTCTGCCTCCCAAGTGCTGGGATTAAAGGTGTGCCCCATCACTGCCCAGCCTTTGTATATTATTATAAAGAGAAAGACCATAGTGTAGTGAAATCCTTTCAGAAGATTAGCCTGCTCCATAGTCTTTCTGGGTTAGGGCAAACATTTCTACCTTCTGGAAGAGTGTAGTCTAATTTTTAGTTACCTATTTTGAAATTAAACTATCCTGGTTTGAATCAGGACTCTCTGGAGCTTTTTCATGGGCTTTAGTGGTGCCTGCCCCATCAATGAACAGCAATTCTGGTATCAAGAACACAGTATTTATAGTTCTGGTAAACTATTTGGCTTTCTGACTTATCTTACAACCAGCTCTCTGTGATACTGTCACAGTATTGTTTATTTATTTGTTTATGTTTAGCAGTTCCTTCTTGTGTTTACTTCTTAGAAGTGTTCAAAAAGCATTTAATTTCATGTTATAATTAAAAGAATGCAGTAATTTCATCTTGGCAGTGTAGACATGGTTTAAGCTAATTTAGATGCAAGCTATAAAAGCCATAAAAGCAACTGTCAACTCCCCCTTCTCTCTCAGTTCCATCCTCAGAGCTGGCCAAGGGACTCTCATATCCCTTCTGCAATGTGTAATATGCAGCTTAATTATGACATTGGAGCTCTTCTAATAACCCGTTAAAGAGATTTCAAGAGGAGGGTGATTTTATGATGAAGAAAAGAGGAAGGAGAGACCCAACTGCATTCCACAAAGCCACGTTGTGTTTTGCTGACTTACTGAAAATTTACCAGGCTAGAATCGTCTAGGAATCAGAGGTCTGACAGGAGCTGTGGATGCTAACGGGGACCACATCTCATCTCTCTGAACTCCATGTTTCCTCTCAGTAGTGTGAGATCAACTGGATTTTTGAAGTTTATACGGCATGGTTTACTTACATATGCACCGTGACCACTCATGGGCTGTATGACATACACAGTCATTTTCTCCTTTGATGCACGCCTATTAAATTAAGAAAGTTATTTATTGAAAGTATAATGTAAAGGTTAATCATTTTCCTGTGAATGCCTGCATTTCTGTTTGTTTTTAATATAAGGTCTATAAAAATAAGATTATATCATTAGATAATGACATCATCTCAACTGAGAAGCAGATGAGGACTCAACAGAGTCAACACATTAAAAATGTTTGAGAATATAATTAAATAATGCTATAAATAAACCGTGTTACTAGAGTTAGGAAAACTGTGATCAACAGCCACAGTGCTTTGCAGTTAAAAATCTATCTTCTGCTCAGCTGTAGTTACAGTTTTTCTTTTGATGCATAGGAAGGCAAGGATGAAAACACTACTATCTGGCTTAAGAAAAAGATGAGTAACTGAGAAGAATGAGAAATAAGAATGCTGTCAGTGCTCAGCAGAGCAGTTCAAAATCCTGGGGCATTTCCATGTACCTAGAAAAACTTTCAGTCTCATATATACTTTCCATCAAGAGATGATGATACAAGAGCAGAAATGCATCAAGGTCAAGGTGGTGGTGGTGGTGGAGGGGAGAGTAGGGGCGTGGTCACTCAGGTATGAGATGTTGGGTTCTCTGAAGGAACTGTGGGTTGTGAAACAGCTCAGACACTCAGGGGAGGCTGCTTCCCTAAGGTTCATTTGCTGAAAACGTGGTCTCCAGTGCAATGGTATTGAGGATGATGCGAGGAAGGATGCAGGCCTTAGTAAGAGGTGCATAGGCTGCTGGGCATCTGACTTTGGAACAAATTAGTGTTCATCACTTGAAGAATGAGAGGTTGTAACACAAATCCTCTCCATGTGCCTGGTGTCTCATGACCCCACACTTGCTGCGTTTGCACTTGTTCCTGTCACATGATGTCCTCTGCTGTGTTGTGTGACATAGTGTGAAGCCCTCATAAGATGTGGGTACCTGGCCTTGAATGTCACATCTCCCCAAATAGGTTAGCTCCAAGCTTTATTCTCAACCCTTCATCATGAGTGAGTGGTTTTCATATTACTACAATTTACAGAAATTAACATTGGAAACTG
The DNA here is from genome assembly GCA_907169655.1 of Acomys percivali. Taxonomy (NCBI): domain Eukaryota; kingdom Metazoa; phylum Chordata; class Mammalia; order Rodentia; family Muridae; genus Acomys; species Acomys percivali. Next base: position 78,922,554 of record OU015751.1, on the reverse strand, counting down.
AAAACATTCCTTCTAGTCACACTTCTTCATGATTTCTTCTTTCCTTCTCCAACCCTGTGTTTTCCTTTCAGAGGTGGCGTTTCATTATGTTGCTCCAGCTGACCTGGACTCTGCTCCTCTGGTCTCTCAGGTGCTGGGTTACAGTTATGCCCCAGCATGCCTGGTCCCTTACCTCTTCTAAAGGAGAGGTGATGTGCCACCATCTTTTCTAACATGCTCAATACTCCTCTAAACAGAATTTTTTTCTGCTTCCTAGCCCATACATTCATTTATAACTATGCAACGCAAGGCTGCTTGACATCTGTTTCAAATCAGATTTTCCCCTCATTTTTATGTATGCCCTCTTGTTCCATCATCTGCATTAAAATTCAAAAGCAGACATGATCTCTTCCATCCTGAGTCCTTCCTCTCTTACAGAACTATAAAATCCATCTTTACTGCCTTGCTTTGCAGATCTCTTCTGGACGCCTTTGTCTTCTTGCCCCCCCCCCCCCCTCTCTCTCACCTTTGGCCTCAAATCAGGCAAAGCTGGGAGCCCCTCTTTTTGGCATGGCAACGGCTGACACATCTTTCCATAAAGGAAGGAACTGAACAGGTTGGCAGCCCCAGAGAGGCCTGCAGATCCTCACTCCCCAGTTTTTAATGCCTTCTCAGCATCCTCTGTCTGTTCTCTTCCTTCCTCGGAGGTTTGACCGTCATTCTCTTACATGGCAAAGGCATCTGGATGCTATAATTACATGTTGGGATGTGTGTTGAGTGTTGTCCTTTTAAAGAGAGACTAATCCCAATCGTGCTCTTGTTTGGTCTTGCAGGATTGGGAAAATTCTTCCTTTTTCAATGCAGGTCAGTCTTTCCCAGCAAGGTGGAGCTTTGGAAGCCTTCTGGGAAACAGCTGTGCGACATCTCCTCTGGCCTGGAAAACATCCTGCTTGTGCAGTGCTGAGGCAGCCCTTTAATTAGTGGAGGCAGAAGCCTGTTTTGGATTGCTCTACAACGCAGCTCTGCATTCTCCCATCTTCTCCTGAGAACCCTGAGTTTGCAGTGCATCATTCAGGAAGAGATGGTGGGCTTACACACTCAGGAAGTACTCTGATACTTGGATGTTCGGTTTCTGAAATACCGTGCTAAATAACCCCATGGTTTTTATTCTCCAGTAGTATTAATGCATAATTAAATAACATAAAACCTATGAGAATTCACTTAGAACCTACTATTCCTGACCAATTTTCAAATATTATTCATCTTTTATACTTGCAAAGATGGTAAGCACCAAATTGTCTGTCTCCAGGTTTTTAGTCTGAAAGCAGAGTACTTTTCTGACCAGTGGTCTTGCAGAGACATTTAGTTAAGCATAATATAGGAGCACAATCCTGTTGGGTTCACGCAACAATCCTTGCTTCTTTTGACTGCATTTTCCAGCTCCATAGTTTGAAGCATGTTTGTGGAGGAGGCTCTCCAAATGTTTCACAGTATTTTTGATCCCACCATTTGGTCAAACACCTAAAAATTCTTTTTTGTAAAACCAGCGATTTATAATTCTTGGCCTTAATCAGCTTGTAAGTGGGTGGATGGGTAAAATTCCCTTTACTAGTTACTACTGTAGTTATTTAGGGGCAGTTTGAAGTTGTGCACTGGTTAAGGATCCCTGGTAATGATTACTTGAAATGCCTTATTGATAGAATAATAAAGCTTGGTCGAGTGTTAAATTGTGGCATTTGGAATCTAAGATGATTTTCAGGTCAGTGAGGGATCTCAGTCTAGGATGTAAGCCTAATCTTCAACCTGCCATGGTCTATGTTTCTGTTTAGTAAGGGATTTTAAGAAGAAAGAACAATTTGAAGTCATATAAGTCTGTAATACAAAAGGGTTATTGTGTTTTATTCGCTGATACTGTTCACATGGTCATCTTGCTAATCAACAGCAAATATGAGGAATATTGGAAATCATGCAAGTGACAATTGAAGGAATATTGACAGGCCATTAGAATGCTGATTGGTAGTAATTATAAACTGCATGCCAAATTTTGTCTGCCATTGTTTTTGCAATACAGTTTCATTGTATCCCAGGCACATCTATTTGCTGACTGATTTTCTGTGGCTGATGTGCACTATGAGGACAGACGTGAGCAGTTCCAGCAAACTCCATGTGTCTTGCAAGACCTAAAATAATTGCTATCATCTGGTCATTACTGAAAATGTTTGCAGATCCTGGCTTGGGGAGTGGCTCAGTTTATCCCACTGTCTTTCCCCAGCAAAAGGGTGAATATGGAGTTCTTTTTTCTGCTTACGAACCCTAATGACTTAATTACCTCGGGAAAATTAGGCTGTATGGCAAGCTATTAATGTAGCTTACAAAGTCATTGATTTAACCTAGGTAAATATATTTTGACATCAATATGGCCTCATGTGACACCTTGGAATACTCACGCTTCATTTAGTATTTTGATACTCTTAGTAAGTAATTATGTAGCAGCGTAATTAAGTCATTAGTTTTAATGACTTTTCAAGGGAAGGTAATCATCATCAGGTGAGTGTCTCCTTCAGTTCAGACTCTGGTAGATTCCTTTAAATGAGAGGCAATTAAAGTCTAGGAAGGAGCATATTAGCAACACAGGAAAATGTGCTGTATACCACATTTTGAAGCACACATCTAACCTCTCATGTTCTTATCTATCCTAGTTTCTGGGTAAATGGCGTGACTGAACCAGAGACTGACTCTGTAAGTATCAGCGCTGGCCTTTGACAGCCAGTCTGTGGCTCAGGTGTCCTAACACAGTCCATCGTGTCCACATTGTCACATTGGGAGCCTTGTGTCTTCCAAGGAACTACTACTACTTGACTCACGTGAGGACACTGTGTTGACAAGAGTATTAGAATATGTCTCAGAGGTTATTTAACTGATAAGGAAACCGTATCAACTAACAAGGTAAGAAGGTCTAATATAATCCTGTGTGTGTGTGTGTGTGTGTGTGTGTGTGTGTGTGTGTGTGTGTGTGAGCGTGCGCGCGCGTCCCTGTGTGGGTCTGTGCATATGCATGCAGTACCACTGGAGACCAGAAGAGGGTACTAGATCCCCTGAGACAGAATTGCAGGCAGGTATGAGCTGCTAGATTTGGGTGCTGGAAACTAAATGCTGGTCTTCTACAAAGGCAGTAAGCATTTCTCCACCTTCTTATAACTTATAGTGTGAGTAGAGGTAGAAACTTGCCTACTGCCTTCCTCACCTCTTCTCTCTAGGGTACATAGTTTCATAAAGTTAATTCTGCTATCTGCCAAAGCCAGAGGCAATAAACTTGAGACTACAGTAAGGTGGTGAGCCAACTAGACACAGGACATAGTGACATGTTGACTCTTCAGAAGCAATGACCTGCATATCCTTGAATGTTAGTCTCCCTGGGCTCCTTACAATAACTAGATGCTTCTAGGCTTATTGCTGTCTCTTCGCTCTCTAAGGCTGGCTTCATTTGTAGAAACCCAGTGGCGACATAAGGACTCTGCAGTCATAATTATGCTCCCAGAGCCTCAGTTCCTGGTGCACAAAGTAAAAATGAAACAAATTTTCCTAAGAATTATGGAAGTTTCAAAGACATAGGTTTTTATTAACATTTTCTGTTATCTTTTCCCTCCTCAGCACTGTGGCTTTCATGAGACTGAGTTGTGTCCTGGGACAATCATAAGTAGTTTTGTAAATATTTGACATAAAATTCAATTTGCATGCATGTATAGCTTAAATTTCAAAATGAATAAATCTTTAAAATTACAGTCCTGAATTAGGGTAAGTTTCTTCTCTTTGCATATAGATGTCAAATAATTATGGCCCCAGGGAATATAACTATGTATTAATTTCTTACTCATGTTAATAGAAAGTATGTTAGGTGAAAAGAAACCAGAGACTATCCTCTTTGTTCACTGCATTAGGTCTAACAAATTCTAATCTGTTTTGGGGGTTTTGCTGGCAAGTAAAATTGGTAGTTAGAATGGAACAAAAAAAAAAATGAGGGTTGAGTTTTTTGATCTACCCAGGGTAGGCTAAATATAAGATTGCATAGGAGAAGAATAAACTACAGTGGATGTGGATAAACAGTTGGATATATGTGTTCCTCATATTCTACATGTAAAATTATATCCATATCATAACATAAAACATATGTGGCATCCTTAGCCTGACTGGAATTATTGAATATGCTTAAAGGCACTTTTCTCCAGTATTTTAAATAATGACACACAAGTTTAAAGGTTGCTTAAGGAATGTATGTCCAGCCTGTATGATGATTAGATAGCCCGAGAATATACAGAACAATGAGAAGACAGGGGAGAAGCTCACTGATACACGATTCGGACCTAACGTGATGCCAGCATAGGAATCTCAGTGGTAATTAAGTCGGCACAGGCTGCTCTCCTTCTCCATGTAGGAATCATGGTAATCTTCTTGTCTGGATATGATTAGCCCATTAGGGAGAGACTGTGAGGTCATTAAGGAAATTAACATATTCCAGGTGCATTACTGCCCTGGCTCAATGCCACTGTGGAAATGTGTTCATTCATCTGAAACCAAGGAAAATATAATTTAATTCAGATGTAAGGATAGCAGGCACTTGGCTTCTCTGCACTGGGCCACCACTCCTTTGTTGGCACAAAAGTACTCAGAACCCTGAGCTTTTAACGGTGTATTTTGGCGAATCTATTTTACAAAAGCAGTATTTTTACATCAAATTTCACCAGCATAGCACTTGATGAATGCAATGCATTTTGGGGGATACTGATTTGAATATTATTTGCAAGGAATCGATTATATTTCAAGGCCGATGGAATAGGATAGTCAGCCCACTTTTGTGCATGGTTGCAAACGTCTTTGTCTGATTTATTTATTAACTTAAGAAATTGTTTGGAGCTCCTTCTCTGTGTTGGACTCTGTCTAGATTATGAGTTGATGAGAAATACATCCCTTTAAACATATGTCCTCTGTTTTCAGCTTATCTCTGAACTGTATGGCTTTCACTCTTGAATACAAAACAAGTTATCAGGTAGTTTCACCTGGTTAATTCTCTCATCACCAAGATTCTGTAAATCTAATATTAGGCATCCGATGTGTTTTGGAATCCACCTAAATATTTCAATCTAGATTATGACATTGTTTTCTTTCTTTTTAAATTGCTATTTATTTATTTTTAATTTTATTTTATGCATGTGAGTGCCTTGATTTCATGAATTTTTGTGTACCACCGGTAAGCATGGTGCTGGGAGAGGCCAGAAGATACCTTGGGACTGGAGTTACAGTTAGTTTTGAATTGTCATGTGGCTGCTGGAAATCAAATCCAGGACCACTGGAAGATAAGCTAGCACTTTTAACCACCAACCCAAACCTCCAGTCCCTATCTTCATTTAACTTTTATTTTTTATTTTGTGTCTGCTCTACAGACTTCAGAGGAGTGTTTCAGAACACCTGGAATTGGCTGTGAGCCACCCAACATCGGCCCAGGGAACTGAACTCAAGTCCTCTGGAAGAACAGCAAGTGCTCTTACACACTGGCCCATCTTCCCGGCCATGAATTTTTCCTAAATAAAGAAATTTGTGGTATTACCCATATGAAATAAATAGCATAGAATGAAAACCATTTTGATTTTAATGCAGTTAGAACTCTTCAAAGTGTTTTTTAAGATCACCCCTCTTGTATGCCCTGAGTTTCTCACATGGAGGAAGGGGACTAGCATTTTCAGAAGGATTCCTTGCTTCTAAGTTACAAAGGCAGCAATGCTCACAGGAATGCCAGTTTTCAATACACCCAAGTCATTACTCTACACTTATTTTTTTTCTGGAGCAAGTCTATTTATAGTTATTTTAAATTACTTTTATGGACTTAGTTGAGAAGTAGTCAAAGGCAGTTGGAAAGAAAAGAGGTAAACATCGGACTTCAGTTTCTCTGGGTTTCATTGGGAAGTGGGGGTCCCCCCAAGCACCCTTTAAGTTTGTGATTTTCATCATAGAGAGTGTACACATCCTCCTGATCTCAAAAGTGGGAGCAAGAACTACCCTGTGGGTCCATTCCTATTCTTCTGTGCATTAGCCAAACCTAGATGTCCTGATGCACTCCAGAGTTCTCTTAGCTTAACTTCAGTGAATGCAATTTAGACCTTACCTAGCAATTCTGCTAGAAAGTCAGTTGGAAAATGGTTGACATTTATGCTCTCTAATTTAATTTACTTTCTGATGTTAGGGATTGTACACTCAATGTCTAGTCTTTTTATCTTAAATGGAACACAAACAACACGAAAAACCTGTGTGTGTGTGGGGGGGGGTGTACTCTTGAATTTTCAGGTTTTAGAAATAGAATTTGAGGGCTTGTTTTTTAAATTTTATATTTTTTGTTAACTTCATACATGTATATACCCCTACCGTCTCTTGTCTCCCTCCCACCCTAAGCTGCCACAACTATTATGAAAAGTACAGACTATAAGGGTTAAAATATTATGAGAACTAAGTATGTCACGAAGCTTGGTAAGGTTAAGAGCTAAGAAAATAGAGGACACTGTGCAGAGGGTTGATATCTGGGCCTTTGTCTATTTGAAATGACACCCAATGTTTAGGAGGCTGAGGCTGGACCCTCCCTTGTTAACCCAGGTGCTTCTAAGTGTTTGAGTTCTTGACTTATCTCTTCATTAACCAAAACACAGCCAGACATTTTAATATAGAACTGAGACACTCTTACCACACTCTCTTTTATTTAAGGTTCTAACAAGCAAATGTAGAAGTGAAGCAAGTAAGGAGGGCTCCCCTGCCTGCCTTGTTGAGGCTGGCACTGGGAAAGCATCTAAGGATGGCTCTCATTTGCAAGTGCATCTGACCTGATAAGTTCCTTTTAATTAAGATTCTTGTATCTTATCTGCTTACTTGTGTATTTGGTTTTGTTCCACATGTGTTTCAGCTTACCTTTTTTCCTCCTGGCATCTCAGTAGTATATACATTTTTAAATTCTAAGGAGGAACCTTTGACCAGTAAGTCTTCACAGTCACGCCTGATTTCTGTATTTTGGTGGGGGAATTCATTCTTCAAAATTCTCAGGATCCTGAGCTCAAAGAAGCCAAGGAGATGCTGAGTCTTCCACTGCAGAGTGGAAGACGATGTCCTGTTGGCCATGCTGTCCCAAATGAGGTGATAACGTGCCCTGGACCCTGAAAAGCACTGGCGTGGTTGGCTTGACACACATATTCTTCTGTGCATTCACAGATGTCTTTGAACAAGCGAAACCTCCTTGACAAAACTATATATGGAACATGTACACGTGAGACAGGAAATAATGTGTTAATGTAAAGGGACATGACAGACAAAGCTAGCTAAGCCTGCCCTTCTTGCTGAGAGGGATTGACAATTCATTCCTCAAAACAAAACAAAAGCTACGTATATTATGATTTGCCCAGAGTACAGATTCAGAATTGTCTTTGGATTGGCCCAGTCACTTGACACTCACTTCCTGCACAGGCTGTTGACATCAGCTCATTAAAGTCTTCATATTTCCAGATATGCTCAAGATTTTTGCATTTATTAGAAAAAACTCTCCAGAATGTTTTTTTGTCTTCCTGACACACACAGAAAATTTGATGAATAATATAAAATTTTTACTAAAGGACCAAAAGATTAGATTTGATTCTATTTGAAAATGTTTATGTTCTACTCAATCATCTCCATTACCTGAAAATTTACATTTCTTTTATACATTTGTAAATATTATTTTATAGGTTAATTACTTAGAGGGGACCTTTAACAGTGAACTGCATACCACATTTTATGATAGTATTTCTATAATTTGAGTTATTGTATTCTCTTTTAAATATTTTATTTGAAGTAGATGCAATTTTAGTGGCTTGGCTAAGAAATTGAATTTTTGGATGCCAGATATTTAGTTCTATGGTCAACAGGAAGATATTTAATGTGAATTTTCAAAATACCATGTATTGAACAATCACTTGTAGGTAGATGCCCAAAGATTGCATTCACCAGAATTTGCTATTGAGGAGTAGATAGATTGTTTTTGGTGCCAATAATTATTTAGAAAGTAGAATGTGTCCATGTGAGACTAAACATGAGTCTTTGTTTGAAAAACTATCTTGTTTCCTGGGGCCCTATTAAAATAGATTTATCTCTAAACAGTGAAAATATTTAAAATGAGTTAAGTATCATTAATAACTCTTCATGATTAAAAATGAGGCCCTAACGTGGTTGCATGGCTTATTTGATTCACACCACACTTCATTTTCTTGCAGAGCAATAATAAAACATAGGCATGTGTACTTCTTACACCAAACTAGACTGTAATAGTTTAACAGTGCATAAATTCTCACTGTACTGAGAGATATTCATACACAGATCTGAGGAACCATTGAATATGATCAGGTATGTGGCAAAGAGGAGTTGAGTTTGTAGAGGACATTGAGTGATTAATTCATTGATGATAAAAAAGAAATGGAATCTTGGTTTTTCCAGTACAGGGCCAAGACCCAGTAGCCACAGTGTGAGAAAGACACATTGGTCACTGCTGGGTCTAACTAAGGATGATGTGGGCTATAAACCCAGAAATGAAGGCACCTCTAGAAACCATCACAGCCAAGAAAACAGATTCTCTCAGAAGCTGAGACAGCAGCCCAGAGAATACCAGTTCTCTACCCAGCAAGCCCTACTTCTCCCTTCTGTCTTGCAGAAGAGAAAGAGATGAATACTGCTGTCTCAGGCCACTGAACTCCTGGTGAATTGTCATTAGTAACAGGAGATTAATGTAAATTAGGAATGAAGATGCAGTCTTATCACACTGTAAGTGGAGCTGATTGGTGTCTGGACCTCAGGAATGGAGCATCTTTATAGAGAAACTGCAAATAAAAAGTACACATGGGTTTCTCCTTTCCTTTAGGACCCATAAGGACATTGGTTTTTTATCATGGAACCTCCTTCGGTTTCACTTGAATCATATGTTTGGCAGATTTTTAATTAGTGAACGTCTTTGCGATAATCTTTTCAGTTTTTCTTTCATGGAAGCCATGAGGCTTGATCTAAATAAATATTGAAGTTTCCATCCTCTTTCTATCAGATCATGGTTATGTCTTGGGAACTTGATTTTTTTTTTTTTTTACACATTTCATGTAGATACATTTGTGAATGTAATCCGTTAACCCAGACTAATGCTATTCATGGGGCTGGGATTGGCTCTTTGAAGACTTCTGCAGCAGAAGCCGTCATTTGCATATTTATTCTCCAGAGCTAGTGAAGGCTGGTCTATAAGAACGTCCCGACTTTGATCCTGTTCATTGACAAACTGGTTTCCAAGACCTACATTGTTTTCTGTTCCTTTGTTTTTGCTCACACACTCACAGTGGCTATTTCTTTGGGATTATTTGGGTTCATTGCCATTTTCATGTCAACTAAAGGGCTCTGGTAGTGACCTCCCCAATCCCACCAAGGCTATAATAGTTTTCAGCCTTTGTTTCCTGGGTCCCACTCAGCAGTCATGCTGAGGGCAGTTTTATTAAGACCAGGCCGATTTGATTTCTTGGAAGCATTCCTGGGAACCTTGTCACATGAACTTCAGCAACGTCTGCATCTGATAAACAAGGACGTTATTCAGATTCCATTCAGAGAATGAGTAAGCGGGCACAGCTGGAGAACAGGCCAACGTCACACAACACTGTGTCCCCAGTTTTAGCCCTTCACGGTGGCTGATTAATTTCCTTCCAGGAGTCACGCCAAATGGTGTCACTCAGCTGAGGGTGACAGGCACCGAGCAATGCTTTGCTATCCTCACTTGTGTCTTTAGGGTGTGACGGTAGGCAAACCTCAAACTTAGTCAGAAAAGATGTAATTGCCTTGTTGTACCTATTACCTATCAAGATAGAAACCTTAAAACTATAGATACTCAATCTTGTGTTTGTGGATGTTTCTGCAACTGCTACATCAAATCCCAGAAGAGTAGGGTGATGGATATTTTACATAACATTTTAAAGAGGATCTACACTTCTTAGGGCTAGGGAATTCCACTACGTAACTTACAACCGTTTACTTAATGTAAGTGATGTAAATGTTTTTCTAAGACATACTGAAAATGTTAATACCAGAGTTGTATGGCAAAGCATTTGCCTTTTGGCAGGGGAGGGTGCTGTAACTGGCTCCCTAGAATTTCTCTAGTAGCAGAGAATCTTGATTTTCAATGGTGAGATTCTGGCACTCCTAAGATGACACCAACATAGATCTGGGTGGTCTCAGGATGGAAGCTGATCATGCTGCAAAGAACAGTCATATGGCCAAGAAGCTGTAAGTTGAACAGAGTACATGATATGTGAGAGGCCTGATCTGAACTGGGAGGGATAAGGTCTCTTCAGTTCTTCTATGTAATACATTTTTGCATTTGTATCTTTCCAGTGTCTCACGTCATTTGGGCCATCATTGGTCCGTATCCTTGACAAGAGACCTGAATTTATAATTATTGGTTTTTAGACTTAATCGGGCCTAAGTGGGGAGCTGCAAGCCCCATATCTGCAGCTGTTGTTCAGAATGCAGCTGGGATGGGAACCTAGACCCTTGTACGCTATGTCTGAACTTGGGTGACATTAGGGGGAACTGTGTTGTAAGGCTGTAAGTTTTGACTGGACTCCTTACATGAGGGTGGGGGAAACCATTACATTGGGAAAATTATAATTCTTATAACATAAATATGTATTTGTCTTTGTACCAGACTTAATTTCAATGCCTACATCAGAATTTTGATGCTTTGGCTTAGGCTCTGTCTGTTAAATGCTTGCTGTGCAAATATGAGGACCTGAGTTCAGATTCGTATCACCCAGGTGAAAACCAGGCATAGTGTTGCACACATGTAAGTCCAGAGCTGAGGAAGTGGAGACAGGGAAATGTTGGGACCCCTGGCCAGCAAGTATAGCCCTCTAGGTTCAGCTAAAAGCAGTCTCAAAAAGTGAGGGGAAGAGAGATCAAGAAAGACATCTGAGGTAAAATTCTGGCTTTCACACATGGTGCATATGAACACATGTATTCACACATTGTTTCCAGAATAATAGGATTTTGATAGCTAATTCTTTGCTTGCTAAACTATGCACTGGAGTACATTATTGCCATTTCCATATTGAGCTCAGCCACTCTGCAGTGATGAGACACGTAGGCGGGAAGAAACAGCTCAGTTTTTGATGAAACTGAAATTACGATTTCTTTGATCACACCAATTGCTGCTTCCATTTGTGACAAAAGTGGTTTGAGGTCTCTGTGGTGATTGCTTGGTAATTCTAATAAGATATGTGTGTTACAGATTTAGGTAAATAGGACTTGATGTGCCCTGAATGTCATGCCTGACATTGAGGGACTCTTAACATGACAGGTTCTGCTCTGGTTCTCCTAAGCCTAAGCCCAGCTTCAATTTCCATAATCTCTATTGCTGCTTGGTGTTTATATGGACAGACACACAAGCCCAGTCAGAACTGAGGAGAAAACGGGTCAAAAATACACTGTTTAAAGCATAGCTTTCTTCAAATCTCTATGGAAGTAAACCTGGAAGTAAAAGCTATATGGCACTGAATTCAACTGTATTATCAATATATTCATGTATATATGTGTGTGTGTGTGTGTGTGTGTGTGTGTGTGTGTGTGTGTGTGAACTTGAGGGAATGTTATATATTTTATTAAATTTGTTTCTTTTATATGAGATTGTTACATCTTTAAAATATGACTACAGAAGTTCTATGTTTGGTAATGATTATTACAAGTATTTTGTAAAGTACTTACATTTTGAATATATTATTTATTTTACAAGTTGGTAGTTTCTCTGTGTTCACGTAGACATTTGGTTCTGAGATTTTTATTTTTAAAAATTGCCATTTTTGTTCCCTTGGTTTTAAGACATGTTTGAGACATTCTGAGAGTTACTGATACATTTCAGCTAACATTTTATATATTTTCTAATTTTTACCTGTTTGGTATAATAATTCTGAATAATATTTTAAATAAATACTTATATATATAAAATGTATAATAAATATAGTTTATATATTATATAATAAGTATATAATATATAATATTTATATATATATATCTAAATTATCATATCCAGGGAACTGCATTTAAGTATCAAGAGGGAATTTCTTCTAATGGCTAACCAAGCTGAGACAGAACTGAACCTTCATAAGTACCCATGCTTGTGCACACAGAAAGTATTGGCTGCAGCCATAAGTGGAAAAGCCTCTCCTGACACTGGACTGTGGTGAGTGCAGAGTGTGTCCAAGATGCTGGACACAAGCAACTTCTGTGGCACATTCCCTAAATAAGTCAGTTTATACCATCTTTCTACACTCAGTAAACATCCCAGAAATGGTCAGGCACATGTAAAAGCTGAAAGATGGTATTAAGAGCTCCAAAACAGGGTCTGGAGAGATGCCTCAGAGGTTAAGAGTACTAACTGCTCTTCCAAAGGACCCAGGTTCAATTCCCAGTACCGGCATGGCAGCTCACAACTGTGTGTAAGTCGAGATTGGACACCCTCACAGATACATGTAGGCAAAACACTGATGCACATAAAACATAAATTAAAAAAGAGCTACAAAAGAGCTATAAAACACCATTCTCAAGGCTCAACACCACTATCATCAATTCACATCAACTGTACTCACCTGAACTGGATCCAAGAGCAGTCAAGGAAATGAGGGTAGGCCCTGTTGTGTGCCTCTGAACCAGTGGTTCTATGGAATGCCAGGGGCAGGAGTCACTGTCTTCAGTTATGCACCCTCTGCTGAGCCCACCAGGCTCTAGTGGAAGCTTCCAGACACATAATTACACAAATGACTCCAGTTGTCTTAGTGAGTCATAAAACAAAAATTGTCATGACTCCTGAGAGAATATATTGGGAATTAAACAGGAAGGTTGGAGGTAAAGGATCATTATGCAACATGTACTGTGTGAAATGATAAAAAGAAATATTAAACGTGAATTTTTTTAAGTTAGTTGAGATTTTTATCTCACATTTGTAATCTCAGCATCTGGGAGTTGAAGGCAGGAGGATTGCTAGAAGTTTGAGGCACACCAAGAATACACGGAAAAACTTGGTCTCAAAACAATGAAATCAAGTTAAATACATCTGAACGTCTTCATCTGAAGCTGGAGTCTTCAAGCTAACTGAAGCCAAAGCTGATACCTTTTCATAACTGATTAACATAAAATAAAATATGTCTTACTCAATCGCAGGCAGCCAGATGTCAGTTATGTAACTCAGAACCCCATTACCACTTCACCACTACACACACACACACACACACACACACACACACACACACACACACACACACACACACACAGAGTTTTACACCTGGAAAAGTCAGATGGTTCCTGGTAGCCAAGGAGCTTTCTTTGCTCAGGCGACTGGCCAGTGTTCTGAGGGCTCTTGGCACGTCTGCCAGGTTCTGAGTGCTGGCTCCCCGATGCAGGAATCCTTTAGTGTTTAAACAAACCTTACATTTATTTTGTCTGAAGAGCTCTTTTCACAAAAGGAAGACATATCTCTTATTTATGCTAGCTTCAGCATTCCCCTCTGGGCAGAGAAGCCAGGTGTTTGTGTGCTGGAGTGGTGTGCAGCACGCTGATGGAACCCAGAAGTCTGGCTTCTTCTTCACCACACCACACGGAAGTAGTGCAGTCTTTCTTCACTGCCAGCGTTTCTGGGACTGGAGAGATAAACAATTTGTTTATATTGCTCTTCCTCAGTTCCAGTGCTTGACTTTGCTCATCCATAATTCAGAATCAGATTTTTCTTTTGGCTCTTAAGCTGCTACACCCCTTGTGAATACTTTAAAATTTATAGACTAGAGATACACATTAGCCTTGTCCTAGCAAAATTGTATCTTTGCATCTTGAAATGTATCTTTGGAAAAACATGAAAAATAGAAGCAACGTGACACCAACCAAGAAGTATAATAGCTGGTCTATTTTATGATCCTCCAAAATGGAGATACACAAACTACCTGACAAAGAGTTCAAAATAACTTTATAAGGAAACAACATCCCAAGAAAAAAGAGAAACAATTTTATAAAATCAGGGAACAATAAATGTTTCAAACTAGAAATCAATCAGAGATTAGAACAAATTCAAAATATTAAATTCTGAAGCTGAAAAATGCAACAAGAAAAAACTTGAAAATATCAACAGCAGAATTAATGAAAGTGAAGAGAGAATCTGTGAATTAGAAGGTCAGAATAGTTTGAGGGGAAAGAGGACAATAGTTCTGTGTTGCCATGCTGATGTCTGTGGGTCTGTGCTGCTTCTGGAAGCCATGTGTAGACCTGGGAGTAATGAGATGTGAGTGTGATTGGGGTGCATTATGCAAAAGTCTCAAATAATGAATCAAAATACTATGTTGAGATAAAAAAAAAGAGTGATGCTTCTAATGGGGTGGCACCGTGAAAGGGAATGTTTAGATTGTGAGAGCGGTGGAGGAGAGGGACAAAGGCAGAGAACTTATTACATAAATTATAACGAAAGAAAGAGGCAAAAGAGGTTCTCAGAAGCATGAAGAAAAAGAAGTAACTTGTGTGTTGTGAAAGAGGCTAGAAGCACCTCAACTAAGCAGGCTTGGAAACCAGGACTAGGTTAGCAGAGAGTAGGATCATGCAGTTAAAACCTTGAACATGAAACAGTTGAAAGTGTTACACATTGGAGCTGTCCTTTGGAAACAAAGCAAGGTTAAAGCTTTCCTAAATAATCAGAACCAGGAGCGGTCATCACTACTAGAACCACCGCAAAACTTTCTGAAGGGCCTTGCTCAAGCTGAAGGAAAGACACTCCATTTAGTATGCAGACTGGTCAAGGTGAGCAGAGTCCAATTCTGACGGCTGTAGTTCTGTGGTCTGGGTGGGTATGCCCTGCACAACTTTAGCAGGAAGATTATGGGACAAAACTACTAAATAAGTGGAGACAATGCGACCTCATCGCACATGATGGTAAGGTGATTTTAGAAGTATTCTGGGGCTGGTGAGATGTGAGTAGAGGCCTAAAGATGCTACAGGATGTCAGGAGAGAATCTGTTCCTGAGGGTTGTTCTCTGACAGGCCAACCATGGCTTGTGTGAACCTGCACTCATACTCATGTACACACACACACACACACACACACACACACACACACACACAGAGAGAGAGAGAGAGAGAGAGAGAGAGAGAGAGAGAGAGAGAGAGAGAGAAAGAGAGAGAGAGTAAACATTTTTAAATACTCTCTTATCCTCAACTTAGAACAGTTAGTTTTTAGAGCATAATAGACTTCACACTGTGAGGATAGATGTGGGAATGGTTGCCTTAATAATGGCTTCTTTCTCATTTTAACTCTAATGATGATCTTGATGCTGTTTTAAATGATCATAACACAAACATGTGCCAAATATGCTTTGGAGAAGAGGTGTGATTTCCTGTTCACCCTGGCAGCAACGGGATGCATTACTAGATGTATAACTCAGAAAGTGTAATGGAGAGTCCCTCATCCCCAGGCTGAGACCCATCAAGCCACTCATGCAGAGGCTACATATTCTACGACGTCACATTTCCTACCTGTCTCGGAGTGCGACAGAGACACCTGGCACCACGGCTGACAGACACCAGCACTCATAGTTCCTGGGATGGATGACTGTCCTTGGGACTCTTTGCCAGCTTCTCTGAGCCACATGGCAGTTCAGATAACTTTGCCATTCTCTCTTCTTCAGGTGGAGTTAGTGTTACCTGCGGTCTTTGTTCCTCGTTTGCCTTCTCTGACTCTCACTCCAATTCCCGATACAGCAATATTTCTTAATAAATTCCTCGCATATATAATCTTATCTTAGACCCGCTTCTTGGAGGATGTGGAGTAATACTTTTCCTTACTTCAATTAAATTAGAGTAATCTTAAAAGGTCTAACACCAATGGGAAATGTGGATATTTTTAATTTCTTTGACATTTTCAGTAATTATTTCAGGTGATATTTTTAAACCTTTGTGTGTTTTATAAAGAGATATAATTACATCTGTCATCTAATTACATCTCTTGAATGGTGATTATCACTCTAATTTTACATGTTTGGGTTTAGCATCGTAACAGATTCATTTTCAAAATGAGTGAGAAGTCCCCGTTTTGTTTAACTGTTAAAGTCATCATCACCATACAAAATGCACAATGTGGTCTGTGTGGTTCTAAGGAGGGAGTTTAGCCGGTCTCTCTGAGGATTTCTCTGAATGAAGATTAGATATCCAGACCTCCAGATTCTTCTGTGAGCAAAGCCAAGGAGCACACTTCATTTGTGGGGCATTCAGAACATCAGAGTGGGCAAGAGCCTCAAGGGTGTAGATAATTAATTTAAGGATAAATATTTTCAATGTGTAAGTTAAAACAATTTCTACTCACTTTTTGTGTGAATGGAGATATGATGTGAATTTTGAACATACTGGGACCATCAGCTCTGCTTGGTACCAATAATTTGTTTTTCCTCTGTGACAGTAAGATGTCTTCATCTCCTTCTTCATCAGTAGTTGTGTAAGAAATACTGTGATGGATCCCATCACTCAAAGCTCAAGAAACCCTGTGGTGATGAAGGACACCAGGAAAACAAAGGCATCTAAATCAACTGAGCAATGGTCATATCGACCCACGGAGACTGAGGTAGCAAGCACAGGGCTGACAGGGATCTGCACCAGGTCCTCTGCATGAATGAGTAGGTCTCTGATTCTTGTGGCTGCTCCTGGGCTCTTTTACTTTTGTTGGCTTATCTGTCCAACTTTGATGTGTTGGTTTTTGTTTTAGGTTATTATCTTTTATTTTGCCATGTTTTGTTGATGTTCTTTTTCTATCTAGAGACAGAAACAGAGTGGATGTGGATGGAAGAGGAGGTGGGGAGAAACTGGGGGGAGTAGAAAGAGAGGAAACTGGGAGTTAGAATATATTGTATAAGAAAACAGTCTATTTTTTAATAATAGGGGAGAAATAGTGTGATTGATCTAAATGTCCCATGGGTGTTTGAAGTTGTGAAAGATCAGGGAAATCCTTAGACTTGATTATGACTAAACATATTAGTACCACCAAATAACTGGGTTATTGGACCTATTTCAATAATGGCATTTTCAATGCTTTCAGATCTTAACACAGAAGTGGATGAAATAAGACTGACTTCACTGTTGCCAGGCAAACAGAAGGGGAATATTTACATTTGTAAAACTCTATGTGTTCTGATCAATAAAGGTAATCTCTTTAAAGCTTAGTTTTGACTTTTCAGGTTTCTAGTGCTAATGACACTGGCTAGTTTATAAAAATAAATGTGACAGAGGAGTTAAAACCATAGAACCTAGAGGAAAGGTGTCCAGTAACAGGCAACAGAGTCGGAGACCGCTCCCACTCCCACTGCCAGGGGACACCCAAGTTGACCATGCTGAACATCTGCTAGATATGTGTAGAAAGTCTAGGTCCAGTCTACACAGAGTGTCATTCTTTTAAAGAGGACCCTGTGTGCCCTGAAGAGGTGGTTGCGGCCTTAGCAGTTCTCCCAAAGCCCACTGTCATAATGTGACATGTGTCCAGTCACATCCCAAAGGAAGAATCATCATTTCTGAAGCTATGTCTTCCATAACTTCTTAAGTACCACAAGAGCAGAGGTAGTAGACCCCCAGAATTCCAACTCACTCCAGAGAAAATTCCAGAAATAGCAGTACACGTTTTTGGCTTTCAATCTTATTATTTTGTACCATGCCAGATTACTGCTTTGCAAATGAGTAGCATATTATTTCTGCTGTGGTCTTGTGGTCTCATATTAATACATTTTCACAATGGAAACCCGATGGGTTAGATCACTTTCCTAGGTTTGTATCCCAGGGGGTATCTAACCTATGTTGCTTATTTTAATTAAATTACCACATTTTCCATGTGATTAAATGACTGGATAATGAAGACTTATGGGACTGAGTTTGAACACATTGTACATTAATATGAGCAATGGGGAGGAACATGTGATTTTACTTTAAAAATCTTTGGGTAAAAATGTTTCACTTCTCCCATTTTGTTTCCCAGAGCAAATGGGAGTTTCAGGACTGAGGAAGACTAATGAACAATCCCCAGCCCTGGCCATCAGCTAGTAAAAAGGGCACCTTTGAAGGGAATTTAAGACCTTGAGATATAGCTGCTGATTCTTGGGATGGGACAATGTCCTTGGAGTAACGGTGATGGCTGTCATACTTCTCACAGGAATGGGACCACTTGTGATTGCGTATCGCCACACATGTCAGCTGTGCTTTACATTAGCTCTGCAAGCCTGTCAAGCCGCCGCCACGGCATCTATGAGCGATCTAATGGGAAAGCCGTGTGGAAATTTGTAATTTCGGTGCAAAGAGCTGGTGCTGTCCTCCTTCTTGTCTCGGTCCTGTCACGGCAGCTTCCTGTCATAACCAACTGGGCAAAAGTGGGAAAGAATCGAAAGTGGAGTTTGGAATGCAGAAACATGCCATGAAACGCAGTTGTGAAAGTCAAACTGTGAGGCTCACAAAGCCGCTGTGAACGCTCCGTGAACCTTAGTCATTCTGATGGGTCAGCTCAAGCATGCATCACGTTCTGGTTGATTGTGAAATGCCACCTTACCCTGAATTTAGTAGAATGGAACCTGGAGATGACGATGGTAGGGATGTTGAAAGAAGTTTGTTTTTCTTCATAAAAACTCAGGAAAAAAATCCTAGCAACCTTTAAAGTTGAACTTTCCTTTCATAACATTGTGGAAACACTGAAAAGTATCAGGGAAGTATTTTTTCTTTTGCATTCTTTTCCATGGTTGAGGAATACTGTAGCATAAGGAGGTGAGCACAGATGTCTTCAGTTCTAATTTTAGTCTACCTGCTATCCATGTCCATAAGTACCACTGCTTTATTTTAATTTTTATTTAAACATTTTGTTTATTAATTTATTCACATTACATCTCAATTGTTACCCCATCCCTTGTATCTTCCCATTCCTCCCTCCCTCCCTCTTCCCCCTTACTCCCCTCCCCTATGTCTGTGACTGAGGAGGACCTCTTCCCCCTGTATATGCTCATAGGGTGTCAAGTCTCTTCTTGGTGATCTGTTATCCTTCCTCGAGTGCCACCAGGCCTCCCCTTCCAGGGCATGTGGTCAGAAATGAGGCCCCAGAGTTTGTATGAAAGTCAGACCTCACTCACCACTCAACGGTAGAGAATGTCCGTACCACCGCTTTAAATCTGTATAATAGGGTTGTCCCTCTACGTCCCGCAGGATTATTCTGATTAAGTAAAGAGAAATCACTGGCATGTCCTCAAGGTCCCCTACAAGATGCTCAGTAAATATGAGGACACTTTTCTCTCCTTTTGGCACCTTCCACCATATGCAAGCAATACCGAAACCAGATTTTCATTTTCATTTTTAAAAATTTTCTCCCCTACTTCAAAACCATGAAGTATTTAAGGAAAATACTGCTCTCAATTCAGAGACGGATAAAAATGCATGCATTTGGACTATTAACTTTCCAGTCAAGAGATTTATTCCCTAGTTCGTTTAAATATTTTGAGACACACGCTGTTACATTTAAACATGAAACCCCTCTCCCCTGAGCTTGGTAAAGCTCTTCCAGCCTCCTGTCTTCAAGTGAGGAAATGATGAAGTTGAAAGCATTCTGCTCTCAAGACGCTGACATTTCTGAGCCGACCACGAAAGTTCATTAGACTTCTCATAAAAGCCTCAGAACCTTCAAATGCAAAACATTTGGGTAAAAGGCTTAGTCAAGGGCAGGGCAGATGCTGGTCTCTTTGTTGTGCCATTTTGTCAGACCTTGATTTGTGGACCACAGAGTCCCAGAGCTCTCTCGGAGGGGAGGCCAGGGCATGCCATCTAGGGGAATCTCATTCCCTGCTGTTTGTGTTCCCTTCCGCCCACCACTCACTTCCGGGGGGCTCCCCAGCCTCATAGGGTCATAGCTACTTTGCCCCGTGCTTTTTTTTCCTCCTGCTTCATGGCATGTTTTCATGATTTAGACTCCTGGGAGGGAAAGATGATAGAGTCTGACTCACTTAGGGGAACTTCGATTTACATTTTTAACAAATATTTGCCCCAGACAATATCAGCAGATTACCATGATCTTTAGTGTGTCTCTCTGGCTGGAAATAGGTTCCAGCTTGACCTCTTGGTGTAAATAAGCAGCATGTCATTGTTTGTAACCATGGAGAAAGCCAGAGCTTACAAACACGTGTACATAGAGAGCTTCCCCCAAGGGACGCGGATGCCACTGAAGAGGAGATAAATTATCTTTAAAAGATGTTTCTCAGATTGGATTGTTCTTAATAAATAACTGCTCTACACATTTTCTTTCTTGGAACCGAAGAATGCCTTTGGTTGTCTGCCTGTTCTGTTTGCTCACAGAGGGAGGTCCACGTGGAAAACATGTGATTGCCTCAACTTGAAAGAATTTAGCACAAACACAAACATGCACTCCTGTGAAGGTTGTAAATCAATGGATTTTTTTTCTTGAATCCCTACTATGAGAACACCGCTGCAGCAGGGCACTAGGGAGACAGGAACACGGAATAACTAGCCAGTTACACGGGACAAAGATGTGATGCTGCCAAATGACCACACAACTCTGCAGAATAACAGTCCTCAGCCAAAGTCATTGCATTCTCCGGGAATTGGAACTGTCTGGAGGTATTTTTGAGCAACGCTGCTGGGGGCACCCATGTTGGATATGAGGAGTGCCTTCTGGGACATAGTTGATTTTTATCCTGGCTCTGAAGTGCAACATTAGCTAGCTTGGGAGTGTGGCTCCTCTGTGTCTCAGGGTAGATGTTTATAGAATAGCGTGCCTGAACTTTGCCTCTTTTGAGTTCAGCTGGGAGCTGGGGAGCTTTGGTAAGTAGCTGATCACTATACCCATATAGTAACGTCCTTACACAAGGTTCCGCCACCCTTTCCAGCAAAGTTACGTCCTTTGCCTACCAGATGACACCCTGAGTCCCTTAAGAGCATGAGGAGAAGGACTCCCAAATGAGGCTTGAGCCCTGTAACCTTTCCCCTCCCTCTGCGCCCTCCCCAGCGTGGCCCAGTGGACTACTTTTTGTTACAGCACCTCTTTGTCCTTGCTCATTGGAGAGTTAATTATGTAGGCTGGGGAGGGCATGGATTGTCCCAGGCTACCTACCCCTATTCTTTCCTAATCCTCATGCCAGGTTTTAGTTCCCCTCATTCTTGAAGGAACTGACACCCTCTTGTAACTTGTTATTCAGACTACAGTTGTTTCTTTTTAAAAATAATTTATTCAGATTACATCCCAATTATTATCTCCTCACTTGTATCTTCCCACTCACCCCTCCCTCTATCACCCTATTCCCTTCCCCTCCCTTAGACCTCTGACAAAAGGGGACCTCCTACGCCACCGTATGATCAAAACTTATCAGGTCTCCTCCAGATGGCTTGCTTACCTTTCTTCTGAGTGCAGCCAGGCCTCCCCACCAAGGGAAAGTTGGGGCACCAGAGTTCATGTCAGAGGCAGTTCCCGCTCTCCCCACAACAGTGGAGAATGAGCTGTCCATGGATAGATCTGAACATTGGTTCTAGGTTTATTGCATGCATTGGCCTTGGTTGGTACAGCAGTTTGTGCAGGACTCCCTGAGTCCAGATACGCCATCCTTGATGGTCTTCTTTTGGGGCTCCTAGGCCCTCTGGGTTCTTCTACCTCCCTGTTCTTCCATACCACTCTTACTTGGAGCCCAATAGAGAGTCCCAGCATCTGTCCCCATCCCCCACTGAGTGGAGACGCTCAGAGGATATCTATGTTGGGTTAATATCCACTTATAAGTGAGTATATACCATACATGTCTTTCTGGGACTGGGTTATCTCACTCAGGATGATCACTTCTAGTTCCATCCATTTACCTACAAATATCAGGATTTCCTTGTTTTTAATAGCTGGGTACTATTCCATTGTGTAAATGTACGACAGTGTCTTTATCCATTCTTTGACTGAGGGACAACTAGGTTGTTTCTAGATTCTGGCTATTATGAATAAAGCTGCTATGAACATAGCTGAGCAAATGTTCTTGTTGTATGGTAGAGCATCTTTTGGATATATACTCAGGAGTGGTATAGCTGGGTCCTTAGGTAGCACTATTCCCAATTTTCTAAGAAAGAGCAGCATTGATTTCCAAAGTGGTTGTACAAGTTTGCACTCCCACTAGCAATGGAACAGTGTTTCCTTTTCTCCACTTCCTCACCAGCATGTGTTGTCACTTGGGTTTTTTATCTTAGCCATTCTGATGGATATAAAATGGAATCGCAGAGTCATTTTGATTTCCATTTCTCTATGAGTAAGGACATTTAACATTTCTTTAAGTGTTTCTCAGCCACTTGATAGTCCTCTGTTGTGAATTCTCTGATTAGCTCTGAACCCCATTTCTTAATTGGGTTATTTGGTTTGGTGGTGTTCAATTTCTTGAATTCTTTATATATTTTGGATATTAGCCCTTTGTCACATGTAGGGTTGATGAAGATTGTTTCCCAGTCTGTAGGCTGTCATTTTGTACTTTTGAGAGTGTCTTTTGCTTTAAAAATGCTTTCATTTTCATGAGGTCCCATTTATTAATTTGTTGCCTTAGCTATTGAGCTGTTGGTGTTCTGTTCAGGAAGTTTCCTGTGCCAATGAGTTCAAGGCTCTTCCCCACTTTTTCTTCTAACAGATTTAGTGTGTTGGGTGTTATGTTGAGGTCTTTAATCTGCTTGGACTTGAGTTTTGTGCATGATGGTAAGTATGGATCTACTTGTATTTTTCTACATGTAGACATCCAGCTAAACCAGCACCATTTGTTGAAGATGCTATCCTTTTCCATTGTATGGATTTGGCTTCTTTGTCAAAAATCAAGTGTTTATAGGTATTAGGATTTATTTCTAAGTCATTAATTCTATTCCATTTATCAATCAGCCTATTTCTCTCCCAGTACCATGCTATTTTAGTTACTGTTCCTCTATAGTGCAGCTTAAGATCAGCGATGGCAATTCTTCTGGAGGGCTGTAGTTGTCTTTAGACCTTCATCTTCCCCAGAAACCCCAGAGCAACTAGCAAGAAATTATGTGAGTTGCTTCTAAACAATGGCTGGTGAGGGATGGACATAGAGACTCAGGAGAGAGTCAGTCAGTGATGTACATGTCAGAGCACGTCCAAAAGCATGTGGGAACAGCTCTGGCCAGGTTTCAGTTCTCAGGACATGTAGGACTCTGGTATGGGATGGCACTGTGTCCTCAGTGGAAGAAAAGAAAATGTTTGGTCTAGTTTATTTCCTCCCTCCCCATCTCAGGGCATTGTGCTCTCTCCTCTCAGGATTGGGCATCCTCAGTCGATGTTCACAAGAATGCTTTGCTAGTGCTTGTGCGCTCACCCCCTTATTAGAATGCTGTCTCTTCAATAACAAATCCTTATCATATCATTGGTCTAATTCTCACTCACCAGTATGTATTCTGCTGCTTTTATAGACAAGAGGCCCACTGAAATACCTGGGGCTGAGTTTCAGAGATGGCTCAGGAAGTCAAGCGAGACAAACCTAAGGGCCTGAATTAACCCTCACCACCCAGGTGACAAGCTGAGTATGGTAGTGTGTGCTTGAAAACCCTGCTTGGGAGGCAGAGGCAGGTGAATCTCTGGAGCTCTCTGAACTGCCAATATAGTCAATTTAGAGAGTTCCAGGCCAATGGGAGACCCTGCCTGAAGAAATCAGGGTCATACTTTGGTATTTATGTTTTCACATAGGCTCATAATGCACCTGCACACACGAATACACGCACACATATACATGCACACATATACATGCACACATATACACACTCAACGAATGTCAGGAATTTTACATATTGACCTTCTTTATTTCCTTCATTCTTTGAGCTAAATGTCAGGGTTTTCCAGGAACCATGTCTTTTCTAATAAGGGTTATTTCCTCGCTGTAGAATCTTGGCTTCTCATGGCTAGGGGCTGTGTTGTCACACTTAATGATATTTGAATATATTCAGACAGATTTCTTCTCTGAAATAACATAGAGTACATAGTGAAAAGGAACTCTGCCTTATGAATCCATACCTGACACCCAAGTAAAGGGATTAAAGATGATTAAAATCATCTTAATGATTGGGCTCAGCTTCAGTCTTTAATGCACTGTCATGCTCTAATTGTCTTTATTTTCAGTACAAAAATTCTCCATGATAATGGAGAAAGGTAGCAATAAATAGAAAAAATATAATGGGAAGGTAAGAACAGTGAGTGAAATCTGATGCTTTGCTAGGTTGGATGGCAGAGGTGTGGAGAGGAAGCGGAGCCTAGGGAAAGTGTTCCATGTATGCTTGAGGTGTGTATGTTGGGGGTGGCGTTTGCTCTTCCTGTTGATTTGAAGCAATTTATCACAGAGACACAAAGAGTAAGTACACAGGCTTGTTTTAAAGGACAGTTATCTTACATCTTCACTTGGCGCCTTTTATAGTTTGTCTGAGAAGTGATTTCATGTACAGAAAGAATGGTATTTTTCAGCTGGGCTCGGTCATGAAGGCCTGACATGCCAACTAGGCATGAAGTTGACACAGCAAGATGGCAAGTCTCAGGCCAGTCTGGACAACTCAGTGAGAGCCTGTCTCAAATATAAAGTAAAAAAGAGAGCTAAGGAAGTGTAGCTCAGTGCTAGAGTATTTTGTCTAGCATGTTTGAAGACCTGGGTTTAATCCTCAGTAGCACCGGAGGGGGGGGGAGGAGAGAGAGAGAGAGAAAAAAAAAAAGAATATCAGTTCTTTATATCCAACTGCATAGGTTATCCTTGCTTTCAAAATTTGTAATTTTCTCCTCTGTTATGAGGAATCCAGCTGTGGCATTTATAGGACTATTGCTCATGATCCCTCTTTGCTAGCCCAGTTATTAATTAAACCTAGAGCTGATTATTTCCCATAATATTTATCATCAATCATACCTTTGCAGCTAGGCGTGCATACATGGTGGCATTTCAAATGCAGAGCGAAAGGTATGCAAATTCTTTCAGGCCTGCTCTGGTTTTGCATTATGCATGAGAAGGCACACTTGGCCATGCAGAGTTACTGAACTATAAAATAAATGCAGCATGCTCATACAGTCTGTGATGAGCAAGTGACGAGAGGGATTAAGCCGGAGCAAGGCGTTCTGCTGTCAGCATGCCAGGACACAGGTTGGCACATGCTCTGTCACTGTTCACTGTGTGATGGAGAGAGGCGTCAGTGCAGTGAGGAGTGCTGGAAGCAGAGCACCAGTGTGGTGATGCCATTAGGCTTTCAGTTGCATTTTCCGCTCAGATACCACAGAACAAATGTGGCCATGGCTTTGCCTGTGCTGCAATTAGGAAGATGAGAGAAAACTGGCTCAAGCTTAGAAATAAAAGCAGCAGAAATCCACAGGACTTGTGACACTAGCTACTTAGATGAGGGCACAATTTGCTAAGGCTTGAATAAAAATACCCAATATGTACTTTGGCCTTGGTGTTTTGCAATGCCTGATGTTTGTATAAATGTACATGTGTATATGTTCATGCATACATTCACATATATGTTTGTAAGTATGTATAAATGATTGCATGTTGTGTGCGTATGCATGTGTGTATATGTATATATTTATGTATACATATTATACATATGCATGTGCTTAGGTATATATACATATATGCCTATATGTATATGTTTATATTTATATCTTTAGTATATGTAAATGTATGTATATATATGCCTGTCTGTATATATGAGTGTGTGTATATATATGTATATATGTATATATTATGGGTATATGGGTGTATATATATATGTATTTCTATATATCAGTGTGTATGTATTTACATGTATACGTATGTGTTTATATATGCATGCATGTCTGTGTATTGTTCTGAACCAGGAAGAAAAGGGGCATCGAATGGCAGAGTATTGAGTGGGAGAAGCAGGGATGAGAAATAGAGAAAGTGAGAAATAAAGAAGATGAAAAGTAGAGAAGACAAAAGCAATAGCTGGGACCACAAGGTCTTTCGTAAGCTGATGACTTATGCTGAACAAGTTTATTAAGAAGCACAGCATCATTATACTATTTACTGGGAAAACTGGCCAAGGTCAGCAGTGAGCTAAGCCAGACGATGTTGGCAAAGAGAACACAGGATACGTCATACACAGCTGCTTAAGGACTGATAACCAAAGCCCAGGGGGAAGAGGTAGGTCCCCAGAAGCCACAACTTCACTGTCTTGAGGCTCCTGCACTAGACCGACCTTGCCAAGTCTGATCCTGGACAAGGATACACAACTAAAGTGCCCTTTGTTCTTTCATCAGTGCCTTTAAAAAAGTCTCGTGTCTTACCCTGCCTACAAGATGTGCAAGAATAAAGATGGAGCAGAGACTCAGGGAGTATCCAACCAATGCCTGGCCCAACTTGAGACCCACCCCCATGGGAGCAAACCAACCCTCGAATATTAATGATATTCTGCTATGCTCACAGACAGGGGCCTAGCACAGCTGTCCTCTAAGAGGCTACACCGAGCAGTGGTTTGAAACAGATGCTGAGACTCACAGCCAATCATTGGGTGAAGGATAGGGAGTCTTAGGGAAAAGTGTGTGTGTGTGTTGGGGGTGGGGATAGAAGGATCTGAAGGTGATAGGAGCTCCACAAGAAGACCAACAGAGCCAATTAACTAGGGCCCAGAGGGGCTTATGGGGATTGAAGCACCAACCAACCAAGGACCATGCATGGACAGGACATAAGCCCCCTACACAGATGTAGCCAATGGGCAGCTCAGGCTTCATGTGGGTCCTCTAGCACAGGAAGCGGGGGCGTGTCTCTGACATGGACTCTGTTGCCTGCTTTTTGACCACTCCTTGCTGGCACGGCAAGGCTGCCTCCGCCAGGCCATAGGGGAAGAGGGTGTGCTCAGTCCCAGTGAGACTTACTGAGCTGGGGTGGGATGGGGCTCTCCCATTTTATAAGGAATAAGGGAGGGGAATGGAGGAAGATGGAGGGATCTGTGATTGGGACTTAATGTGAATAAATAAATAAATAAATAAATAAATAAATAAATTAATTAATTAATTAATTAATTAAAAGTCTTGTGTCAGCTTGGCTCCCCACAACATATATGCATATGTATATATGTATTTATGCATGTATATATGTAGAACTAAATACTGATCTTCTTGCTTTATTAGTGCTCTTAAGATTTAACAGAATTGGTCTTCTTCCCTAAAGTCCTTTTTGGTAATGAGTGGTCTGCAAGCGTAACTTGTGACTGGACTTGTGCTAGTGTTAGCGTGAAGGAGCACTGGGCAAGCCCCAGCATCATCATTCAATGCTATGCAGTGTGTGGCACATACTGGCTCATGTTAATTAGCTGCTGGTGAAAGGCAAGGAGTTCAGAGAGACTGTGAGAAAGGGACTTGGTGATCTGAGAATGCCAGTCAGCTCACAAAAGGAGAATTGTCTGTTATGGAACAGTAAAGAACTGAAAATAAAAAGCTGATAGGCTGTGGAGGCAGTGTTGGGCACAGAAGTGGCCGGAGAACTGAAAACCTGTTGTCTCCGTTTCCTGAAAATACAAGCTGAGTTTTTCTCTTTGAGGCTGCAGAGGAGGATAACGGTTAGGAGATTTCAACTTTATCATGTGAATTATTCTTTCATATGAATTTACATTTTTTGGCTGAATAAACTTTAAATTTTATGGAAAAGGTATTACCCAGATATTATTTTTAGCCTAATTGATGTATAAGCAATGACTAATGACCAAAGAGTAAATTATGGGAAAATATGAATACCTTATAATGAGATAAAAGTCAAAATACCTTCTTCTGCCAACTACTCTTTCTCTATGGTGTGAATCATGTTCAAAAACAGTTTGGAATTAAAATTTGCTGAATTTTTCATTAGGTTCAATCATCACATTTCTCTTCCATGTCATCTTCTTCTTACTCCTCTTCTCTTTCCTTTTCTACCCCTCCCCTTCCTTCCCTCCTGTGAGCAGTTTGCGCTAGGGAAAGAAATTGCATTGGTTAAGGCTGAAATACTATTTACCCATAAAGACTTACCATTGATCAATCTCCAGTACACTCCTCATACATAAATCCTTAACATTATCAAGCTTTACTAGTATCACGTACGTTTTTCTTCCAGGAAAGAAAAGGAATATTTGGATACAAACAGAAAAATGAAAACAACCTCCCACCTTAACATTTCAAGGGCATGTAAATACTTCAGATATGAGAACAGAAGTTGCATACTGAGAGGGAGTAATTGGGGAGTTGGGAAAGTTTTGAAGAAACTGTGGTCCCCTCCTCTGTTGTGAAATGTGCCACCTGCTGAGCTAGCTGGTTGGGCACCAGCATAGGACTGAGGATTCTGGAGTTCCTAACCGAGTCTGGAAGTGGGAAGCTCTTGTGTAGGATTCTAAAATGGATAGAGTAGGCAACTAGAGCTCTTTGAATGGGGGGGGGGTAAGGTTCTGGCATTCAGTTGCACATCTTTAAGTGCCTCCAGAATGTCTCCTGCATGTTTGTGCCTTTCTTGTCTTTGGAAAGCAAAACAATGGGATGGGGAGTGTTCATTCTCGTTCAGCCTCAGGGCAGCCTTCAAACACGGAAAGGGGTTGGAAGTCATTGTGATAAGCTGTAACCAGAGGGAAGAGCTGCTTCTCAGTTACACTTTCAGGGGCAAGCAGAATTCAGTTCAGAAGCCAGACTTAGTCCCCCGTATTTCCAGTCCTGAAACTATGGTTGGCTGCAAGATGCATCTTTCTGAGGCCTTGCATGGATTGTGAAAGTCAGAAAGATTAGCCTGGGCAGGGAGAAGCTTGTTCAGTCAACACATTTTGTTTTCTATGATCTATAATTAGATGAATAGATACAAGATGCTCTTAAAAGATTTCCCAGAATTCTTATAGCAATTCCAAATATAATGTGTTTGGAGCTTCATGCTAAAGGTAAATTGAAATACTTCACATTCATTTCTTTCATTACCTTTACAAATAAATAAACAAGGATTGGGTAACTAAGACAATAATTTAAGGAAATGAGTAAGGAAAAGTGGTACAACACAATCCTAAAGCCAGCTGTTACAGACAGGCTTTTAGAGGGGAGGACGGGTCCTTGGAGCTCCTCCTGTCTTCTTCCTGGTTTCCTTTTGTTTTCTAGTATTTGTTCCTTGGAGACAGATCTCTCCAGCAGCTTCTTGGATATTCACAAAGTTTGACTACTTGTCCTTTCCAGCTAACGATGTTATGATGTCTCGTATGCTGCTCTCATTTATTCCATTTCTTCTGGAGTTTGAAAGAATAACCTTTCTAATTTGTGCCTTGTTGTACAAGATTGGAGCCCTGCTTGGACTTTGTTATGTGAAGAAGTCCATAGATGTATCACAAATTATAACCTATTTACTGAGGTGTGTTTGTTAAGAAGGCAAGGACTGGTTTTGAATGTTTATTGAAAATTTTCTTATTCTCACAGTATGTTTAGCCTAGTAGGTTTCCCCAGTCGAACCTTTGGGACCTTTTGAGTAATAACAGTTTAGATGTCCAATTTCACTGTTTTCAGATCTTTTAGTCATTCATGAAATCATTCACTAGTAAAACGCTTATTGCTAATGATCAATGAGAAATAAATAGGCTTATGGATAATGCGTTAGGAGATTTAAAAATTTGTCAATTCTTGTTATTTATCTGGTCGCTAGTTTTATTCTATTTTTGAGAGTTTTATACATGAATATTTATTGTATTTGTATCATTTCCACCCATCTCCTCTTCCCTCCAACTTCCCTCATGTCTCCTACTTCCTTTAAATTCATGATTTTTTAAAATTAGTATTGCCACAGACACAAACACATGGGTGTGGACACACACACACACACACACGCACACACACACACACACATATACCCTACAGAGTCTATCATTGTGCTCATATGTGCTTGTGTTTAGGGCTGACCACCTGACATTGGCTAACCTATCTGAAGGATCATCCCTGGAGAAGATAATTCTCCCTCTCTTGGCAACCATTGGCTGCCTGTACCTCCTCATCTAGTGCTGGGGTATTGTGACATTTCTTCTGTCCATGTTGTCATGTTAACTCGTATGGTTATTTCCAGATCTTGTTTAGGAAACCATATTGCTGCGATTTCATGGGTGCAGATTTCCTGTCATCTCTGGAAAACACTAACTGGTTGCAAATGTCTTGGTCCATTGGCTCTGATAATCTGTCCGCTCATCTTCCATGATGTCCCTGAGCCTTATGTGAAGGGGTTACACCATACATGTGTCATTTGGAGATCAACACCCCTCAGCCATTTATTCTCTGCATTTTTAATGCCACAGAAACTGATATTCTAATATGTTTTGCTGGTTTTTTTTTTCTGCCTGTGCTTCTTGGGTACAGGATGATAGAAATAGAGGAATTATATTATTTGACTTTCTAGTGCCTACATTACTTGTGTTGAGATCATTCAACAGTGATATATAATCTACCACATCTATTAACACTGGTTGAACATCCTTTTTTTTTTTTTTAAGGCACATATAGTCTGTGCTTTGTAGACTAATGATTTATGTGGCCGCTTAAGAAAAGGAGGTTGTTCAGGAATTGAATACTCTTGTGGGTTTATTGTGCATAAAATCCCGAGATTTAAACATTTATTGAAGTGATTCTGTGATCCTTCGAAGCAAGTTATTCTTGGCTGCCTTTAAAGAAAGTAAAACACACCCGTGGTCTTATTTCTGCTTTTATTCCTACCTGATGTCATCCTTAAATCAGACAATATCCTCTAGCCAGGAGGTTACAACTAATTCCAAACAAAACTTTATCGGAGTCTCTCCTTCCTGCAGACATTCCCTAATGCACAACCTACAATAAACATTCCCGGGGCTCCTGAGCAGAGCTGGTTCTGTTTTGGTTCTCATTGTAAACACCCAGCCTTGGTCTACAGCGCAGGACTGTGAGTCTGGACCCTTCCCCAAGCAAACCCTCAAATGGCGTGCATAGAGACATCTCTGGAAGCAGATTCCAGCACACGCATACTGACACACTGGGAAATTGCATCTTTTTTAGGAGGCAGTCAAATGGGATTCCGTTGCTAGGCAGGCAGGATGCACATACGCATATTTAGATCTCTAATTGTGTTCCATTATTTCAACAAATCCAGTTGAATTCATAGCACAAGTTTAAAAGGAGAGAAATTAAAAATAATAATAATAAAAGAAAACTTTTATAGATGTCACCCTTTCCCCTGCCAAGTTCCCTCTGCTGTGCTTTCCAAGTTTCTCTTTTAAATCAGACGATTGTAATTCTTCAGTTAGTTTGCACTTGAGATTTGTTTTGGGTCTTTGTAAATAGTCATAATTTACATAAAGAGAAGCTGCAGTTTCATTTGAAAGCTGTCTTCCCAATGAGGATCTGATTTTAGTTTATGAGGACAGTTATCAAATGTTAATTAAATACTGATGGATGAGGAGGGAGGTTTTGAGGAGGGTGAGAGCGAAGCTCAAGAATATGCTTTTCATCCAATTCTGGCATT
The DNA here is from genome assembly GCA_907169655.1 of Acomys percivali. Classification (NCBI taxonomy): domain Eukaryota; kingdom Metazoa; phylum Chordata; class Mammalia; order Rodentia; family Muridae; genus Acomys; species Acomys percivali. Next base: position 78,891,004 of record OU015751.1, on the reverse strand, counting down.
TAGATTTTTTTCTATTTTTTTCCCCAGATTCTTCTGTAGAGAAATGCAGGTCTTCAAGGCTAATAATGTGACTGTTACCCTCAGAGTGAATTGTGTGCGACAGATGAGGGTTGGACATTGCATTTGTAACTGAAGTTTATAGCTGCAGTGAGCTGGCATGTGAGGATGCGCATGACTGCAATCGGTGAACACTGTATTTTCCAGCACCAACTATGTGGAGAAGTCAATTCCGCACACATGCAACTGGGTTTGTTGTTTTGGAATGTGCATCTCTCAGGTACCTACCAAAGTCTGAGACTACTGGACTAGTTTTGAAATTAATTGACCAAAATATTTATTTATTATGAAATATTACACGAATCCCTCTATCTTTAGACCCACACTTGTCATCCACAGGGCTGATTGTATTCCCTCTAATTTTTCAGATGTTTGTGTGTGCATACTTGATTCAATTCACCTTTTTATTCTGTGATCCAAAATATGAATCCTCTTCACTTTTTCTCTCTGTTTCTGTCTCTCTGTCTGTCTCTCTGTCTCCCTGTCTCTCTCTGTCTCTCTGTCTCTCTGTGTCTCTGTCTCTGTCTCTCTCTCTCTGTATGTGTGTGTGAGCTCAGAGCTGTAGTTTTTTCATTTCTGTTTCTTCTTCCATCATTTTATCTGGAAAGCTTCCCCCATGGGCCCGAGTGCTGGCTTTCTCCCAAGGTGGATTGTCTGGAGTCAGAGATCTTAAGAGTGTGGAGTTAACTCATCTCCTGGGTCTCCAGGCACTTTATAAAGATGAGACAATAAACAATGGGGCCAAGAAAAAGGTCAAGTTCAAGAATGATCTGGAAAGATGTGGCCAATAGGCACAAGAAATCTGGTTCACTTCATCCCAATGCTTGGCCTTTAACAGCATGATTATTGAGTCTTGACTCTTGTGCTATGTTTCCATGCTTTTTCCTTGTACCTTCTGAGATGCAGACGAAGGTGAGAAGTGATTTATTTTTATTAAACTGAAATATTTAAAGTCCTTGATGAATGAGTTCTTATAAAGTGTCTCACTGTATAGGGTAGAAAAGGAGGGGAATGGAGAGAGGTAGAGGGGGCCGGGGCAAGGGAGAAAGAAGGGAAGACTTTGGGAGAGAACACAGGGTGGCAGGACCTTAGCACAAATGGCTCTCCTATTGTGCAACTGCACATGCCAGGTAGTGTAGAGATGTGCTGGGCCCTAAATTCCAGATAAAATATCATTAAAAATTGGAATGTCACACAGCACATCATATTCCTTACCAACAGCAAATCACCAGCCCATGGGAACCCCATTAATCCTGCTTTTAAGTCAGGGTATGAAGGAAGGCAGGGAGACATTCCGACATTGTAGCTTATTTCAAGTCTGTTATAGCTTTTAGTCCATTATGAAATCAGCTGCACTCTATTTACAAACCTTTTAGAGGGGCTAGAGAGATGGTCCAGTGGCTAAGAACATGTGCTGCTTTTGCAGAGGTTCTGCATTCAAAGCCTAAATCAGGCAGCTCACAACCAGCTGCACGGCCTCATAGATGCTTCTGACTTTGGTCAGTACTTGCAGTCACATGCACATACCTGCACACAGGCACTACACACGTAGTTACAAATAAACTAAATCTTTAAAAAGGTAATTTATTTGTTTTTACTTTATGTGCATGCTGTTTTGCCTGTATGCATGTCTGTGTGAGGGTGTCAGATCTCCTGGAATTGGAGTTACAGACAGTTGTGAACTGTCATTTGGGTGCTGGCAACTGAACTCAGGTTCCTCTGGAAGAGCAGCCAGTGCTCTTAACTACTAGTCAAAGTGTTAAATATTTTTGATACAAAACATTTTATTAGTTTGATAAATATTGCTTTTAGAGTTATTTAAATATCACTTATCAAAATTGGTATACCTCATTAGATGATTCTGGAAAATAAAAGCATAAGTCACACAGAGACAAAACTTGTAGTCGAAAAAATGTTCACCTTACAAATGTTTTAGAAATAATTCTATATAATAAAATGGTGTATTTTTCAATGATCTGGGTTACATTTTACTGTTTTGCTTCTTTGACAATTATTGGCACTTCTGGAAAGTAATGAATCAGGGTCACTGTCATTGAACTATTTGCTGTTTAGTCAAAGATGTACAAAGTGGTGGTAGGGATTTTAAGTTTGTTTTTGACAATACTGGAATATTTATAGTTACATAAATGTGCACATATTTATATTAGAATTTGAAAGTATTTGTTTTGTTAGCAGGTGTCACTAAAAATATAAGTAATATAATTTTAAGACCCAACATATTGGACATTTAGTTCTTGTTATTCAAATTCCAAAGCAGGAGTTTATGACTGGTAAGGAGACTCTTTGAAAATATATGTGAAATACCCAAGTTTTCCTTTATCTTTTGTTTCTGCCATCCACAAGGATATACTGCCAAAAATAATCACAAAAGAAGAACAACAAAGGTGACTGAAACATTTCTTTGTATGGGTTAAGGCCTAAAATGGTTTGCAGAGCAAGTCACATTCCATTGGCCCAAATTCAGTAACATGGCCATACCTGAGTGCAGAGGATACTGGAATATGTGGTCCATGTGTGTTCAGGAAAAGAGAATAGGGAAAAGTAGGTATGGAGGCTCCCAACAGTAGTTCCAGGCAAAGCACTGTTGGCTCTTTAAGTAAATTATTACAAAGACAAGATTTAGAAATCAGGGGTACAAATACAATTTAGAGAGAAGCATGTGGCAGGCTTCAACCTGAGAAATTAAATCATTAAGAGGCAGATATTGACAGAACTATGAAAAGGAATGTGTTTATACAATGTATGTACTCTATAGGCAAACCAGCTCTTATGAGCAAACCACCAAGAGGTTGATGAGAAAACTTTAAACCACCACATGGTGGGAAAGCCCTTCAACTGGTTGCTTCAAGTTCATCGATTATCTAGGATAAATTGTTTGCTGAGAGTCAACTGATTGTAGCCTTAAATCACACTCTGGCTACCATAACAGGTACACCCATGTGGGTGTTCGCTGCATACAGGGAGACCATAGCCTAGCCCTGTTGACATAACAACTGACCATCACAGTGCTCATGTCTGTCTGTCTGTGTGCATTTACAGTATACAGTGATATTATTCACAATTAGCTTTCACTTTTTTTTGTCTTTAAGCATTTACTATCCTTACAAAAGCATCTCCATGTGTGCTACATTCTTATGTTTTGAGTATATGCACACAATTACACAGTAAATGAGGATCCAGGACAGCATGGGGGGAGGGACCTGGATTACTGTACGCAAGGGAGTTGAATTTGACACCACAGTCCACTATTTGTGAATACTTCTGTCACTTGTACATTGCTCAATGGTTGCAAGGTAGCTGCTCTTTCTATTATGTTCAATGTGATTGCTTCTGAACACAGTGCTATATAACAGGCCTCGGTTTAGGGTGGTCACTCACCGACAGGTGGTCACTATTAAGTGAGAAAACGAACACATCCCAGAGGCAGGAATAGATTTTCTTCCATAACTATGACCACTGAGTGGCCCAGGAGTATTCCTATCACTGCCTCTTTACCTCAGAGCAGAATTCACCCCCAATGATAGGCAATGGGGAAGGCATGGCTCAAGGCCAGGGCCACAGACATGGAGAATGGCTTTCAAAACCATACAGTTCTTGTCTCCAACCTAGGATTTTGCAACAAAAAATCACATCTATGCTCCCCCAAAACTCCAGAGCAGTGTGGCTGTTAAGATCATGCTTACTTATATCCATTCAATACACGTCAGATGGCTTCTGTCTCCCTGACATTATTTCAGACAAGGGTAACAGAAGCACCAACATCAGCATGTGGAGTTTGTGCTGAGGATGGGCTGGTGATTGGTGGTTTCTACTAGGACTGGCCCTGTCCAGTGTGGGGCTGCTTTCTTTCTGATGTCATGAGATAGGCTGGCATAACAGCTCAGGTTTTATTGGTGTTCCTAACTCTTCTCACCTGTTTATTCTTAATAAAGAATAAAAATCTTTATTCCTATAATTTATTTCTTACATGATAATCTTTATTTGCATTTATTTGAACTGATACTTATAATAAAAAAATACCATAAAAATAGCACAACAGGTTGCTGGTTCTTATGAATGAAGTTTGAGATAGTATCAGTGCATTGAAGCCAAGTTACAGAATGCAGGTCTTAAAAAAAACTTGAAAGTAAGCTAGATATGAAAGTGTTCATCTATTGGCTACAGATCATTGGGGGAAGAGATTGTTAATTTAGATGTAGTACATTACAGACTGCACTTTTCACTTTCCAGATTCTGGGGAGTAGATAATAGGCTTAAGTACAAGGACCACATTTTTAAAAGGCCACAGATAACCCCCTGCAGCTGTAGTGTTTAAGGCAAGCAATGGTAGAAAAGCCCCTGGCCACTTGCCGTAGATGACAGAGGCCAGAGCCCTCTTAGGATGTTAGTAATGTGTTGTTTGGTGTGGTATTTGAAAATTATTTTCTCATAGCTGCTGCTACCTCAGCATAATGCTCATACGATCTGTACAGAAGGCCCTGTTGCCCCTCCTAAGTGCTGCAGGCTTACGTTTAATTAAGTCTAAATTAAGTTTTCCTAAGTGTATAACTTGTCAGCAAACATATTTCCAGATGACATGCTGTGTGTCTGGTTTAGGGACTGCAGCTGAAATGGAAGACTACATTTTATCCTAGGAAAAACAGAATAAGAGGACAATAATCCACAAGCATCTGGCTTCTTTTTAAAGTTAATTTTATTGTTTACTACAAATTCAAGATTACTCACATGCTCCAGGACTGGGGCCTCTTTTTCCTAATAAAAGAGAAATAGTATTTTCTCCTTGTGAAATTGTCTACATTCTAGAAAAATTCTTACAGTAGATAAAATCCTTGCTCAGATATGTAAAATATATCCATGAGATGAAAGAATTTAAAATTGATTTGTATCAAAGACATTAAAGATTTAAGTATGTTCATCACTTCAGAAGGTCCAGATGAATTAAATTGTCGATGGCCAAATATGCATGTGTGCATGAACACACTCAAGTACATATACTACGGAAAGACTCCTTGGACGGACCATTCCTTCCTTCCTTCTATCATTATTTTGAGCAATAGGTATTAAGATTTGTATGAATTTTAATAACTGTGATCCAGATTCCTCCCTCCATGAATTAAAGGTGTCTCCACATTGTCTCCACATTGGGTAGTCAGGGACTTGGCATTTGATCAGCAGTAACAACGTGACCGAGCTTGAATAAATGAGCTGACAGACTCTACAAGAACCAGGAATTTGACTGGGTCTTATGAAGCTTAGGGTGACCCTGTGACAGACATATCAGCCTTTTTACTAGGATTTAACACTTTATTCTTCATCGAGACTGATTTAAGTTATATTCTTTCCCCCTGACATCCCTCCACCCAGTCCCAGGGAATTAAAACACTTGCATGGCGTTCATGTCTTTTCATTGTGGTACTGATGAAGTTGACACGGCAATGTGGAGTTCATCAGATGATGCTTTGTAAAGGGTTTAAAGGTGCTTTATAAAGAAAAAGCACACCTGGAGATCGCAGTGTCACACAGAAACTGATGTAGTTCTGAAAACTTGAGGGATTTGCAAACTCCTAGGACAGCAGTTCTCCTTCACTGGCCAGTGGGGGGCACAAGTGAGCACCCCTCCAGAGTGACCACTTCCACAGAGCTGCTTTTATTATTGGGAACAACCTGCACATTTTTTTTTAGCGTAACCTTTCAGAAACTACCTAGCTTCGTCATTTCTATTATTCAGTAAGCATTGGAGTCCTGGGAACTTTCACAATGCTAATTCTTAAGTTCATTTATGGAAAATGTGGTGAATCCTCCAAGTGTTCAGAACCTAAAAAAAAAAAAAAAGAATAACATTTTGCAACCAGATGATCCTTATAAACTTGCTTCCCAGAAGATCACAATCCAGAATTGAAAAATATGAATCTTAATATCAGATGTTTCTTAGTTAGCATCCGTTTGGTGGGGTCTGTAGTTCAAGGAAATGTCGTGTTGCACAGTACAGAGTGTTTTTAAATAATTTAAATAATTAAGAGTGGGTAAGCCAATTTGGCAGAGTGACAATGTCTTGTTCTCTGGCTGTTAGGAATTTAGTGGTAGGGGGTGAGGAAGACGGTCTGGGCGAGGGTCTGCTTTGGAACGGTAGGGAGAGCAATAATGTGGTAAATGGTCTGTCAATCAGCAGACAGCTGGCAAGCATGCATGCTGGACTCATCAGATTGCTGGGGGAAAACATTAAAGTAGAGGAGTGTTCATAATTAAGAGCAGGTAACAGCCCCACTGTAATGAACTCCATGAGACGGCCAGATTTGAGAGTGACTGGATACATGACTGTAAATATTTCCATCCTGCAGGAGATGAGAACGAACCTAAATATACTTGTCCAAAGTAAACTAAGCAGAAAGAAGCAGGAAAATAAAAGAGAGTACAAATGCAGCCTTTAACAGGTTCTGAGTCTATATGTTTGTACTGAATCCTCTTGGGTAGGTAGTTTGTTTTGCTATTCTCTTTTTGGAAAATTATTGAGTTTTTTTTAATTTAAAGATTTATTTTATGCTTATAGGTATTTTCTTTGTTTGTATATTTGGGCACCACATATGTGTAGTGCTCACAGAAGCCAGAAAAGTGCATTATATACTCTGGAACTGTCATTGCAGATGATTATGTGCCACCATGTCATGGTGGGAACTAAATCCAGGTCCTCTACAAAGGAATCCAGTTATTTTAGCTGTGAGCGAGTTCTAGGCCCTCGGTTGACATTTGGAACATAGAATGGTACGATGTTGGCTCACTTGGGAGATACAGAATCTAACATCTTTGATGTAGTTAGTCTCCAGACTAAGTACATGGATAAAACCATCCTCCTAGGCTGCTCCTGTGTGGTGCAGGATCACAGTGACAAGGTTGTGTCCTCAAAGCCCACCTAGGCTTTGAAGTCTTCCTGCTTGTTCTGTGTTTTCAGTCAAAGTGATTTAGGGATGAAATAATTCCTCACTCCCATTTGGCCCTCTTCATAGAAAGTCAAGGCTGAAGGCATCCAAGATCTTGAGCATAGGCAGTTCCTAAGTGGCACAGATGACCCTCAGTGTGGATTCAAGGTCACATTGCTTGTTTCATAGAAGTTATAAACCAGATCATGCAAATTGTCAATTAAACAATAATGTAACCTTGAAACACTCTTATAGCAACCAAAACATTCATTCTAGACCTCTACATACCACATGTTACACTATTATCAACACTCTGCTATGGTAGCAGATGAGAGCCTAACATAGCTGTCCTCTGAGTGGCTCCACAGAGCAAGGGATGGAAATAGATGCTAAGACTCACAGCCAAACACTAGGTACAGCACAAGCAGCCTTGTGGAAGACTTGGAAGATGGGTAAAAGGAACAAGAAGCCAGCCATTCAATAGGGCATTTTCACCCATCCTCATAGCTTGTGAGGCTCAAAGACAAGAGTCATTATTATTATTTTTTTACCTTGTCTCCTATGCTTGGGATGTTATAAGTTTTAGAACTTTAGGACCTGCAAATGCTGTGAATATTCTGAAATGGTCTTAAAGTCTATCCATTTCATACAGTGCCCAATATATTCTGTAAACTCTGGCCTTACAAGATCCAAAGCCTCATTTTTAAGAAAAATAAAAGATATGTTTGCACGAAATTCCTTAATTTTATCATTCTGTCAGTTTATTGCTAGAGAGATATTACTTACTGATTTTAAAGGATGAAGCCAAGATGTCAACTGTACAAACTGAAATCCTACTTAATCATCAAGTCAATCAGTTTAAATCAGTCTATATAGAATTTAAGAGGACTATTATAGTGGTACTACTAATATTTCTACCACTGCTTTTATATGACCTATGACCTATGCTGGCCTTGAATTTCTGGTCTCACATTATCCTCCTGATTCAACCCTGTGAGTAGCTGTGACTGCAAGAGTGTGCCACAATCTTTGGTCCTGACTGCAATTTTATTTTAGTAATTCTTTACTTCCCATAGGTGAAAGTTGTTTATACAAAAATAGGAACATTCTTTTATTTTTTCCCATTTACTTGCCACACAATAGCAAATTAATTTTAAAAACAATAATAAAGTATAATATAAGAAAATTTTTATTTTGAAATAACAGTACATAATGATTTTAAGATAATAATAATCTAAAATGAAAAACATGATATATTCATTTATTTGCCACATAACAATGGTTTCAAATTTCCCATGTTAAACACTTGAATATCTTCAAAAGTAGCAAGTTTTATTTTAAAACTAGGTCTTTTGAAATTACTACTTCTTTGATAGCAGGAAGAGGAGAGATATACAGGCCGTGTTCCACATTTGCTTGCTTTTCAAAATGGGTCATCTTTGAAAGGAGAGTGGAACCCATTAGCACCATCCCTTGCTGCTGCTATGGCAACAGTCTTCTCTGGGGCTAAGAAAAATGAGTTGCAAAGCAAAGCCTACTTAATACAAGAATGTAAAATTAATTCCAATATACCTATAATTTTTGTCGATTGTGTCTCAAAGCAGGAAAAAATGTACAATTCCCATTTTGTATCCACACCAACAAACATTTCCTATATGAGTTTTGAACATATTTGTGGTAATTCCAACAATGTGACCAATGTGATTGCTCAGTATTATACAGTTTAAACTGAGGTATCTGGACATGTAAAGCAATGGGTGTGATATTTCAAGCACACACCAGCATTCTAGATATTTGACACTTAGTATTTACTCTATTTTTACATGAGTGCAATATTTGTGTTTAATAGAAAAAAAGTAGTTTTTCCTCTTCATTTTTCTGTTGTATAGAAACCTATATGAGCATCCATGAAAAAAAAAACCTATTAATGGCCTCCGGTATGACGAAGGTAGGGAAAATAAAATGATATTAAGGCATTTTATGTTCATTAGTACACCACAGGAGTTCCAGCTAGAGGTGGAGATGGAAAGCCTCATACTGCACAGAAGCAGAATGAAACACCGTGCCAAAAACAGAGGTCGTTTACCATACTCAATTTATTGTGAAATGTGTATGAAAGTACTACAGGATGGTTTCATTTGCTACAAAGCAAAGTTTCATTGGGGTTATCCTGATTTCAGCATCTTTCTCACACACATATGATATGTATGTATATATGTACATGTATTATGTTACATATATCACATATGTACACATATGGCAATCATACATTATGTACATATACCATACATCACAATATGTACATATATACATATAATAGTTTTATGTAACAAATAATTTATAATTGTCTCTATTTTTGTCAAGAGAGTATAATACTGGGGTAGATACTGTAATGTTAACCTTGTGTACTGATTTTTAAATTATTCTTTGTTTCTCAAAAATCAGCAGCAGCCGCTGCTGGAATGACTTGGCTGCACCTGAGATCCTCATAGGGATTGTGCACATCACATTATCTGTGTATTTAAGAGTAGTAATGTGTCTAAAGGCATCCACAAACCCTACACTCCAGCTTCAAGCACCCTAACTGAAGCATACGCTGTGTAGTAATGTCCTCTGAGATTAAACCTCCATCTTGGAGGAAGATCCTTAAGACACAAGATGCTCCAAAAGCAGGTGTGAGACAGTCCAGCCAGCAGGTCAGCCCGCTGAGCTTAGAAAATACACAACTCAAAGGCAGGCCACTCAGTTCTCAAGTGCATATAAACAGTAAAGACTGCTGAAGACCCTCTCAGACCCACTGAGCTGCCTGCAAAGGACACTTATCAACCTGCTGAGCCATCTGCAGCTGCGCAGTGTGCTCCATGGTCCCTGCTTTAGGAGCTGTCACCCATGCAGGAGTGGGCTTCGGTGACGGAGTTGTCTTTGAGTAATTTCGGCTCCTGTAAGTCCACGCTCATGTTATGGTAAGAAATCCCAATAAACTTGTTAGTTCACTAAAGTGGACTTTGATGGGACTTACTTTTGTTTGTAGTCAGGGTCCTGTCTGGGGTGAACAGGTACTTGTTCACTTCTCCCCAGGGATAGTGTCAGGTGGCAGTTCATTATCTTCAAAGCTAAAAGCCGAACTGAACTCACGGCCGTAGTCCCTAGATCAGTGGTTCTCAACCTTAGGGTTGTGACCCCTTAGACGGTAGAATGGTCCTTTCTCAGGAGTTATCTGAGACCATGAGGAAACACAGACGTTTACATTAAGATTCATAGAAGCAGAAAATTTAAAGTTCTGAAGCAGCAATAAAAATGATTTCCTGATTGGGGGGTCACCGCAACATGAGGAACTGTATTAAAGGGTCGCAGCATCAGGACAGCTGAGAACCACCACCCTAGATCCTTTTGTCTTTTGTGACCCTGTTGTGTGTGTAGCACGTGACTGATGCTTGATATTTAGAGACCGAGAGAGCAGATGAAGTCCCTTTCTTAGCTGATGCATGTTGTCTATGGAAAATATTAAATATTGAGCTCAAGGTTCTTTATTTAAGTTAGCAGGGTATTTAAACAAATGTGCATGCGCAAGAAGGCAGTCGCGTTAGAACCGAACATTAGAAGAGGAGAGAGGTGGGAATGCGCAGGGAACACTTTTAAGTGCATGGCTGCATACGGCTCTGCACCCCATCTTTGAAGTTTCAGCAGGTTGAGAACTAAGAAGTAAGTGTGAAATGGAGTCTCATTGTCTAGAGCTTTAAGACTAGACAAGGTGCGCATTTGTGAGATATGTAGGGGCCCTTCTGAGAAGCGTTTTTAAAGTGATAAATGATGTGGGATGTGAAGTAGTAAGAGGAAATGTGCACTCAGAGCACTGACAATAGGAAGTGACATAGGAGGAAATGTGCACACCGAGGGCTGAGACTAGGAAGGGACATGGGAGGGAGAGTGTGTAAAAGTTGTGATAAAGGGAGGCTGCCAAAGTGGTAAGCCATGAAGGTGCCCAGACTCCATAACCATACCCTGTGCTGTTTCTGACATCATTACTATTATCTTTATTTTCTAAATGGCTTTAGGTTGTCAAGGTTCTGTGTGTATTCCCCTGTGTGTACAGTGCTAGCTGCTTGCTATTATCAAATCCCTCAAAGATAGGCAGGCTAAGACTGGAATGTTTAGTTGCACTTTCCATTGGTTGTAGGTTCATTAACGTAGTCACAGCCAACCATGCCGCTTCTGGACCAGCAGCCCCTTACTTAGTAATGTCAATTAACTTGTATGGTTTCCTTTGGATTGTGCATGTGCCTTTACGCTTCATCATACATCACTACGTAACAGTTTTAATTTTGTGATTTATACACTGTTATCTTATCTTGGACTCAGAAGAATAAATTGACGTTTAGAAGCATTGAATATTTTACAGGCGAGACAGTGATAGACTTTTTTTTTTTCACATCAGAATTTCAAGCAATCTTGTTTTTCCTCAATTTACATGATTGAATGCTGGCAACACTGACTTCACACAACTTATACCATTATTGTCCTTCGTGTTCAGATCTTCCACGTGCAAGGCGGCCACCATCTGAAGGTGAGGCTTCATGCAGCAGCCCTGACCTCCTCCTGTGGCAAGCCCCTCCTCAATTTTATGTTTATGAAACAAAATAAAATAGATGTGGTGCCAGTTGGTGATGTCTTTAAAATGGTGTGGCCTTTTAAAATTCCATTCCTTCTTTCATTCGTGAACTTACTTTATTTTTTATTATGAACAGTCTTCAATTTGTTGATTGTTAGAAATGTTTTTCTTTGTTTTTCTACTTTTTTGTACTTATTTTTAAAAAAGAAACACTTACTGTCCCATATTTACATGTCTCCTCCCATCTTCTGGAAACTGTGGGTGACCCTCAGCATCTTCATGGTGGATTTGTCTGCCACACTCTTCTGTGTTTTCTCTGTAGCTGCCTAATGAGTCATTTCAGTGTCCATTTTATATTTCCCAGATGTGTTTCATTTAGTTACTCAATGCATCACATATGTATGAAACACACTTATAATCTTGTTCAAGAATGACTTAGATCAGTGGGTGGCTTGGAGTGGAAGAAGGAGGATGGCAAAAAAAAAAAAAAACATGAATAGATTTCTGTAGGGAATTCTGTAGCAATTCTTTATAATGGTTAATGAAGACTGTTCTCACAGTCAGAGCCACCCCATAGCAGAGGCAGTGTGGTTAGAACACACACCTGCTGTATCTGTTGAGTCAGTTCTTAATTTATTAAGGGAACTCTGTGTGTTTGCATTTTCATCAGCTCGTAGGAGAGGCGAAAGTGATTGGGTTTGAAATATTTGATAATATCGGGTTAACGAATGGGTCTTTGGGGTTTACAATAATCATGAATGGTATCTCAAGATCCGTAGTAACAGCTTTAAAGAGTCACCTGGAAAATGAAGAAGTGTTCTGGTGTTGAAATATATGGCTATGACTCACCAGGAGTTACCAAAGTGAAACTCGTAAATTTTGTTTTGTTGCTCTTCTGGACACACACAGCTTGGAGTTGTGGGATGTGTGTCTGGGGTGGTCTCTGTCTTTGTGCTGTCAGATGTTGGTAGGCTGTGTTCTAGAAGGACATGTGTGCTACATTATATGTTGGGAAAAGTTCTTTGTGATATTTCAGTATCTCCTACTCCACCCTTCTGCCTTTTGGGAAATTTTTTACTTTAATGTAAAATTAAGACAATTTTTGCTAAGGTAGTGAAATACATAAACATATAAATTGTCTTTAAAACCTGTAGACTGTAGATGCTATGGACTCCTCTGATTTCCTGAATACTTTCAAAGAATGGACTTCCTGTGAAGAACCATTTTGTTGCTTGACTCAACTAGAGCCCATGGCAATGTGTGTGGTATCGACACCACAGACATCTGTACTGTGGGCATCAGTTGCAGGCTTGAAGAAGCTTTGTTAAGTTAAGTGGTCAAGTGTTCTCAAGTTTGAAATCCACCATCTCCTAAATTATGTCAAACTCCTTTTATGGTCCCACGGGCACTTACAAATTATAGTAAAATATGAAAAACACAGAATTTTCAGCATTTTTAAGTGAAGAGTAAAATGGGATTGAATATACTTACAATGTAACAACTGGCCACCTCCTTCCATCTTTATAACTCTTTATTTTCCTAAACCAGCCTCAGTGTAGTTTACTCAACAACTTAGTGTTCTGTCCCTTGACCACTCTGTGCCCTGACTCTGGATTTTATTTCCCTACAGACATCATGGAAAGAGAATCATGCAGATTATCTCTTGTGTATGCCCCATAATTGAGGTTTGTGTATGCCCCATAATTGAGGTTAACATATTATTATTGAATTCACTATTTCCAGGTGTTAGTGTTAGGAGGAACCGTCAGGTCAGAGTATGATTGTTACCTCTCACATTTGTATAAAAAGATAGTTTTACTTAATGTGTATGAAGAAGAATCCTGAATATGAATTCTATACCAATGTATCAAAATTAAGCTTATTTCAAAATGTCATTTATTTCAAAAGTGTTGTTTTTCATTTTGGAAGCTGCTATCTTCCACATCCTGTTTACTCAGGTAATTAAGTTTATTATTTCTCAAGTTTCTGATGGGGTTGAAGACCAGATAGGTTAGTGTTACAATTAGGCTTTGTTGCTTAGGGGTTAAGTTGTTCTTAGATCTAGGTAGAGGTTTTTTAGGTTGACGGAGATGAGATACGATAGATATTGATTTGCCTTCACAATTGTAAACTCACTAAGATAGGAAAGATGGTTTCTTCAAGGTTGCCAAATACAGATAAGCAGAACACTATGAATGAGACATTTAAATAATTCCTAATAGTTTTGGGGTCCTTCTTGATATAGGTAGTTTATTGTATATGTGTAATAATATAGATGTATATGTAAAAGTGTAAAAAAATAATTTTAAAGGGTATTTTAAAGACCCGAAGCTGTTTGGAAATAAATACCCACAAGCTGTATCTTTGAAGTCATCTCTTCTCCCCATTTGATCTAACCTTATTCAAAAAAACTGTCTGCCCACTCTGTAACAGTCTATTTGCTTTAAAGCCCACTTTATTTTATTTTGTGTCCTCGAAGGGCTTTATATGTTTACAAAATGTTAACCTTGTTTTCCTGAGAATATTATGGCCTGTGTGGGCTACCTTCCCTAACTCCTTTCTGAAAGCTTAGACCTGTGGGTGCCTGATTCGTTCCCTGTAAGTGAACCTTCCTACTGATCCTGCTGTCAATACATTCTTACCATATCATCAGTCATCCTGACCAGCATGTGCCAATACCTTACTGACTTATTCCATTCTGTGTTTATCATGATTAAAAAAGAACATGAAGAGGAAATTACATAGACTAAAGTTTCTGCTTGCATGTGTGATAAATAATGAATAGACTAACATGTGCATACATCAGTACCCTATAAGTCTTCCAGTTTCTAGAGAGAGAGAGACAGAGACAGAGACAGAGAGAGACAGAGAGAGACAGAGAGAGAGACAGAGAGAGACAGAGACAGAGACAGAGACAGAGAGAGACAGAGAGAGAGACAGAGACAGAGACAGAGAGAGAGACAGAGAGACAGAGAGACAGAGACAGAGACAGAGACAGAGGAGAACGAGAAAGCAGAAAGTGAGTTGCTGCAGGTATGAGTCTAGACCTATCTCTTCCCTCTCTCCTCCTTTCTCCCTTCCTCTCCCCAACCCCTTCCATCTTCTTTTCTTTTCCTCTCCCTCTTCTCTTTCCTTTCCTCCATCTTCCTTCTCTCTTCTCTCTCCTCCTCTCTCATTTCTTCTATTCTGTCTCTTCTCTCTTAAGTTCAATTAATCATTGCAAATTATCCCCCTACCTTTATTGAAGAAGCAATCATCAGTTATAAGAACAAGACCAGTAAACAAAGAATGTTGCTCAAGTCATGAATAAGCAGCAAGTCCCTCTTAGCCTCTTATCAGGAGCATGTTCTGTTTCTGCCCCATTATACCACCTTGGAGGAGCACATCGTCTGTACCTTCAAGTTTCTCCCTAACTTAGCAAAAATTAAAATTCAGTAAGAAGAAAGATTAAGTTACATTTTATAAACATGAGTGACAGATATCTCAAATAATTTACCAATTCCAGCCTAGATTCAATGACTTAATTCTGGCACATATTTTAGAAGTAAGAAGTCTGCTCATAATTATGTGTGGTTTAAATTATTTATTTTCTGAAATTTTAAAGAAAAGAGAGAAAATTTGATTATGATGTATATTCTTAAGCTAGGCAATTGATAGCTTATATTCTCAATTATTGCCTCTTTGTGAAATTTCTAGATTTTTTTTCTGGAACTGGGTGTCCAAGCTCTCTTTTTCT
>OU015751.1:78847348-78871200 GCA_907169655.1 Acomys percivali | reverse complement strand
TGTATCTGTGTCTATGTGTGTCTGTGTGAGTATGTGTGGTGTGTGTGTATCTGTATGTATCTGTGTGTATGTATATATATATGACTGTGGCGTGTGTGTGTGTGTGTGTGTGTGTGTGTGTGTGTGTGTGTGTGAGTGTGTGTATCAGTCTCCATGCTGGCAAACAATCTTTGGTCTCTGCAGGAGCAGCCAGTGCTCTTAAGCACTGAGATATTTCTCCAGCCCCATTTGTCTGGTTTTTAAGGAGAAACCAAGAAGCAACTTCACTTTCTACAAATGATACAGAGATGTATAAAAGAGTAATAGTGAGCGTGGGCTCTTTTTTGTAAACTAATTTTAACTACATTATTACATTGTTAGCCTCCTCTGGTCACTCCATCACCCAGTGTTAGGTTGACCGCACTACTGATGTAGAAATTGTCTTAGGTCTCTATTGCTGTGATAAACAGGAAGGACCCAAAGCAACTTAGGTAGGAAAGGGATGAATTCAGCTTCAGTCTGTGTTCCATCACAAAGGGAACTCAAGGCAGGATTTTTTTTTAATGTTTTGGGAGCCTGTAGAGCCTCCTCGACTGTCATTTTTAAAAAAAAAAACGTATTCAGATTAAATCCTGAGTGTTGATTGTTATTCCCTCATTTGTATCTTCCCCCACCCTGCTTCTCCCTATTCCCCTCCCTTAGCCCTCTGACAGAGGGCACCTCCTCCCCCACTATATGGTCACAGCTTATCAGGTCTCTTGTGGATGGCCTGCTTCCCCTTTCTTTGTGTGCTGTCAGGCTTGCCTCCCCACCAAGGGGAAGTGTCAAGTTGGGAGCACCAGAGTTCATGTTAGAGGCTTTCCCCACTCTCCCCACAACCGTGGAGACTAAGCTGTGAAGCTGTGCATTGGTTAGATCTGAACAGGGCTCTAGGTTCTAGGTTTACTGTGTGTATTGACATACTTGGTTGGTACAGCAGTTTGGGCAGGGCCCCCTGGGTCCAGATCCGCCAGCTCAAGGCAGGAATTTAAGGCATGAACCTGGACCAGGAGCTGTCGTGAAGGCTACTGAGGAACACTCCTTACTGGCTTGCTCTCCGTGGCTTGCTCGGATTGCTTTCTTACACCATCCAGGACGGCTGTGTAAGGGCAGTGTCTCCGGTGACTTGGGTTCTCTCACAGCAATCACCTGTCTAGGGGAAAAGTGGAAAAGCAGGGGGAGGGATAAAAGGACCTAGAGGTGACAAGAGCTCCACAAGAAGACTAACTGAGCCAACTAACTAGGGCCCAGAGACGCCTGTGGAATCTGAAGCACCAACCAAGGAGCATGCATGGACTGGACCTAGGTCCTCTACATAAGTGTAGCCAATGGGCAGGTCCTGTCTCTGACATGGACTCTGTTGCCTGCTTTTTGATCACTTTGCCCTGACTGGACTGCCTTGCCAGGCTACAGGGGAAGAGGATGAACTCAGTCCTGATGAGACTACATGAGCGGGGGTGGTTAGGTGGGGGAGCTCCCCTTTTATTGAGGAATAGGGAAGGGGAATGGGGAGGGAGAGTGAACCTGGGAGGAGAGGAGGGAGGGGCTATAACCAGGATGTAAAGTGAATAAATTAATTAAAATAAATTTTAAAGATGAAAATAAAAGCTGGAAAAATTAGAAAGAAAGAAAAAGCTAGCCAGACTTGCCTACTGGCCAGCCTTACTGAAGCAATTCCTCAATCAAGATTTCCTCTTTCCAGGTATGTTTAGGCTTGTGTCAAGATTACAAAAACAAAACAGCACAACAATTGTGTGTCACTCAACTTCTGTTTTTCTCCACCTTTGAGTGGATCATCTTGAATATACCCACCTTTACAGAAGATGTAACTCATTGTTTCTTTAATGACTTTACAACTCACCACTGACCCATCATTTATATTGCATCGTATCAAAGCTCTTTAGCTTGAAATTATTCTCACAACTATTTCCACAGACCTCTGAACTTGCTACTCATCTCTCCGCTGGAATAAATACCTGACAAAAGTAGCTGAAAGGAACAAAAGGTCTGTTTTTCTTACAGTTCTAGGAGATGTAGTACACTGCGTTGGGAAGGCATGCGCACAAAAGCAAGAGGCTCCTGGTCACATTGTGCCCACAGTCCACAAACAGAGGTCCAAGAATGCCTGTGCTCACCCAGCAGCCGTCCCTCTTCCATCCAGGCCATGAGATGCTATGGTTCACACTTGGTGAGTCTTCCCACTTCAGGCAACCTGACTTAGAGACTGCCTTATAGACAAGCCCAGAGAGTTTCCTCACGGTGAGTCTACTTCCCGCCAAGTCACTACTAGCCAGCACACTTCCCTTAGCATCATGTCTTCCAGGTAAGCCCATAGTCTTGAAAGTGACAGGATTTCTTTCTTTTTTTTCTTTTTCTTTTTTTTACTTTTTATTTATTTTTTCTTTTCTTTTTTTTATTTAATTAATTTATTCTTGTTACATCGTAATGGTTATCCCATCCCTTATATCCTCCCATTCTTCCCTTCCTCCCATTTTCCCCTTATTTCCCTCCCCTATGACTGTTCCTGAAAGGGATTACCTCCCTCTGTATATGCTCATAGGGTATCAAGTCTCTTCTCGGTGACCTGCTGTCTTTCCTCTAAGTGCCACCAGGTCTCCCCCTCCAGGAGACATGGTCAAATGTGAGGCACCAGAGTAAGTGAGAAAGTCATATCCCACTCTCCACTCAAGTGTGGAGACTGTTCTGACCATTGGCTAGATCTGGGTAGGGGTTTAAAGTTTACCGCTTGTATTGTCCTTGGCTGGTGCCTTAGTTTGAGTGGGACCCCTGGGCCCAAGTCTGCCTATCATAATGTTCTACTAGTAGGTTTCTAGGACCCTCTGGATCCTTCTACTTTGCTATTCTCCCATGGTTCTCTCATCTAGAGTCCCAATAGGGTGTCCTCCCCTCTGTCCCAGTTTCCTGGTAAGTGAAGGCTTTCGTGGGACATGCCCATTGGGCTAGTATGCAGATATAAGTGAATATATACCATTTGAGTCTTTCTGCTTCTGGCTTAACTCACTCATTATGATCATTTCTAGCTCAATCTGCTAAATGACACATGGGTCAGGGAAGAAATAAAGAAAGAAATCAAGGAGTTTCTGAAATTCAATGAAAATGAAGGATTTCTTTCAATCTGAGTCTGTGAGGTATTTTCCATCATTTACGTAGACCACAACTTAATTTATTAACTATGCAATTCATTTCTTTGAGATATGATCTCCCTGTGTGGCCATGGCTTGAACTCATGGCCATCCCCTAGCTTCAGACACCCTAGCACTGGAATGTAGGACTGCATCATGCTCAGCTTATACCTACCTGCCTTTCTTTGTCCATTTATCTGCTGATGGGCACATGGGCTCTCAGTAATGATGAAATGAGCATGGAGTAAAGACATCTCCTTCATATGCCAATCTCATTAGGGTATACCCAGAAGTAGACGTTCTAAATGGCGTGGGATTTCTACTTTCAGTTTCTTGAGGGAGATCCATACTTTTTCCTCTAAAATTTCTTACCAATTTATATCACTATAGCAGTGGACAACAGTTCCCTTTTATCCATATTCTCTCCAATTCATCATTTGTCTGTTTGATCATTCAAATAGGTGTGAGTTGCTATTTTATTTAACTTAAATTGTCTGAAGATTAAAAATGCTGAGTGCCATTTCAATGAAACTGTTGGGTATTCCTATCTCTTCTTTTAAGAGTTGTCTGCTAATTATAAAAATAAAAATAAAAAATGTTATTTCCTACCAATAAGTTGGGTGCTTATATATTTTGGATCTCAGTCTTCAGATCTATGGAGCCTGAATATTCTTCAATTGTTTAATTTTTTGTCTATTTGTCTGTTTGTTTTTATTTCTGATGTAGAAGTTTTTCTTTAAACATTCTTACAATGAAGCAAATACGTCTGTCAGATATATTGGGCCAGAAGGCTAAAGATGATACTCCAACATTATAGAGAGTGTTGTGTGACTGTTCAGGCAGTAAACTGTCTCAGTCATTTTTTTCATTTTGGAAGCTGCTGACTTGTACTGCAGGTTCACTCAGGTATTTAAGTTTTATCCCGTCTCAAGTCTCTGATGGATTTGAAGACCAAGAGTTTAGTCTTTCAATTAAGCTTCGTAGGTTAGGGGTTAAGATGTTTTTAGATCAAAATAGATATTTTAAGTTAATAGAGATGAGATGTGATAGATATTAATCTCCATTCAGAAATTTAGACCCAACAAGATAGGAAAGATGTTTACTTCAAGTTAGCCAAATACAAATGGCCAAGTGACTACGAATGTAATGTTTATATAATTCCTGATTTTCTCATGGTTCTTCCTGCTGTATATAGTTTATTTTACTCATGTGTAATAATATAAATGTATGTGTTAAAAAAGAAACATAATAAAAATATATCCAAAAAAAAACCCAAAAAACATCCTTACATTGGACTACGTGTGGTGACAAATGCCTTTAATCCTAGCACTTGGGCGGTGGATCTCTGTAAGTTTGAGGCCAGTCTGGTCTATATAGCAAGTTCCAGGACAACCAAGGCTACAATGAGATCCTGCCTCAAAAATAAACCTGTTTTTAATAAGGTTTATGTGTTTTTAATTTTCCTTTGAAATTTGAATCCTACTTGAAAAGAATCATGAACACCACTGTAGATCTTGCCCTCCACAGCTTCTTGTTGAAGACTTCCCATCTTGTCTCTTACGTTTGAGCCTTTCCCACAGTCTGAACTTTATATATGGTTTGAGATGAGAGCGCAATCTCATTCTTCTACACATGGAAACCCAGTTGTCCCAGCCAGGGTCTTTTTCTTCTGATGTGTGGGAAATGAGTAAACTATAAATACAGAGATCTATTTCTAAGTTTTCTGTTCTATTCCACTGATGGATGCTGATCATTTCTGTGACAGTCCCATGCTGTTTCCACTTCAGAAGCTTTAGAATACATGTTGAAGTCGAGAGTATGACACCTTCAATATTGTTCTCCTTGCCCTGATTGCTTTGTCTAAAAATCAATTTTAGAAATAAAACTATTCATAATATCATTAAAAGACGCCCATCAACTGACTCTGACATGAACTCTGGTGCCCCCTATTTGACCACTCCCCCTTGGTAGGGAGGCCTGGTGGCACCCAGAGGAAGGGTAAGCACACTACCAGGTTGAGACCTGACAGGCTGTGACCATATGGTGGGGGAGGAGGTCCCCTTCTGTCATAGACCTAGGGGAGGGGAATAGGGTGAAAGAGGGAGGGAGGGAGGGAAGATACAAGTGAGGGGATACAATTGAGATACAATCTGAATAAACTACTTAAATAAAAATAAAAAAAGATGCCCAACAGTAATTTTCAGCCAATGAGTGAGTGAACAGTCTATACACAAAAAATTATAAAGTGTTGATGAAATAAACAAAATAAAGGCACAAATAAATGGAGACATATGTCCATGTCCATGCACTGGGAGAATAAACACGGTTAAAAACCCTATGACTACCAAGCAGATGCCATAGAACTTTCCCATTTTGTTGTCACTGCTTTCTGAAGGAATGAGTCTGTGGTCACACGATGTGACTTGAGTCTCAGCCTTCTGAGTCACCAGCTCCCTTGCTAATATTTTTGTGAAGCAAATTTTAGTTTTAAAAATTATAAAATAGAAATAGTGATGGCTCTCTTAAGGAGTTTCTACAAAGAATGAGCCAGTTAATACTTACATTCTAAAAAAATGTCCAAAAAGTGTCTGATGAAGGACAAGCTAGATCAAGGTTGTCCAGATAAATAATAATTGCATCAAATAAAGTTAAGTGATTTACCATTACTGTCTTCTGCATATGGACATGGGCTATCCCTGTTTCTTTTTTAATTAATTTATTCTTGTTACATCTCAATGGTTATCCCATCCCTTGTATCCTCCCATTCTTCCCTCCCTCCCATTTCCCCTTATTCCCCTCCCCTATGACTGTTCCTGAGGGGGATTACCTCCCCCTATATATGCTCATAGGGTATCAAGTCTCTTCTTGGTAACCTGCTGTCCTTCCTCTGAGTGCCACCAGGTCTCCCCCTCCAGGGGACATGGTCAAATTTGAGGGACCAGAGTACGTTTTTATGTCCTTAAAATCTTACATCAGAGTTTTGTTATGTACGTTACCTTACATCCAGGACTTTCCTTTTGTAAGAATAGCTCTACACATTTGCATTTTATATTTACTATGCCTTTTCTTTTTGTATATGGATATCTGGTTGCTTCAACTCCAGTGGTGGAAAATGCTACTTTTTGCCTTTGGAATACTTTTGTTCCTTTGTCAAAGATCATTTACCTGTGTGGATCTGTTTCTGTATTAGAGTAACTTGTCTCCTCTCTTCTGTTCCCATGTCATCCACGTCATGATAGCTTCACAGGGAGTCTTCACTTTGGCAATACCCATCTTCAGCTTTGTTTAGCTGACTCTTCTGAATGCTTGGACTTTCCATACAAACTTGAGAACCAGTTTGTCAACATTCACAAGGAACACACACACACACACACACATACACACACACACACACATGCACAAGGGGTTCTGACTCAAATTTTGCTGAATCTATTGACCAAAATGGGAAGAGCTGACACATTAATAATTGATGCTGTCTTTCTACCCATGAACATAGGCTACCTCCCCATTTGTTTTGTGTTCTTGTTTCTGCTTTTGCTTTTGTTTTGAGACAGGGCTTCTCTGTGTTTCTCTGGCTGTCCTTGACTCACTTTGTAGACCAGGCTGGCCTTGAACTCACAGCAATCCATCTGCCTCTGCCTCCTGAGTGCTGAGAGTAAAGGCATGTGCCACTGCACTTGGCTTGTTTTGTATTCTTAAAATCAGAGATTTAGTTTTCCTCAGAGTTTATAAGTATATTTTTTTTACCAGAGTTATGCCTAAGTATTCCAATTTGTGAAGTTTATAATAGAAAATAATGTGTTTTAAATTCTATTGTTCATTGTTTAATGCAAAAGAAGACTGATTTTGGTACATTAACCTTGTATATGCAGCTTTGTTATCATCAAGTTGTTTCTGGAAGCATCTTTGTTGATAAATTTAGGTTCCCTACATAGATAGTCATGCCAGCTGTGAATGGCAGTTTTGTTGCTCTTTCCCCAATATGTGCACCATTTGTTTTATTTTCCCCATGGTATCATCTTCATTGTAATTCCCAGGATTATGGTATAGAAGTGGTGGTGAGAGTCTACATCCTTACCTTTACCATATTTGTGGATGAAACGTAGGCTTTTCATACTTTTTCATTTAAAAAATTTAATTTCTTATTAAATATCTTTTATATATATTTATATTATTCATAATTTTTCTTGTTCAAAAAGCTCCCTTCTTAGTTTTGTTTTCATCATAAACATTGTTACATTTCTGTCGAATGGATTTTCTATACCTGTTGATATGACCTTTTTTTTTTTTTACCTTGCTGCTGTGATAAATTGCATTAATTGATTTAGAAGGTTTGTGTAGCCTTCCATATCTGCAATGAATTATACTTCATGATGGTGTGTGATTCTCTAAATACCATTATAGGTTCTATGTGTTAATATTTTACTGAGAATATTCATGGCAAATATCTGTCTGCGGTGTTTATTCTCTTCTTGTCATGTACGCGTGTAGTTTGGAAATCAGGGTCATGTTAGCCACAAGGACCGAGAAAATGCAGGAGAGGTAATTTCTTCCTCACATGCTTGGTAGAATTCACCATTAGACCTTCATAGGCCCTGTGCTTAATTTGTTGATAGATTGTGAGTTGTTAATTCAGTTTCTTTAGCATACACTATACTGTTCAGATTGCCTGTTTCTTCTTATGTGTATTTGGGAAATTTCAAAGGATTTTTTTTTACATTATTAGAGATAAATTCGTGGGCACAAGCTTATTTATAAAATGCTTTTAATGCTTATTCTGCAAATATTCTGTGGTCCCCTTTTATTTCTGATATCAGTGATTTATAGCTTTTATTATTTAACTTAGCTGGAGATTTATCCATTTTATTGATATTTTCAAAGAGCTAGCTTTTTGTCTTAATTTATTTTCTCTATTGTTCTCCGGGCTCTATTTCATTAATCTCTCTTTTCACTTCATTATTTTTTTCATTCGTCTGCTGATTTTGGAATTTAATTTGCCTTCCTCATTTCTGCTTTCCTAAGGTAGAAGCTTAGATTATTGATTTTTAGACTTTTTATTTAATTATTTATTCATTCAAAAATAGAGATTCCACTTTGATAAGTTATACTTTTAACTTACCTGAAAGTATTTAAAATTATCTTGTTACTTGTCCTTGATCTACATTTGATTTAGTTGTATCTGTGGTTTTCTGGACACATCTTTCTGTTACTGATTTCTCTGTGGTCTGAGATGAGCCATCACTTGGTATCATCTTTCCAGTGTGGAAACGAGTTTGGAGCTGGGCTGTGTTGATGAACGCTGTTTGAGTTGGGAGGGATAGTTAATCGTCTTTGGCTGTGATGTCAGCTATACCCAGGTGATTTAGTGCTGTTGCACTGAACCTACGGACCTGCTGCTGTGAACCTGCCCATTTTCCCTGCTATAAAAGTGGTCTCACATGTCGCACGGACTTTTGGCAGGTTCTGTCTGAGTTATCTGGATGCTCTTCTGTCAGGTCTATGCACAATGCATCATATCTCCCTGGACTTCTATACTGTTGTCATTACTCAAAGCTTTTCTTTGCTTTGGAGGATTTTTTTTTTTTTGGGGGGGCTCTGAAGTCAGATAGGCTGAATTTAATATGGGTTAAAATGTATTTATTCTTAATGTATTTTTCTTTTTTAAGTAAAAAAAAAAAAAAGAAATTTGATTTGTGTGTCTTCTTTTTCTTTTATTATTGCCTGAGAATTTCATCCATGTACATAATGCTTTCATCAGACACACAACCCACCGCCTCTCCTCCAACTGCTCCACTGTATATTTCTCCATTCTTCACTCTTCATTTGCTCCATTTTCAAGCTCACTCCGTCCACTTAGAGCTGCCTGGACTTGATGTGTGTAGGACCAGGAGCTATTGGCAATTAGTGGTGGCTGAAGAAGGGAGAACCTGTTTTCTTTGGGGACAGGGCCCACTCATATATGCATGCCTGTTAACTTTGTTCTAGAAGTATACATGGTTTCCTATCTGCTATTATAGTATTACAGCATCATGAATACCTATGTCATGAGCTTCATTATTTCATGTTTGCACATAGTTTCCTAATCTTATTTCCTTCATTCGAGACCCATCCCACTTATTATTAGAGGGAGTCTTTATCTTTCTGGAAAATGGCTTTACTAAATTTAGATTCCTTGATAGGCTGTTTGTGTTTTATTGTGTCTTTGAGTACTCTGAATGTACCCCTGGTTCCCACTGGGCTTGCCATATCTCTACTGACAATATGCCGATAATTTTTTTTTCCAAGCAAGGTTCTGAACTTTAAGGAGTTTTCCTTATTGAATAAAAATGTCAATGATGTGATGGGGAAAAAAACCAAGCAAATCTCCAGTCCTTGTTTCAACCTTGTCTCATCTAAACAGAAAGCATCCTTGTCTGCAGTACAGAGCAAGGTCCCTTGATACTACTGTGGGAACGGGATTAAGGATGAACAAGGTCCCTGGGTACGACTGGGCAAAGGTGACTCAGGATGCCATATCTGGTGACTGGAAGGGAAGGGAAGGGAAGCCTGGCACAATGCTGGGAGAGGGAACTGGGCTTCCATTCTTGGTGACACATGGGGCAGTGCTGCTGTACTTGCTGAGCATTCAACCACTTGAGGATGCAGTGCATATGGAAGCAGCATGAGCACTGTCCCCACACCAGGGGCCAGTCATCAACAGGCACCTTACAGAATGAGCAGCAGCCATTAAACACCATCCTGCAGATGCTGAAGTTCTCACCATTGGCTACCCAGAGCCAAGGGAACCACACCATTCCAACACTTAATTTTCACCTTCATAGCAGCAGAGTCTGTGACCTCAGAGACACTGTACATGGTCACTGTGAGACATTCCTGCCAATAATATTAACAATGTCTTTTGTCTATTGTCTTACAGATGTTTTTGAACATCTGAAAGTTTAGTTACAGTGTGGAGTATTAGCATGCTACTGAGTTACCTTTCATGAAATTAATGGAACTTATGAAGCTACATGTCCATATTCTATCCAAAGCCTTTGTCTAGTCCTGACTACTTGACCTTGGGCAATAGGTCAGTGTATTATCTACTTTCCTCATTCTAGTAATAAAGCATGTGATAAAGAGACTTAAGAAATAAATATTTATTGTGGCTCTTGACTGGAGGGTACAGTCCATAATTACAGAGGATTTGTCATGACAAGGGTGGCTTGCCACATTGTATCTATAGTCAGGAAAACAAACGCTGGTGCTCAGCTTGCTCTCTCCTTCCTGTTCAATCACAGACTCCTGTCCATGGAATGTGACACCTACATTTCGTCTGAGTCTTCCACTCTCAGATACACTTCACTAAAAACGTACTCACACATAACTCAGATGTCCCCCCATGTGATTCTAAATCCACCCTATTGGTCACCATGATTAATCATATGGTGTGGCTATGGGGCAAATGCTCATTTTGAGCTCAATGGGGAGAGGGTTTGGTCCAGGTACATAAAGAGTAGATTTACTTTTGACCCCTTTGGGGCTCCTCTAGGCAACTTGGTGCATTTCTGAGATGGACAGAACTGGTCCCAGACTATGTCCTACAAGTAACTGAGCCACAAGGATGCACCATGGTCCTCTGCAGAAGAATTCTGTAGACGTGTCTTTGAGAACGCAGTCACATGTCTCCTGATGGGGAAGGGAGCTCTGAGATCACAGGTGATAGGGTCTAGCACCAACTTGGTGAGGCATTTGAGATCTGTGTAGGAGCAAAGCCAGTGTTCCTGTCTGCAGAGGTCTTAAGCTGGTTCACTGTCTGGCCTATTAAAGAGCTAGACCATTTCTGAGATTGTATCTGAGAAAGCCTAGATTTGAGTTTTAGGGGCATTTCTGGTTTCTCGTGGCAAACTCAGATCAACTTGTCTCCTTCTGGGTCCCAATACAACACTTCCCAATGGCCTCAGCTGAGAGGTAGCGGTGCTAAATTCTAGAGCCATTTCAAGGGTTATAAAACATGAAGAGAAGGCCTGTATCCTGAGGTTCAGAGTCACCTGACTCCTTCTGAACTCCCTCACCAGTATTTCCGGCTGCAAGTGCCAAGCCAAAGGAGGTGACAGAAAAGCCCCTGTGGGCCCAGGTCTACTTCTGGTTGAAGGACGGATTGCTGTCTATGACTGTGTGGTCTCCAGTGTCTGGTTTCAAGGTGATCTTTCCAATCCCCAAGCTCCTTTGAAACTCTGCAACATTCTGCCTGAACCCCAAGACCCCCACAAAGCTGCTAGGTCTGTAGAAGCTATGGAGTTGTTGTTGTTGTTTGGAAATATGGGTGGGTCCTTTTTGTTCTATCATTTCGGGTCATCCTTTCACACTTCTCATTTCTTTTTTCGTTGTGTTTGCCATTTACCTCACATTTTTAATTTTGTACTTACCAACTTTAGATTATTGACTACCTGCAGAAAATCACCACTTCCTCTGTTAGGATTTGAATAGGAAAAGTCCTCTTAGAACAGGCTGATGTATTGACAGGTTTGGTCCTAGCTGGTAGTGCTACTTTAGAACACAGTGCAAACATGATGGATGGGCCCAGGCTGGAAGGTTACTAGGAACATTCCAGGAAGGATATACCTGTCTCTGGCCCCTTCCTGTCTTTCTTTATGCTTCCTGGATGCCATGTGGTGAGCAGCTCCCTGTTCTGCACACTCTTCCATCATGATCCTATGCCTCACTATTGGCCCAAGCGCTGCCTAGGGCCCCACCTGAAATTGTGGGTCAAATCAGGAGAGATGGTTCAGAGGTTAAGAGCACTGATTGCTCTTCTAAATGTCTCATGTTCAGTTTCCAGCAACCACATGGTGGCTCATCTGCAATCAGATCTGGTGCCCTTTTGTGGTAGGCAGGTGAACATGTGGGCCGAATACTGTACAAATAATAAATACATCTTTTTTTTAAAAACCTGTTTTTCTCTTTTAAACTAATTTCTCTCAGGTATTTGTCAAAATGCCAGAAAGTAATAGTCTCTAATCTTGACATGCTGAGGCAAAAATGTAAATTAATTTAAGTATTAAGATATTTTAGAATTATTTTACTTTTTAAATTACATGTTTCTTATTTGTTTAAACATGTGTGAGCACAGGTAACCAAAGAGTATAGACAGAGGCATCATAAAGCCTTGTGAGCTGTTTGACAGGAATGCTGGTATCTGAACTCAGGTCCTCAGTAACAAAGTACACATTTCAAACCACTGAGCCATCCTTTCATCCCAATAACCAATGCTTTTTCATGTTTAAAGCTTTCACTGAAAGGTTTTGTTGGAGGAAACGTCAAGAAAATATAGCATAGGCTATTATTATACAATCATTTATGGTAGTATATAAATTCTAAGACACTATACAATGACCTTACTGATCTATGCTTGATCACTTTAATGCAACAAGTGTTCTTCTTTCCAAGTAAAATTCCTAATAGCTATCATCCAAAAAAGGAGGCATCTATAAAATAGTAGGTCAGTTCAGAAGTCGTTTGCTTATGTTAATTCACAAGGACCTTTTGCTTATAACAGTATCCTGACTACTGTAACCACTGAAAGCCGCCTTGCTCTACGCACATAATTTCTGCTGGTATCTTTAGAGGTTTCTGAAACATGATGAACTTATGGAATCCATTCATCTTTGGGAGCCAGCATATTTTAAGTAATAGAAAGAGCCTGGGAAATTCCTTATGTCCCATATATATTTTTTGTGGTCTTTTATCATTTGATTTATCAAGTTCAGAAGTATTATTCTAATAAACCAAGTGAACTCAGGAGAACAATGACATTTTTCTTTACAAGTAAACTAGGTCTTGAAATTGAATCCACATTGAAAAAAATGTAGATAAAGCACTTTAAACCCGAGAGGGGAAACACACATGCTTCTTTGGTCTGTGGTTTCAAACACGTATCATTGTTAGTTATTTTTTACTTCTATTTCTATGCAGTTATAGCTAAAGAAAAATATGCTTATGACTTGTGCCCTTTAGCTGTATTTTTATTCATGCATGACTTATCTTTAATAAGCACTAATAAGCAACGTGCAAGTATCTAAGAATAAACAATGAAGCTGGGCGTGATGGTGCACTCCTTAAAACTCAGCACTTGGGAGGCAGAGGCAGGTAGATACCTATAAGTTGGAGGCCAGCCCGATCTACAAAGAGAGTCCCAGACAGCCAGAGCTACACAGAGAAACCCTGTCTCAAAAACAAACAAACGAACAAACAAAAAAGTCTACACCATGTGAAGGATAATCTTACCATGGTATTTCAAGGTCATGCAAACACCACTTCAAAAGGCTGCATCCATCAAGACACAGATCCATCAATCAAAACCCTCAGGATGCAATCGTCTCAAACGCCCATCGTATGGAAAAAGTACTATAGGCAGCTTCTCAACACGGAGAACAACTGTTACCACCAGAAAGGGAGGCACCAGAAAGATGTTGTGTGTGGTAAAATGTAGAATAAACATGAGGGCCATCTGTGCCCCAACATTCAAGGGCCTGGGTGATACAGCCAGTTTAGTTAAACATTTTGGTCATTATTGTAAAAGAGTTTTTCTTTCTAATAGAATAATTCAAGAGAAAGCCTCTGTAGACTAGTTTCCTGTGGAGCACACAGGACTGTTTTAGCAAGGCCTGTACTGGGAAGAGTGAGTTGGAGGAAGGAGTGCCTATGTGTGGAGATCTCAGTTAGGAAGCCTTACCTGGAACCCGCAATGGCTCTGGGGGTACACCAGTGTGCTAAGGACAAGTGGGAGCTCTGGGTAGACAGAGAGGAAATAATTAGTGTTACAGGGCCCTAGACCTTAGCATGACTAGTGCCACGGTGGAACTACCCTTCAGGCCTTGGAAGCAGGCATGTAGGCAGCAATACTTGCCCAAAGGGGAATAGGGACCTAATCAATCAAAGTCCATAGTTTGGACTTTGGGAAAGTTCCTGAATGTACTAATTCTGCTTCTGACTTCCACCCTTCTACTCTGGCTAACTGTTATTGTTAACTGAGATGTGTCACCCCAAGACATGGTTTTCATGCTTGAAAGCTCACCCTGAGAAAGTCATGACTGCACTGTGGTCCTGAACACACAGTGTGGTCATCAGCCGCTAATACAGACTTTCTATTGACTTGACATCGCATCTGAGCAGTCGTCTCTGGTATACACCTCACGGTGTTAACAAGCCTGGCGATGTTTTGGATATGAAAATACAATATATAATGATGAGTTTCCTTATTGTGTTTGGGAGAGCTGGACAAGTAAGGATTAGTGTAGCAACTAAACATCTGTTGAGGAGAAACTAGGCTTGTCTCTTGTAACGGCCACATGTGTGACATCTTCTAATCTTCATGCTCTATGGTGGTTGCCATTATCGTACCATTTCACCAAGGGGAAAACCGAAGCCCACACTAAACGAAGAAACATTCTCAATTTCCTGCCTTTAAGAATGGTTGGGATTGGGATTTGACCTTTGAGTCCATTCGCTCACTCATTGCATCCTATATGTTTTATATAAGCAAATAAATAGCTGTACTAATATTGTACAATCACCGTAAAGTCAGAGCTTTGCTCCAGGTCTGCCCCGGGTGCAGTGGCTGAAGTGTCAAGTGCTTGACCGAACGGGCTGTCCCAGACTTTCTCACTCTTGAGCTACAAAGATCAGAGCATATGGTTAATTCACCCACAACATGTGTCTAAGCTAGATTCATCCAGGTGCCAAGTAACAATGGACAGGATGGGAAAACCAACCAAAACTTCTTTTGCCAAACATTTCTCTGCTAGGGAAAACCAGGTCAGAGAATGATGAGAGCATTTACAAGGCATGCCGGAAGGAAATGACATCAGTTTGCCGGAAGTGACATCAGCACGCCTCAACTGGTACCAGATGGGCAAGACTAGATGGAGAGTGACCTAGAAGGGACCGAAGTATGAGGAATTTTGGGCGTTGTTCCAGACGTGTGTGAGTCTCCTGGATGAACCTCCCATTGTTGGTACCTCCAACCACAGCTATGCTAATTTTTAGTTTAATCCCTTTAATGTGCTTTAATGCGAATATAAGCAAAGCTTGTCTATAAAAATATACACGGCCTAGTTTTAAAATTTGTCAACAGCACAGAAAAGTTCAGATGAAAATATCCATGTGCATATTTGAAGAGAAAATTAAAGCCGTTTAATACTGTCCCTGGCAGCTCTGAATGTATGAGGATAAATACGGATTTTATTTTCTCACTCGAATACTTTCCTAATTTGATGAGTAAGCTGAAAGAGCTGAAATGACAGCCATTAGAGGCTCTTCCAGAGGTGCTCAGAGCTTACTCACAGCTTGTGTTTTCTTTCTGGCAGCTTTGCGACTGTGTGCTCAGACAGATGTGCACTTTGTGTCTACAGTCAAGTCATCAGAGAGTGGCCTCGGATCCAGCCATGTCACAGCTGTGAAGTGGGGCATTCTCCAGACCAGGGGCCCCTGGGACAATTTAAAGAGGAAGATAATTTTCAGCCTGTGGGGGACTTAATCTATTTAGGGAAGGGTAAGGATAGAAGTATCCCGAGCTTAAAATATCACAGATGGAAAAGGAGCCAAGAGGGGGGAGTCAGAGGATTGACCTAAATTAATTGGATGCACTCCGCCTTCCCTCAGATTTCTGACTGATTCTTGTTGTTGTAGTAGTTGTTGTTTAGATGATGCCACCGACAAGAGAAAAACTCTCAAGTGACATGCTGTCTCGCTCACATGAGAATCACACCAAATAGCACTTCTCAGTGCCCAAGCTCCTGGGTATACATCTACAACACAGTGAAGGCTTGCACAAAATCAAACTGTTGAAGTTATTTTAATAGCTATAACCAGTTATTATAAGGCAGACAGGCCAAATATTCATGTTATCCTTTTAGGTTGAAACAAAATACTCTCTCACCATGAAAACAGATGCCAGTATGGTCCGATGAGCACATGTTTTGGGAGGTGATCACAGTACAAATGAAATCTAGAGCCCTTGGGTGATCTGTATGAACCAGGAAGAATTCATCCTGGTGTGTATCTGAATAATATGCCCATGAGCAGGATGGTCCAACATGACTGAAGAACACAGGTAAGCTCACCAACTCACTAAGAATCAGGAGAATTAAAAATGCCTCCTGTAGTTAATTAGTATGGTGTTAAACACAGTCGTGAGCTCAAACCACATTTCAATTTATTATCCATAATAATGTTCAAAACTAGAGTTGGGTACAGAGAAGAGTTTATGCATACCCAAAGGCTTGCTCGAATGGCCTGACTTCAAAACTTTACTGAGGAGACTTTTTATTTCATTTCTTCACTGGTCTTTGCATTAGCTGGACATAGGGGTGCACTATGCCCAATACTCAGGGGGCTTTGGCAGCAGGGTCATGCTTTAAGTCCAACCTAGCCTGTACAGTGAAACTGGGTCTCAAAACAAAACAAAACAAAGCTCCCTTCTCTTAAAATACTCCCAGGAAATGCTTCTAAGACCTTGGGTTAAGCTGTACAGGAAGTGCTGTTTCCCCTGCCTTTAGCACTTTTTAGTGGCATGAAACAGCCTAATATATAAAGATACAAATACTATAAATATATCATATTATATCATATCATATACTATATTAAATTCATTATATAATATATACTAATTGAACATATATTTATCTATATTATCATATATACATATATATTAAATTTTGTGGGTACCACAGATTGGGCATTGTGTCTCACATATGCTAGGAAAAAGTTCCATGGCTGAATTAAACCCTTATCCTCCGACACACTTTATTACAAGACATAAATTTTCTTTTAAATTACAAAAGTCATTTTGTCACTATAGGTTAGTGTCCTCTTCCTGTCAATAGGTTACAGCAATGACATCCCTCAATCAATGTGTAAATATATTGGCATCAGCTTATATGCAAAGCTCTGGTTGGTTTAAGCAGTGAACAGACACAGACATTGAAGGGAGCTACTCAGAGATGGAATGAAACCAAAGCACTTGGAGGAGAAGGATCAAACAACAGAGAGAAGTCAGGCAAGGGTGGGCTTAAAAAAAAGCCTCCCCAGGCCTCCTTCTTGCTGCCATCTAGAGGGAGTGCTGGTCCTCCTGAGAGTCCACGACTGAGAACCCTAGTGACCCCTGGCCCCATTTCCACTCAAACAAGATGAAAGAAAGGATCACGAACCAGGAAACACTTACCAAACCACAGGCACCAGTGCACATTTGTGGGAAAGGAACTGCTGGCAGAAAGAAGAACAAAGAATGTGCTTCACAGAACAGCCACAGCAGACAGCAACAGCAACAACAAATGCACTTCTCCTTAAAGAAGTTAGGGGTAAACAATATCTCTTATGGTTCCTGGTTATCAACTCCTTCTCCAAGAAGAGACCCTCCCGTAACAGAGCTTGCTTCCTTAGAAAAGGCTCCCACACTGTAGTCTTTCTTTCCTAAATGCAAGTGTGTTATACCACACACCATCATATGAGTTTGAATTCCATTACATCAGTCTTCAGTGGACATAAATTCTGAGGCACAAAAGTGAAATGCATTCAATAGTTAAAGAGGGCGTTGAATAATGATATCAAGTTGTCAGGGGATCATCTTGCTTACATAATAGTTTATATATATATATATATATATATATATATATATATATTAATTGTCATCCATGTTTATTTGGTCTTTCTACTTATTGCATAAGTACAAAAGAGCCCAGAACTCATGAGGAAGTCTTAATTGTTTCTTTTGTTATTTTCAAATTTGTATTTAAATAGTGCATCAAAGCCATGCACTATACTGTTTTGTTGTGAAGTATAAAACTAAAAATGCCTTCAACACACCAGATTTTGGACATGCCAGAAGCTCTGCATCTGTCTGGAACATCTCTGTGTTCCAGTGTCTTAGGGAGGCCTTGTAGGGTATAAAGTCCTAGCTCACTTCCTGGTTTGAAAACCTACCAAACCCACTAATCCCTGAACTTGAAAACCCACCAGTTCCCACTCTGGAAATCTCCACCCTAGGAAACCCTCCCCCCACCTCACACACACACACACACACACACACAAGAACCCTATATACTATCTGACTCTAGCTCAGCGTCCAGTTGCTTCTTTCCCAAGCAGAGCCAGCCACCTTCTTGTGCCCTTTCCATGAAATGCCTTGTGTGAGGTTTGTTGTGGAGCATGATTTTGTGGTATTTCTTGGCTCCCAATTGCCAGGATGCCCTTAATTTCAGAGCTGTGACACTGGTATATACAATTCTCCCCTCAGAGCTATAACACTTCTATTGGGGAAGCCTTTTCCCTGGGAGCTGTAACACTTACAGGCCTTCTTTGTATGTTTTCAGAGATGTAAGCCCTGGGATCTTTGCATAGCGTAGATTCATTTCTTATTGCATCATCCAGAGAATCATCCAGTTGCCTATCAAATGACATCAACAGTGTCAGAGCATCAGATTCTGAATTTTCAGTTAGAAGGACCTGGAAAGGAGATGAATTATACTAAACTTGGGAAGGAAATACTGAATCGAGCTTTAGAATAGATGCTAATAGAAATAAGACACTGTAGGAGGAGGGTGATGGCAGGTAGATCATTAGATGACAAATCAAGCCTGGTGATTTGTGCTGTTAATATTTCCTAATTTCCTCAATCTCATCTGGACTGAGGTAGAATCTACCACTGTTCAAGCTCTTTTTATAAAATCATGTTTGTTTCTCAGTTTCTCTTTTAACCAGGCTATCACAGAAATAATTGAGATGACATTATATTATATTACATTATATTGTATTATGTTATATCATATTATATTATAGTGATTATAATATATTATATGTTAATAATAAGCTCCACACCACAATAACTGAGCAGTTATTAATCTATTCTTAGCCCTCTAAGCTAATTTTGCTTACATCCCAGAGATATTTGCACTTTATTGCTTTCCCGAGCGGTCTCCTCTCTCCTGATGTCTTCAGAACTTCTCCTGGTTGAACCACCTGCTTCCTCCTCTAACTCCTCCTCCCCTGGCTGGGAGGAAGGCCAGCCCTATTCTCTGTCCTGCTCAGTAATTGGCTATAGGCTGATTTATTGGCATATCAGGGGACAATTAGGGAGCAGTGCTTACACAGCATTGAAATGGGATATTCTCAGAACAAGCATTGCAACCAGATATGGGGGAGGGGTACAGAAATCAGCATTTGAGTTACACAATAACCTTATGCCTACACATCACAAAGAGTATGGTGAGACTACAAAGGGCCATCAGGTTTGAATGTGGGGTTGTACACTTGGACATTCTTGCCAATTTACTGGTTCTTCTGCCAGGCTCAAAGCACCTCCATTCCCACTGATGTTTTTACAGTTAAAATTCCCGGAGCTAGGGACCAATCACTTGTTCATTCCATAGCTACAGATGCCAATCTCTTGAGTTGGTAACTGGTTTCACCAAGTCTTCAGGGGCAGATTTTGTTAACCTTGTGGGTGGCCAGACTCATGTGGGTTCCCATGTGCCATGGTTCTTAATTGCTCCATCTTCAGTATCCCTCAAAGTTGCCATCCTTTGGATTTACAGATGCCAGCTACATTAAGACCATCGGCCAAGTGGCAGCACTATGATAAAACACCTGAGGCAATCAGCGTAGAAGGGAGAGAGGTTTATACTCACAGTTTCAGGGTTGATCACCCTATTGAGAGCACGGAGGGAGGAAATGTGTCCTAGCCCAGTATCTCATTCAAGGCAACTTTCAGAGTGACTTCACTTCCTTCCACTTATTCTTAACTGATAAAAGTTCCACTACCTGCCTAAGAGTGCACAGCCCAAGAGTGCGCAGGCTGGGGTCCAAGCTAAGATCCAAATAACAGCAATCTGCTCACACAATCCTGTAAGGTATATATTTTTGGCCATAGTTTTTATAGGATTTATCATACATAAACTTGATGGCCCCAATGCTGTGAAAATAAGGTCTCATACAGAATATCAGACCTAAAAAGATGCTTCAAGAATTGTGTGAACCATAGTTAGTGGCTGATTTGTCCAAAATCTGAGACCAATATTCCAACCTTTCTAAATAACACTAAAGTTTTTAGATTCAGGTGGCTTATCCTTTCTTCCAACAAGCCTTGATAAATTAAAAATTCCCCAAAGATGCCAATTTATACTTTTTCTTTTCTTTCTACAAATAGTGAAACTGTTGCTGAAATATTTTATTCTGATCTTTTAAAAACGTTTTAAAAAATGAAACATCAACAGATAGCATTGGCTTCTGATATCTCCACTTTAGTTTGTTTCATTACATAAAGGTTTGTAATGGTTTTCATTTTTTATTCTACCAGTTAAAATGTTTTGAGACCCGAAGCATCATAACACCTATAAATGTGCACCTTGAAGGAAAACACATCTGCTTACGTGAGCTTTGTAAGCCTGGGCAAACTTAATTTCCCCCTGGTAAGTTAATAATATAATTTGCTCCCAAGTTCTATTGGGAAAATTTGGTAAAATATAAATCCTCTATCTTACTGCAATTTTAGTATTCAAGTAATGGAAGTTACTAGTGTGTCAATGCCTCTGAAGTAGGTGGGCTTTTGGATTGGGACCTGGGAAGTTGAACAAGGACAATATTATTTAATGTTCACTTCCCTCTTTCATAAAATCATTTTGTTTTAGTTTTTGAACAATGTAGTGATTGAATAGGAATGGGTCCTGTAGACTCATGTTTTTGAATGCTTGGCCAATAGGGAGTGGCACTATCAGGAGTTGTGGCCTTGTTGAAGTAGACGTGACCTTGTTGGAGGAAGTGTGTCACTATGGGACAAGGTTTGAGGTCTCCTGTGTGCAAGATACACCCAGTGTGGCACACAGTCTCCTACTGCTGTCTGCAGATCAAGACGTAGAACTCTCAGCTTCTTCTGCAGCACCATGTCTGCCTGCATAATGCCATGTTTCTCACCATGAGGACAATGGACTAAACCTCTGAACCTGTAAGCCAGCTGCAATTAAACGATTTCCTTTATAAGAGTCATCGTGGTCATGACGTCTCCTCACAGCCATAAAACCTTAACTAAGACAATCAAATAAGTGTGTTCTTAGCAGGTATGGTGACTCACATCTATAATCTCAGCACCTGGGAGGCTAAGGCATGAAGGCTGTCAATAGTTCGAAGGTAGCCTGGACGACATTGGTCCATCCCATGGTAACCTGAACTCCTGAGTGAGACCTTGTATCAAAAACAAACAACAAAGAACATTCCAGTCTCCTCAGAACATCACCATGTTCCTCACACTATTTCTGTGCCTGGCTTTCTCCTGTTTTCTTTGTCTTCCTTCTTCCACGAAAGACAACTGAAATTATATCATCAATAATCTTGGTTCGTGACAACTTCTCTTTTCTACTGTTAAGGTGAGCAGCTTTTCCCATGTTTTAAGGAATCATGGATGCAGAATTCATATTATGAAGATTCTTTTCTTCCACAGTTGCTGCCAGCAGCTGATGGATACCTTTGACACATGGCTGCTGGCCTGTGTGTCCAACTTCTGTCATAAAAGGTACTCCCCCTGCTAAAAAGAGGAGCTGAGATGCCGGCTTAGCCTATCGAGAAGGGACACTGAGTTCTGCTTCTGTCCTTGTGGAACATCTGTACAGTGCTTGTTATGGCAACTCTGCCTTCTCCTGGCTAAAGAATGGTTTATTTAATAAAACCATTTGTCTAGACAGATGTCTGTTCAGAGCTGGAACCTTTTACAGTTCCTGCTAGGCCATTTTTCAACTCTTTATGAAGCTAACTGTTGGTAGAACACTCAAGTACTGATGGCCAGGTGACTGCACATGGCTCTTCCCTGGCCCAGCCTCTGTACGCCAGCTGTCCTAAGAACTTGGTTTTTCCTCTACTTTTTCACAGGTTGTTGTGTGACAGACTTCCTAGGGAGACACTGCGCACACATATGCTTATCGTAGACAGTGATCCCATGACAAACCGAAGTACAGATACCATCAAAGACCAACTTGGTGAGCCAGTGACGTTTACTGGTTACTTACGGGGATGTGGGTGAGGGGTTACTTACGGAAGCACAAAGGAACCAAAGACAGCTGCATCACCAAAGCTCATCCCAGCATGGGAGACATCCCACAAAATCTGGGAACCTGGAGCGCACTGCACAGCCTGCAGGCAGATCAGCAGGTTGGAGACCATCCTTTCCAGTGACTCAGCTTCTCTGAGCCTCTTCCAGACAGCTCAGCGGCTTCTGCTCTTGCAGGCTGTTTGGCTGGTCCTTGCTGCTTTCAGGTGGCTGGGCTTGTCTCAGAGTCTTCTGTGCAGCTAGACACCTCTGAGAGTGACTCGGTAGCTATTATTGTTTATTCTTGGAGAAGGAGGGGCCTAGTACATTTATTTAGTTTCAGGTTCTTCCTGAGCTTGGGAAGTCCTTTACTTTGTGTCTTAAGGGGCTTCTGGGCAGGATGGACTGTTTCCATCTCAGAGATAACTGCTACATACCAGAGGTGCAGCTTAAAGATCTTTAGTGCCTGCAGGTGGCCAGTGAACTTTTATTTTGGACCTCTGCCTGAATGTAGAACATTTAATCATGCCTAATTACAACACCAATGTGAGGCAGAAGGGTCACAGTATCAAGTTACATAAAACAAAGTATTATATTCTGTGCATTTATAAGGTCAGTGGAAAAAACCGTTCAGTATGATTTTACCTTGAAATAGATTCCATACCATAAAACTGCTGGCGATGAATTCATCTTGTTCTTCCTTTCACTGCCATTCAGACCACCTCTTTAATCGGGCTGCAATCTCCCTTATCGTCACCCTTTCATTCCCACAATGCTTAGACTCCTAACCTGAGTTCTGATTAATAAACTCACAGTGGTGCTCACAGCAGGACTTTAGACACACCTCCCCATGCTATAATTGAACTGACTTACTTGCCAAGCTAGACTTTTCATCCAGCGTCTCTCGGGCCTTTGGATCTTACCAAGTTATTGGCTCACTTGGCAGAATGTTACCAGTATATGTCTGTATCAAGTATTAAAGTATTTTCTTTTTTTTTCCCGACATCACAGATAATGATGGCTCCCATCACAGAACTCTATCTGGACATATGCCTTCATCCTTTTGAAGTGCAGCTTCCTAAGGATGCTCTTCATAGTTCCCTCCTCTTCCAGAAGCCCCCTCTTTCTTACTCTCCCTCTTTTCTCTTGCTCCATCCTCTATTCCTGCAGACGGGGGTGCAGTCAAGGTCTCTCCCCCTTTTAATTTATTTACTCTCTTCTCTCATGGTCACTCTCCACTCCTTATCTTTAGTTTGTAGTTCCTCCCTTGATGCTCCTGATTACAGATGAGAGCTGAGACTCACCAGGCCCTTGGCAGAAGCCAGCAGGAGCACAGGTCAGATAGCATTCTCCTGGACTCCCACGGCCTACTCATCCAGATGTTCAGACTGCATCCCGTCTCCCAGCTTCTGCCTGCCCTGTGCCTCCAGGACACACTCTGCATCCCAGCCTCCTCCGCCTCTGAACTGCCTGCAGGAGTTATTGCCGCAGACTCTGCAACCCCTCAGTGTCATCCCCAGACATCAGAAACATCTTCCTTCTCTTGGAGTTCACAAGTGAAAAGTGCCATGTGATTATGCAGACACTGCATGCGTGTGTGTGTGTGTGTGTGTGTGTGTGTGTGTGTGTGTGTGTGTGTG
>OU015751.1:78827994-78847338 GCA_907169655.1 Acomys percivali | reverse complement strand
TGTGTGTGTGTGTGTGTGTGTGTGTGTGTGTGTGTGTGTGTGTGTGTTAAAAGCCCCTGCTCACCAAGACGAGGAAATCGGTGCAGTGGAGGATCAAGAAATTGTAAAAGTCATCATGTAGCTCTTGGCTTTTAGGCTCAAAAAATATGGTCCAAATCCTTTTGTAGTGTGGTTACAAGTCTATCCTCAGTTCAAAACACTGACTTCAAACATAACCACTTCTCACATAGGTTAAGTATCTTTGGTAAAATTCACTGCATTTTTAAAAGGAAAATGTCAAAGGGCAAAAGCCTTGGAATTTGTAACTTAATGCATTTTCCTACCTGAATTTTCCCTCTTAGGGGAACTGAACGTTTACTTTTATAATCCTTGTGCAGGTGCGTTGCTTAAAAGGTGATTTGTTTCATTTTGCTCATTTGAGACAGGATCTTGCAGTGTAACCCAGGCTGACTTCAATTTTGCAATTTTCCTACCTCAGCCTCCACAGTCCTGGGATTACAAGCATGTGCCAGCACACCTGACTCTCAGTTTTACTTCTTAAAAAAAGAATATCTCTTCCATCAAATGCAAATACACTTGCAGACATTATGAGCTAATTAGAATTGTAAAATAACCACTTGTTAGTGTTTCTCTATATAGCTTTTTTTTTTCCAGTTGATTTTAAATTCGGGTGAAGACAGGAACACAAAGCTTCTGAAAACATGAAACTTCATGAATATCCCCTCTAGTTTCGGAGCAAAGACATTAATTCCTGGATGACTCCAGTCTGTCTGAATCATTAGGTTGTATATATTCACAGACAAATTAGCAGCCTGAAGAGCTAAAAGCTGAGTAGAACTACAAATAAACACTATGATCCTTCCAAACAACAAACGGCTTAAATTCTATTTACTCAATCTATTTCTGAATATTATGATTCATAGTATATCAAAATACATTAAAATAATTTCCACAATTAGACATATATTTCATAAAAACAATTTATAAAGCAGGAGTTTTTTTGGTAAGACATACTTCATATAAAAAATTGCTGAGACTCTTTACATCCCTGATATGGTCTCAGGGCAATGTTCAACACCATGAGGCCCTGAAGCTGTGATTGGAAAATTAGGGGGCAGGGGAAGAGAAGCTATGTATAAAGAGGAATTTTAATATCTAACTTCAATTTATCACAATATCTTCAATTGCCTCTCTAGATACATTTAAAATATCAGCACAATCAGGCCATGGCGTTTGCAGCACGTATTGAGTTAATATTACTCACCAGCGCTCTATTGGGCTCAGTAAGAGGCACATTTCTCACTTTGTAGAGGGGCTGGCTGTCTTCTAGAGAAAGTTCTACTTAGTAATAGAGTAATGCTGTTAGAAGTTACAAGCTCAGCACTCAGGAGACAGAGACAGGTGAATCGTTGTGAGTTGAGGCCAGCCTGGTCTACAAAGCGACTCCAGGACAAGCCAAGGCTAACACAGAGAGACACTTTCTCAAAACCGCCCCCCCCCCACCCCCAAAAAGGAAGTTACAAGTCTTGTTTCTCATTAATGAAACTGTAAAGAATGGCTTTGTTGGAATGAGTTAATTCTGCCCAACTGTGAATGAATTCACCGTGGAAAAGTTGCTCTTTAAACTGTAATACGGTGTTTTTTTAAAACCATCTCTGTGTCCTACAGGAGTGGAATCCTCAACTACACATTTTCCATATAGATTATTTCTGGTGTGGCCCCTTTATTTATTTATATGTGATTTTCTATCATCTTTTAGTATGGAAAATATTCTCCCTGAAGCCTCCTCAAGTGGCTTCTAGTGTGAAGCTGTACTTGCTGTTGGAGTCATCCAGTTATGTTGTAATTTACAAAGGCCTACTGAGAAACGCCTCAGGGGTTCAGCGGTGTTTCAGAAGAAACTGAGGAACACAGCCCCAAGCTAGGTGGAGGTGACCACAAGAGGGCTCTCTGAAGGAAGAGGATGGAGAGGAAGGAGGGTCTCGCCACTTTGCGAGTGTGTTTTTCAGAACCAAGGGAGACATTTCGGTAAAGCATCTTTCGTTTCAAAGACAGCCTTATGTTAATCAGTGAAATTGGTTGGTCTGCTATATCTAAAATAATGACAAAAAACATAGTTGTTTGCACTTTGTAGGTTGGATATTTTGGGTGGAGTAACAGCAATACTTCTAGAAACTATTTCACAATACAATATTTGTTGATTTCTGTCCTTTTCAAGATAGTAGGAGACTAAGCTGCTGTTTTTTCCTGCATTCTGAACTATCACCTCTTGTTTAAAAGGTGAATATATAATAATGTTTTTCACTAGCTCTACCACTGCCTATTGACTGATAGGACCCACTAGTTTGGTGTTGAACTTTCAGAGACTTGAGGTTAAACGAGTCAGTAGTGGGGTGCATGAAGGTCACAGGTTTTTTTTTTTTTTTTTTGGCTTGAGAGTGATACTATCCATACAAGCACTTGATGCTTTATGTGATGCTGTATATGGTTTTTAAAGCTATAATAAAGTGGGGGGAGGGGAGTGAAGCTATCCCTTCCTTCTCATGCTATGTAGTCACTCCAGCTAGTGAAAACTGAAGCTTGCTAGTAGGTCTCCTGAGCCAGGAATGGTCAGGGTGCTGCCTTCACGTTCTATCGAAGTAGTAAATCATCACTTCTCTGCAGTCACATGGGTCCTCAGAGACAACGAGGAATGAAGACTTGGAGAATCGCATCCACTAGACCTCGTCCGATTCGCCGAATGACCTTTCATCCCAGGCTTTGTGAGTTAGGTCAAACGACCTGTCTTCCTGGAAGAATTCCCTAAATCTTCATGCACAAGGTGTATGCGCATCTTTATTATAAAACTTAGAAATGTGGGCGTGTGGGGGAAGCAATTCTTCATCTAAGTAAGAAACTCTAGATTGTGACACGGAAAGCTAAAAAGCCAGGAGCAGAAAAAGAAGTTTTAAGTAAAAGAGATAACAGCAGAGTTGTTACCTTAGGGGTGAATTCAAGGAATTGAGACACAGATCTAATTTTAAAATACCATTCTGTAACTTCTTTATAAAAATGATTTGTGTCAGAAAATGTAAAAACTTTTTTAATCGAAAACACAAGACAGAAATAGAAAGTAAAATAAATATGTAATACTATGATGCAAAAATTGATTTACCAAAATGTATTTTCATCTCCAAAAAATCTGCTTCATTTGCTTACAGATCTCTTAGCCACTAGCTCCAGCTAATATGCGTTCAGTCATTGGCCCCTCCCCCGGGACTCTACTCTCACCTCATGGTGGCCACTTGATGATTTCCTGTAATATTTATACTTCAAAAGCTTAATGTTTTATCTCGGAGGAGATTATAAAATCTAGAGAATATATAAATTTTGTTTCAGAATTTTTTACAGAAATAGTACCTAGAAACACAACTAGGCATTCCATGTGTGGTATTTCAAGTTGGTTTAAGATAAAGCCAGGAAAAACAATGGAAAGAATACACTCGTGTGTGATTTTTCTCTTTCCTTATTGGTCATTCTACCTTCAGGCTTATTGTGTGTTGGCATTTGGTTTTGTTAATTTTCTCTACTTATCGTAGTGTTCATTTTCTAATTTTTGCTCTTTCCTTTTTGCATAATATTTGAGGTTTGTTTGTCTTAGGGTATAAGGTTAGGTTTGTAGTTTGAGCGAATTTTAATTAATGCTGAGATTACACGCATTTATCTCCACACATGGCTCTTTGTCTGTCTTGAAGCGTTTGCCCTGGAAATCCCCATCACTGCTGCGTTTGCTGTATTTCAGAAGCTCTGGCCAACATTTCTAAGTCCTGTCCCAGTTGCCTGGCAACTGTGTATTTGTTGGGGAGTGCTTGGGTAATTTCTCCTTTTAAAAACATCCCCGAGTCTGTACCTCACTCCCCCAAAGCTCCCTTTCTTCTCTCTCAGTATCAGCTGGATCAAGAAGCTCAGAGCTTCTCACCCTGGAACTTAAACTCAGCACCATTACACAGCAGTGGTTCTACATTGTCCTAACGCTGCGACTCTTAATATAGTTCTTTATGTTGTGGTGACCTCCGATTATCCCAGTTCATAAAGTTATGTTGTCTATATGTCATAACTGT
Organism: Acomys percivali; assembly: GCA_907169655.1. Taxonomy (NCBI): domain Eukaryota; kingdom Metazoa; phylum Chordata; class Mammalia; order Rodentia; family Muridae; genus Acomys; species Acomys percivali. Next base: position 78,843,238 of record OU015751.1, on the reverse strand, counting down.
AATTCAACTACTGTTATAAATCATAATGTAAATATTCTTGGAGATAGAGCTTTGCCAAAAGGGTCACAACCCACAGGTTGAGAACCACCATTATACAGTTTGTTTATTCACTTTGGAAAATTAGAATTTTGTATCCTAAATGTTGCTTAAAAATCCCGAGTGCTGGGATTAAAGGTGAATGCCACCACGCCCGGCTGAGGGATTTCTTCTTTAACTACAGCAAGTTTAGAATTTACATAGATGAAATTCTCATGAAGACATGTATATAATTATGTAGCTCACTGTCATTACCATGGCTGCAATATTCACAGTATTCTACCCTTGTCCATTTTGCTTAGGAGAGATGTTTTCATAATATCTTGACTTTGAAATATTTTCTAGGAAGAAATATTTGCTACATTTTTACATACTTCACTTCTGTAATCTTCTGAGACAAAACTGGTGTGGCGATAGGAGCATAAAGAATTAGGATAGAAATTCTTTTCAGAGATACCAGCACATATATTTCTGTAAAGGAAGTAATGTCTGAAACAGAAGCATTCCTGCTGTGAACACACTGGACCCTCCCACGTGATGCACAAAGCATCTCGGTTCCATATTCCAAGCAAGTCACAATTATCTCAGGAGCTCTTCATATGTAGAGATAATTTGTCTTGTGGGATGCATCTATCCACTCAGAATCTCTTGAGCATCAGACCCTTATCTAAACGGCAAGTACTTATGATAGGGCAATTCCTGTACCCTAAAAGCACAAATACACTAGACGCATGTTCTAGGCAGCCCTTCGTTTTAGAAGTCATGAAGACAGATCAGGGAGAAATGTTCACTCCCCATTTGCTCTGAGCTGGAATAATCTGGGCTGAAATGCTGATGGATCCTGGGTCAGACAGCGAAACCTCCCTTCACATCAAGTGCCTGTCAAGGTGGGTGTACCAATGATGGAGCACATTCTTGGGAATCCAAGTCATTGAAGGCTGTGAGCAGCCAAACAGATGTGGCTAGCATGTGGTTGATCAATGGTGGATTCACCTTATTCAGGACAGCTGTCTTCGGGGGAACCAGGGTCCGACTTCTCTTGATACAAGTCCGTTCATCTTCAATGTGTTACAACCATTATCTGATGGATCACTCCATAATTACACAGGCAAAATTCTCCCTAGGAATTCAAAGCTTATGTTTTAAGTCATCGTAGTAAAGCTAAGGAGAAGAAGCTCAGAGGAAGTACAGGAATAGCTACAGAAAACACATCTACTGCTATTGTTCAACCCTGGTTCTCAACCCACTGGTAAACAATCCTCAGTAGTTGTGTCTGAAATGAAAAATGAATACTGTATTATACATTATGGAGATGAAATACACTTTAGATTAAATCCATCTCAAATAAGTTTCCATTGCAAATTACCAAAGACTTTTCAACTAAATTATTAGTGTGCCTCTCCTTTTGGTGGTGAATGGTCCAATAGATCTTCGAGAGATCTAGGATGCAGGGCATATGTGGATTTTCTTTGTAGTAGCTTTTCTCTGGGTTTAATTTGCACTGCATACAATGAGCGCACTCTTACTATGCTTTTCCTGGGAACAGTGAAGTAAACTGCAGCAACAAGCTTAAGGGGAAACAGATTTAAGCTAGTTTGAGGGAAGATAAATAAAGGTTTTGAGACCATGCTCAAAAGACTGTTATGTCACAATGATATAGGTGTTCTCGCCATTTGGACATAAAAGTAGCTTATATTTTGGAAATAGTTGGTCCTACCTCATTGATTTACACTAGAAGTTTCAAGCGTCTCTCCATATAATTTGTTTTATTTAAATTTTTAATTTTGAGACTTTTATATATGAGTAATATATTTATATCAGTTTCACCCTTCTCCAACTCATGCCATGTCTCTCTCCCATTCCCTCCCAAGTTTACGGCCTCTTTTTAAATTATTATTGTTTTACACACTTTCAACTTATTGAAACTTATTTACACATGTATGTGTATGTGTGTGTGTGTGTGTGTGTGTGTGTGTGTGCATTTAGTGTTGCTCATATGGACCCAGGGATGACCACTAGGGATTAGACTAGCTATAAGGGAACTTGTCCCTGGAGAAGACTGATCGTCTGTAGCTCTTTACCCAGAGGCGGAGTCTTGTATAATTTTCCTGCATCCACACGTCAACATTGGCATGTGGGTTGTTGTATTATTCAGGTCCTGCTAGGGAACAGCATTTTGTGGCTGCAGCTTTCCTGCCGTGTCTAGGAGACACTGTCTCACAGCAGGAGTCCTAATGATCAGGCTCTTATAGTCTCTCTTCCATCAACAGGGCCAAGAGACTCTAGAGAATCTAGGTTACTGCCATTGTTTTTGGTTGCTCCAGAACTCGAACGAAGACCGTATTGCAGATGACAGCTTTCAGGACAGTATTTTTAAAGTTCTTCTTAATTAATTAAACCCATAGTAAATGGTAATGAATTGCTTGGTTTCTTTTCTTTCTTTTTACAAAACTTTTCATAACACATTTGATGCACTTCCTTAAAGAAGACATAACATTTTTAATTTAATTTTTTAATATATTCACTTCACATCCAAATTATAGCCTTCTCCCTCCTTCTCTCTCAGTCCTCTCCTCCTCTACAAACTGACCCAGCCTATCATGTCTCATCAGGGCTGCCTGCATCTTCTTCCTCTGTGCCGGGCAAGGGCATAGGAGCAGATGCTGAGACTTACAGCCAAACTTTGGACAGAGCATGGAAAGTCTTTTTTTAAATATAGTTTATTAATTTATTCATATTACATCTCAATTGTTATCCCATCCCTTGTATCCTCCCATTCCTCTCTCCTTCCCATTTCCCTCCTACTCCCCTCCCCTATGACTGTGACTGAGGGAGACTTACTCCCCCTTTATATGCTCATAAGGTATCAAGTCTCTTCTTGGTAGCATACTGTCCTTCCTCTGAGTGCCACCAGTCCTCCCCAACCAGGGGACATGGTCAAATATGGGGCACCAGAGTTCATGTGAAAGTCAGACCACACTCTCCACTCAACTGTGGAGAATGTCCTGTCCATTGGGTAGATCTGGGTAGGGGTTCGAAATTTACTGCATGTATTTTCCTTGGCTGGTGCCATAGTTTGAGGAGGACCCCTGGGCCCAGATCTGCCCATCATAATGATCTACTTGTAGGTTTCTAGGACCCTCTGGGTCCTTCTGTTTCCCCAATCTCTTGCATCTCTCACCTAGAGTCCCAATAGGAAGTCTTCCCCTGTATCCCACTTTCCTGTTAAGTGAAGGCTTTCTTGGGATATACCCCTTAGGCTAGTGGACAAATGGATTGAACTAGAAATGATCATAATGAGTGAGTTAACCCAGAAGCAGAAAGAGTCAAATGGTATATACTCACTTAGAGAGTGGGAAGTCTTATGGAGAAGTAGACAAGAGGGTAGTAGGACCCAGAGGGGACAGGAGCTCCACAAGAAGACCAACATTGCCAACAAATATGGGCCCAGGGGGGCCTGCAGAGACTGATGCACTAACCAAGGTCCATGCACAAGAAGACCTAGGCTCCCTGCTCAGATGCAGTCAATAGGCAACTCAGTCTCCATGTGGGTCCCCTAGGAAGGGGAGCAGCGGCTGTCTCTGCTATGGACTCTGTTGTTTATTCTTCGATTACTTCCCCCTGGCATAACATAGTTTTAAGATTTGTCTTATTTTTAAATGCGTGTGTATCAGCACTTTAGTGCAGTTGTTAGCAGATGCCAGAAGAGGACTCTGGATGCTGGGAACTGAACCTGGGTTCTCTGCTTTCTTAACTGCTGAGTCTTGTTACAGATAGTCTGGCTACACTCTGTTTGACTTTCTTTTTTCTTTTTCAGAAGCAGAGTTTCTCTGTGTACCCTTGGCTGTCCTAGACTCACCTTGTAGACTAGGCTAGCCTCAGACTCACGGAGATCCACCTGCTTCTGCCTTCCTGAGTGCTGGGATTACAGTTGTGTGCCACCTCATCCAGTTTTGTTTGATTTTTAAATACCATTTTATCAATGTTGATTTTTTAAAATAACGTAATATGTTAAAAATGACTCATAGTATAGAACCAAAAATGTAGTAAGTTTCTGTAACTTTCAGGAGCTTGGGATGCAACCAAAACAAGTATTTTAAAGTGTGTATGTGGTTGAAAACACATGACACAGGTAGCACGTGGGAAGACATACTAAAAGTGGATGCAGACCCTGAGGACCGAGCAGGCGGGCTCCCAGGCAAAGCATGATATGGTGATGTAGCTTCCTCTGACAGACAGTGCAGCTTGATAATTCTTGGAATTCTTTTTTTCTTCCATTTGCGAGGATTAGGTCTTAGGTGAAAATCCCCATCTTGAAGGAAGAAGGCAGGGGAGAGATCCAGCCTGTGGTGCGCAGGGGCACACACAGGTCACGGGAAAGGTACCAGGCTTCACAGACCTTCCTGTCCCACCAAGATCATGTAGAAGCAGCCTCCTTTTTGATCTCTTAAGAATAGGCTGCAGGATTTGCCTGGTGCAGGTAGGAAATGAGTCTGGGTTTAGAGACTTTAGTCTAAAATTTACTTAATCCCCATTAGTATTAGCCCTTGGTGAAGCTAAGGAATTAAGATAAGGTACAAAAGGCAGTACCATTTTATATATCCTGGCTAAAATCTGCCTTTATATTCTCCCTGGGTCTACTGACGACCCACTAGCACTGAAGATCAACTTACTTAGAGTTAATGTTCTAATAACATAGCAGACACTACTTCAACTAAAGCCATGGAAATAATTTACTTAAGCATGAAAACAACCAAACACCCTTACTCATTTCCTATCATTTAAAAAGAAACTTTAGGAAGAAAAAAAATTGTGTCCCTTGTATCAACTGTTATCAATATAGATGACTCTGGACCCCAGGTCTGGGAATAGGCTGCCCTACAGAACTGCGACCAAGCGTTCTCTCACATGCCAGTGACGAACATTCCTATGAACTAGAAGGGAGTGAGGCCATGGTTCTTTTTGGTGGAGCCACCTCTCATTCCCAGAGAATGTAAAGTCTGTATAAGAGGTCTATGACACAGTTTGGCTCTGCGTCTCCTCCGGGTAGCAGTTCTAGCACCTGCCTCTAACTGACTCAACTCTGTTCTTGCTGCTCATACCATCGAGGTGTCCGTTTTCCTCCATCCGGCTACACCTTCCAAAAGAGCTATAGAAACTGCAACAGGACAAGAAAAATTTGCATTTAACAACTTAACATCTCGTCATAAACATTACAATAATACACCCTAGAAAAATAGTGTCAGGGGAAAAAGAACACTCTGTGTTGTATATATGAAGTTAAAAATAAAATACCTGAGCTTGATATGTGGTTTGGCACTATAATAATTATTTCTGGCATGTGTATCTACACAATTACTCAAAGTAATGAATCATTTAAAAGTGAAGAATGTTTCTTCTTAGGACCATTTATGTAAATTGGATAGAGTGTTTTTTTAATAGCAGTAAGTGCTTTAAAATGCTTGTGAGATTGAGAGTGAGGAGATGAATCAGATCCACACCATCAACTAAAAAGTTGGTGTGGAGGCTGGAGAATCCCTGTGGCTCTATGCACAGCCAGTCCATCAGAAGCAGCAACAGACCCTGCCTCAACAAATAGGATGGGGAGTGATTGAAGATAACACCCAATAACTACCTCTGGCCTACACACACACACACACACACACACACACACACACACACACACATCAATGTGTACACAGGCACACACACACAGGCACATGTACACACATTCCCAAACACAGGCAATGCTGCATTTCTGAGAAAGTAAACTAGGTTACATGCGTTCTCCTTGAAGTGCAATTGAAGTATTTTAAGTGGCAAAGGATGTGGAGATGTTTGTGTAACTAATATGTCCCCTTTTACTATTCAGTGAACCAATGCAATCACTATGATGTAGTTTTATTTTTCCTTATGTGTATGTGAGTGTGTGCATGTGGATGCATGTGCCCATGGAGGCCAGAAGAGGGCATCAAAACTCCAGAACTAGGGTCACAAGTGAGTGTGAGCTGCTGGGAGGGATCTGAGGTCAGGCCCTCTAGACCTAACTAACTGCTGAGCCATTTGTCCAGCCCACGTGCAATATCTGTGAATGGTTACCTAGCGATTAACCCTCAGCACATATCTCCCTGCAGTCTGGTGTTCAGGGCTGCTGTTTTTATTACCTGCTAAACATCCTCTCCCCGCCTACCTTCCACTCCCCCCCCCCCACAAGTAGCTGTTGGAAGGTAGCAACACTTAGCTACAGTCTCCAGCCAAACTCTAACCAGTGTTCTCTGGGTGCTACTCAGTGAGAGATGTTTAATTCAGAGTTCTTTATGTAGGATATACTGCAGAATAAAGATGTGCATCCTTTAAAAAGGGACAATTGTCTTTGCCTATGTTACCTTCTTTCTCCCAGCTTATAAGGAATGAGATGTGAAAAGGAAGGAGTTTGGAGCGAGGGAGGAATAATAGGTGTCCAGGACTTAAGATGTGGAGTGAATGCTAACATTCTCCTTGTCCTCTGAGCCTTAAGCGCACCTAGGGGGCTGCCTCTTTGGTGGGCAGGACTGGGAGTTAAAGATGTCTCAAAATTATTAAGTACCTTCAAAGGAATGTGCTTGCTCAGTTTGAGTAAAGAACAGTTAAGACATAAGCCATCTGTTTCACGCAAGGCCAGAGTTTTGTGTTTAGACGTTGATGGTGTCTAACTTTGACATACACCCGGGGAAGGTCCAGCTCAAATGAAAATCTTTCAGGTGTTCTTACCTTAGTACATAACATCAACGGCTTAAAGCTTTGGGGAGTCAACGTCTGCATTTTGTTATAATTAAAGGATCTAATGGGGGAAACTGTGAGCGGCTGCTGCTCCTCTGGTTTGTGAGCGGCCGCTGCTGCTCCAGTTGACCCATGGCTATGCAGGCCTAGACTTCACCGACACGTTTCAAGGAAGGGTGTTTTAATGAAGGATGGAATTGCAGATAATTCATCCCATGCTGTGAGGTTAACCACAAGCCTCTTCAAAGTCACAAAATGTATTACTCCTGCCGCTGCACTGGGGCTGGAGACGGAGCCTACAACAGCGAGTGTTCTTTAGATTCTTCCTGACTTGACTTCATTGTAAGAAATAGCCTCGTTAGGTGGCCAGATTTCTTTCTTTCTGTCTATTTTTTTAAGTAGAAGGAATTTTCTTCCTGCCTTTTGCAGGACGCCTCATTTCACTGGTGTTCCAAAACACCTTGAGTTAATTCCCTGAAGGTGAAGGCTGGCCCTGGTCATGGAAAGCACCATTTCTTTGTGTTTTCAGTGGAAGTGATGTCCACCATCCCTGCTTGTCCCTGCAGTGGATGGAGCACTCTGTTCCCCTTGTTCATTCAGCAAATGTGGAGCCCTGGCCACACTCGTGAGGTGGGAAGATGGGTTGGAAACCTTAAATGCTCTCCTTCTCTCCACTGATTTCTGCAGGGCTGCTGCACTTTCCTCTTTAAGTTGACTGGCATTAATAGAAACATGGTTAGCAGCTGCCATTTCTAAGGGGGGCTGTGAAGGAAGGAGCCATTGAAAACAGACAGAATAATCCTTCTGTGTCTGAAAGCCACTTCAAGTATCTACAAAGATCCAAGAGGGAGCAGCGTGGGCTCCCGTGTGATAAAGAAAGCTGTTCCTGACAGACAGTCTAGGGTTAAAGAGGGAGATGAAGATCAGTCAGTAAGTAAAATGAAGAGTAAAATGCACCTGCTATCTATTTCCTGTCTACCTCTCACTTCCCGCTGTCTCCCAAGTTCTGCTGCTTCAAGCTGTTGGCCATCTCAGCTCAGTGTGCATGTGTGTGTGTGTGTGTGTGTGTGTGTGTGTGTGTGTGTGTGTGTGGTTGTGTGTGTGTACTGGGTGTGCTTTGCTCTATATCTGTGTTCCAGTCTTGAAGGCTGGGCGTGAAGAGGAAGGGAGACTAAGGTCTGCTTCAAACATCTGACCCGCTGTGGACTGTGGAGTGCTGCGTCACAGGCTGCTGAAGAAGGGTGGCATATTACATCCTGAAGATATTAAGTCTTAATCAGACACAAACCTAAGGAATTTGGGGCTGGTTTCCGAATAAAATTCAAATATTTCAATCTAATAATGTGTGTGCACAGAAAACACTGGGTGTAGTTATGTATATTTTCTGTTTACTTTTTTTTTTACATCTAACTTTGTGGCGTGGCATTGTAGTATGGCGAAAAGCTGTAACATTAAGATAATTAATCCAGATGACATCAATCCACCAGATTTTCTAGATAATGAAGTGTGGTAAAAAGAAAAGAGACTAGTAGAATAACCCCAAGGGCTGGCTGTGTGTTCACTCCTGGTAAGGAGTCTATTCTTAAAGGAAGCATGAAGAAGATAGCAATACATGAGGTAATTAGTAAGAGACTAGAAAAACAAGTTTAATTATTAAGTCAAAATTGTGGAATTTTTAAACAAAGAAGAATACTCATTTTAACAAAAATTACACAGGAGAGCAAACCATAAACTTAGTAGAATGGTCACTGTTGGGTCCATAGAGGACCCCCAAAATGGCAGTGCTGCTGACAGTGTCCTAAGTAACAGCCTGGGCCCTGCTGCAGGTAGGCCTATGACTGGGCAAACAAGATTGCTCGTCTGTAAAATGCAGAATTCCTCAGAAAATGCATACTTTGGATTTCTGTTTGTCAGGAAAAGCCATTATCCCTTATCCACCTTACCCATCCCTACTGGCCAACCACCTGCAGCCAAGGGCACCTATTCTGGATTAACTGAGACATCTAGTGACATATCAAAGCATCATGCTGCCTCCCAGGCTGCAACATTTCTCCTTCTGCTGTCTGTCCCTTTAAAACCAACATAGTGACACTCACAGGAAGAGTAAGCAGGCTACCAGGAAGCCTACCTGATAGGCTATGATCTTACAGAGGGGGACAAGGTCCCCTTCTGTCATACCTAGGGGAGGGAAATAGGATCAAAGAGGGAGGAAGAAGGAATGGGAAGATACAAGTGAGGGGATAACAAGTGAGATGTACTCTGAATAAATTACTTAAATAAAAAATTTTAAAAAAACCAACAACAATCACACCTAGACAAGAGACATATTAGTTTGCGAATTTAGATCGTCAAGTCTTTGAGTAGTAACAAATTTTCTTTTACAAGTCATTGGACAATAAAAGAATTGTGAGATAAATCCCAAATAAATCTGTCAAATTGAAAAAAAAACTGACCAAGTTTTCCCAAGGCCTGCTGGTCTCTGACCCAGCAAGGGAGAACCTGGCAGTTTGCTCCCCCAAATAAACTGTTGTTTCTCAGAGTGGTTGGGTTGGGTGGTTTCACTATGCCTCACGTACAGTGTACAGTGGCCTATCAGGGATGGGAGGAGCCCTATGGAAAAAAATGACAATAAGAGATGCCACAGGAGGAAGGATGGATGTGACTCTGGCCTAATTGGGATCTTAGTGCTCTGGAGGTGCTTTATGCAACAAAAATTTAAACATAATGAAAACTAAGGAGGACACAGGAAAAACCCCAAACTGCAATACAAATAATAAACAGATATCACTACATTGCAGAAAAAAAAAGTAGCACAACTGCCTGAAAGAGGCAAGGAAAATATTAGTCTAATTAATTCTAGAAAACAGCAATTTGAATCAACATGAGACCCTCCCCCCCAAAAAAAAGCATAAACGCAGAACTTCGACGCTGTGGTTAATAACATATCTTCACTAGGTTATGGGTTAGCAACCTGAAACTAATGTATGTTTAAAATATTACACATAACGAGGACCTGCCTTATATGGAGATGGTGTCTCTTTCTCCCAGGACTGTAGGAGGCTTGCACTTGCAAGGATCTTCAAGAGAAGGAAGCCAGTAAGCACACACTGCTGCTGTTCCATTCAAACCTGGCCTGCAGAGCTACGAAGCACACACAGGTAGCCTCAGGCTTTAAGCCACTGCTTTTACTTTTTTCTCACTCACAGTCCTGACAGTTATTCTGAGCTTTTGGAATAGATTTATGCTTCTATAGTGTGCTGCTGTACTTAGCCATGCTTTAAACTCCACATGTGGTAATAATGTTTGAAGGAGAAACAGCAATGTCCATATAAAACTTAATTCAAATAAGTTTTTCAGATGGATTAAATTTAAAAAAGATTTGTTAGTTTGTCTTTACTTATGTGTATCTATGTTTGTGTACATGGGGGGCGTTGTGTTAGTGCGTGTGTCTGCGTCTGTGTGTGAGTATGTGTGTGTCTGGGTACATCTGTGTATGTGTTTATACCTGTGTGTGACTGTGTGTGGAAGTTTGTGTATGTATCTGTGTGTGTGTGTGTGTGTGTGTGTGTGCATCTGTTTGTGTGACTGTGTGTATATGTATCTGCATGTGTGTGTTTGTGTGTGTGCATGTGTGTATATATCTCTGTGTGTATCTGCATATGGATTTGTGCATGTGTGTGTGAGTGTATGTGAACATGAGTGTATCTATGTGCATGTGTGTGTATGTATGTATGTATATGCACACATGTGCACATGTGTGTGTTTGTGTTTGTGTGTTTGTGTATGAGTTTGTGCATGTGCCAGTGCAGGGGTCTGTGAAGTCCAAAGAGGGAATTGAATCCTTTGGATCCATAGTTACAGGCAGCTGGGAATCTGTCAACATTCATGCTGGAAATTGAAGTGAGATCTGTCAGAGCAATAGGTGTTTGTAACCACTGAGCCATTTCTCCAGCCACAACCCTTTATGTAGACAGGATTTTAAAGAGTTCATCCTGACTTGCAGATCATGAGAATCTATGTGACTGGGTTGTATTTACTACACACAGACTGTTGGAAAATAAAGAGTCTGTTTCACACAGCTGCAAGAATTAGGCCCATCTCAACCATGTTCCAGTAGACTTTTTATATTATATTTTTCTTCTTAATATGTTTTCCCATTTTCATGTGTATGTCTGTGAGTGTGTGTGTGTGTGTGTGTGTGTGTGTGGTTGTGTACACATGCATGTGCAAACTTGAGGTTGATGTCAGAGGTCATCCTCCATTGCTCTTTCACCATAGTCATCAAAGAAAAGTCTCTCAAGCAAGCCTAGAATATGTGATGTGGCTGGTAACCCTAAAACGGGAATTCCATGTCTCTACTTCCTGAGGTAGAACCTAGTATTCACATAGATTCTGGGAATTTGAAGCCCTGTCCTCACACTTAACCACTGAGCCACTTCCTCAGTAAATCATTAAACATTACAGTCCACTACTGCGGGACCATAATGGCCCAAGATTAATGTGTGAAGGGTCAAGGAGAGGTTCAATCCTGATACCTCCTATGAGGACTGCAGGCTTTGGCCCTCTCTCCTCTCCCAGCCTGGAACCATGGCTGCCCCACCATCAACCCTAGTAAGGATGTACAGCCATGACAGTTATCAGGCCCCACTCCTTGGTTCGCCTCATACGGTTTTTAACCCTCATATCTCCACCCACTAAGCATGCAGATGAAACATCTTTCCATACTCCTGTTTTGACCAATTGTAAATGGTCACACAAACCTTGCCCCAGAGACTCTGTTCACCCTGCAGGGGCATAGAGACTACCACCCCCAATAAACTGAAACTTGGAACTTTTTCCCAGGTGTGTGTACTCCTTGCCAGTGCACTCACTATTGACTGAGACCCTGCATTGCACCCACAAATCCCTGCTGAGCTGCCCTCCCTCCAGCCCATTCTGGTGTACAACTAGCTGGCTATCCCAAGGGGGAGAATCAGTTCTCATGTCTTATTATTGACTATGCTTTTGAATCTCAACTTCTTAATCACTGAGCTATTATATATTTGCTGAGCATAAAGTTTTCTACCATTCACTCACACAGTTTTAAAAATAAAAGGCCACTGACCCATAGGACACACAATTTCATCCATAGATTAGTAAATCTATTTCTTGTCACCAAACCCTGGGCATATATGTTACTTTTTGTAAAATGGCTCATTAAAATGTTTTATTCTGGTTTTGTTCAGGAGAACTACCTAATGTTTGTTTCATTTTCACTCAATGACAGATCTTGCTTCTATTAAAATCTTTTTCTTTCTATGCTAAATGATCTTAGCTTTGCCAACTATTTTTTTAAGGCTGTAAATCATGTAGAACTTCTTTAATTAAAGTGTGAGAGGCTTACTTAAAGCATGCATGTTACAAATTACTTTTTAAAAATATACATAACTGAAATACCTAGTTGTAAGACTAGGGGGTTATCGAGGTTTGGGATCTATCTTCTTGAAGGCTGGAACAATATTGGATTAATGAGAAGCCCCATGGATACCTGGGTGATGGCAGTAGGCTTGAAGACCAAAGAGACATGTACTCCATGTACTCAAGGTTGCATAGTCTTGATTTATAAATTAAAAAAAAAGTTGGAGAGATGCCTCCATGGTTAAGATCACTTATTACTCTTTCAAAGAACTTGGGTTTCATTTCTCACATCTGTGTGATGGCTCACAAAAGTCCATAACACTTCTGACTGCAGCAGGCACCAGTCACACATGTGGTGCATAGAAATACACACAGGCAAAGACTTAAAATAAATACACATAAAATACCTCTTAGAAAATTTAAGAAACACGTATGAGGATAATTCAAACTAAGATGAGCTGTTTTGCCTACCTACCATGCCATTGTAGAAAACCTTCCTTTGTCCATATTGAACTGAACAAAGGGAGGCTAAGATAGCAGAGACCAAGAATCAGATTTTTGTTTCAAACAAAACAGGTGGTTTTACAGTGTAGATTATGAAAAAAATCTACAAGAAACACAAGGGTGATGGTATACATAGAACATTCAGAGAATTCTGGATTCGGTTGAGGCAGTCATTGGAATTTATTGTTTTGAGTTTATTGGATCCAGCACAGGAGTTATATTTATTCATGCTGCAGTAGTTACTTTTAATATATTATAGTAAAAAAATAAATGATTTAAATACCTGGTGCTTTCTTAAGGAAGACTCAATGACTTGGGCCCAAAATTCATTCCATTTAAATTCTCATATATTTTATGTCTACTGGAAAGTTTCCACAATCGTTGACCAAGTCAATTATTTTGGGCTTAGGAGAGGGTAAATCATATGACGTCTTGATTATGTGGCTATACTCATCAACTTGTTTTATCCCGTCTCCATTTTAGTATTTATATCTGTTTTGTCAGACACAGAATAGTACTTACTGTTCTGTAGAGAACAGAACTCTTGTTTATGAAAGCCATAAGCAAACCTTGTGTGAAAAATAGCTGTGAAATCAGACCTAAGTGGAAGATTTTAGTGTATTGTCTAGTAATGTGTTCCTAAAGCTTACTTCATCCCTAAGTTAGCAATTGGATATTGTTATGCAAGGATACCCTCACTGAGTATCTACTTCCTCTGAATTGAATGAGTATTCCTGGTAGGAAGGGCACTCTCTTGTTTAAGCATCGGGACATAGAAGGAACTTCTATGGTTCTAGAAGTCAGCCTACCTCACAAGTCTCAGGGAGACCCTAAGACTTATAAGAGTCACCAAGCTCATCCCTATTGTTACAGAAGCAGAAAAAATAGCAAGGGAAATGACACTTAGACCTTGACAGCAAGTAACGCAGCGGAGCCCTGAAGATGCTGCTTTTGGGAGCTGTGGCCCATCCTTAAGTCACTGTCTCTGAATTTAAACTTCAAGTGAGGTCAGTGTATTAGATTTCAAAAAGGTGTGTATGTTTCAAAATCAGTGACGATGTAATTTCTTTTTGTTGCTGTTAAGTCAAAGAAATTTTCCCTACTTTACAAAAATGTAAGAGCTAGACAAATATAACAAAACCCGTATTTGGTATTTTTTTCTCAACTCAATTTTTTGCTTCAGTTTCATTCTTCTTGCTTGTCAAATCTTCTGATATAGCTTTTCAATCACATTTTAAGTGACATTTCCCAAGGCTTCATTTGGACACATGAGTTCTCCTGTCTCAACTTTCCCTACTCATACTCCTAAACTAAATGACAAATTTCTTTGTATTTCATTGTTTTCTTGGCTCTGATGGGTAGAATCAATTGTACCTAAGTTACTTCTGAAAGCTTATCATTTTAATTAGCTTCCTATAAAACTTCCACTTTGCTACCTTGCCCAATTAAGTAGAAGTTTCAATTTCTTCATCAACTTTCAACTCCCTGTAGTGGTAAGCTCTAAATTGTTGTTCCTAGGAGCAACACCAAATGGGCTCATGTGCATGTGCACATGTGTGCACATGTGTGCGTGTGTGTGCGTGTTAATGTGCATGTGTGCATGTGTGCATGTGCACCTGTGTGTGTTCATTATAGACGAAGAGGTCATGGACTTGAGAGAGAAGAGAAATGGAAGTTGAAGGGGAAAAGGAGAAATGATGTTAATATAGTACTCATGTATAAAAATATCAAAAACTATAAATAAAAAAGATATTAAGATATTATGAGTGATGAACATTATCCAAAATACAACTTATTTTCCTTTTCTTCTTATCCCTTTTCTTCTTCTCTGGAAATACATGCAAAGGCAAGGTCAAGTTCTACTATGTACACTTATTGCTCTGACACCACTTCTACTCGCCATTCCCTGGACCACATCAGAGAGGGTGGCTTAGAAGTCTGATGTGCAGTATCCTCAGGGTCCACGGATGATCAATGGTGACTTGGAGCCTGCCCTTCCTGCATAGTAAGTCATTTTGCTAATGTTTTAATAACGCAAACAATTGTTAAACATGGTTATTATGAAAACATACCTATGTGAGGCTAGAATAAAACATCATAAATCTTATTGCTTCCTCATTAGCTTATCATATTTTTCAAACTATTTCTGAGTCTATTTAAGCTTGTTTTGTCTGCCAGGTGGAACCATACATGAGGGGAATAGTGATTGCTTTATTTTCACATTCATCATGTAAGTGGGATGTATAGGGTGGTGGCTGGAGAGGGGGGTAGGGAGGGAGGAGAATAATAAAATTGTATAAAGTACAAAAAGCTTAAGAAAAAGAGAGAAAGTGAGAGCAGGTTGGTGCTGGTGACATAGTCTTCCTACACTTGTTCTTGTTGAGGGTTTATTTGTTCTTTCTCTTTCTCTGTCTCTTTCTGTCTCTCTCTATCTCTCTGTCTCTCTCTGTCTCTCCCTCTCTCTCTATCTCTCTGTCTCTCTCTGTCTCTCCCTCTCTCTGTCTCTCTCTCTCTCTCTCTCTCTCTCTCTCTCTCTCTCTCTCTCTCT
>OU015751.1:78794874-78827984 GCA_907169655.1 Acomys percivali | reverse complement strand
CTCTCTCTCTCTCTCTCTCTCTCTCTCTCTCTCTCTCTCTCTCTCTCATACACACACACACACACACACACATTTCAGGAGTTAGGCTATTGTAACTGAAGTTTTTGAATGATTCTAGTTTGTAAGACTCTGTGTCTCAGGCACTAGACTTACCACCACATAAGGAAGCATAATGACAATTCCTTTAATTACTTATCCAACATTGAGAAGTGATGGAAAATGGCCTCAAATACATTTTGCTACAAGGCTTAATTTTTCCTTGTGAACTATAACAGAAAGCAAGTATTTGATAAGACTGCAGCATTTCTGATTTCGGTGCCTTCCTTTGTGTGTGTGCACACGTGTTCATTTGTATGAATGTGTACATGTACCTGTGAGTATGGAAGCCAGAGGTCAATGTCAGGTGTCTTCTTCAATTGTTCTCCAGCTTATTTGAGGCAGGGTCTGTCATTGAACCTGGAACTCCCCCAATATCACTGGACTGGCTGTCAGTGGGCCCCAGGCATCTCCTTTTCCGGCTTCCATGGCTGGACTACAGATGTGCACCACTCTTGCACCTGGCTTTTAAACACAGATTCTGGGTGCTTGAACCCAGGACCTCATATGACAAAGCAAGGTGGGTTACCTCCCAGCCCGATGTTAATGCACTTCTATTTACTTGAATCTGTCATTGTTTTAGCATCTGAGATTTCATTGATAAAGCATGTATGAAGGAGGCCTTGACTGAGTATTAAGCCTCATTGTTCTTTGCCCCTCACTACCATCTTCTTGCATGGGTTTGAGGCATGCCTATGTATTTTGGTGCATTTCCTAACTTTCAAAAACTATAATATGCTCTAATGAAGCAATTGTAGATTGTAATATAAATTTCTGTCAAAAATAATTTTTATTTGAATTTTGATTTTTATTTATTTTGCTGCTATTTTATGAGTGCCTTTCACATTGGAACTCTGCTATCACACTTTGGGTTTAGTTTTAAAATTGTAGCTGAAGCATAAATGTTTATCAGCAAATGTAAATTATTGTGTAATATTTATTTAGTATATTGCCTAAGTATGCTTATTTTCCTTAATGACATCCATGTGTTTCTAGTTCCCATTATTTTGCACAAAATTTATGTCTGAATCAGGCTAAAACTATGTGCCTTTCTATTCCCTTAAGTCAGAGTCTTTATAGCCTTCTGGCATCAACAGATTCTAGCATCGTTGTTTGTCTTCTGTGAAGAATTTTGGAATTATCCAGGTGATTCACTGGGTCCAGCCCCACGGTACAGTGCACAGAAAGTATATGTCATCACCAGCAGAGAGCATTGCATTTTGTTTCAGCATAATGTTTCATGCATCTGTAGACA
Source organism: Acomys percivali (assembly GCA_907169655.1). Taxonomy (NCBI): domain Eukaryota; kingdom Metazoa; phylum Chordata; class Mammalia; order Rodentia; family Muridae; genus Acomys; species Acomys percivali. The sequence goes on along the minus strand of OU015751.1, from coordinate 78,826,633 downwards.
AAAGTTCATGGGCTGTCTCCATGTGATCCAGGGCCACACACTCTCTGGTCCCCGATTTCTTCTCTGTTTGCTTGGCTAGCTGTTTCAACTCAAATTTCACCCTTCAGTGTTCTGACTTATACTTTTTACACTTGCACTTTATAACCCTTTAGTGTTCTGACTTTCACTCTTTATACTTGTACTTTCCATTTCTCTTGGGGGCCTTCTTTAGCTGGGGTTGTTTGATTGGTCTTCCAAATTATGTTGAGTTCAAGGTGTTTCTTACAATATGGAAGATCTGTGGAGAAAAAAATGATGACTCAGAAACGAGATGATAATGGAACGTTCTCTGACTGCCAACTCCCTTTCATTAATTTTGAAAGCTTGACCTTGGCTTAGGCTTGTTTTCAACTGCATCTTCTAACTTAGCTTAACCACTTTATGCTAATCTATGTTCTGTCATGTGGCTTGCTGCCTCTTCTCAGTCACTCGGCTTGTTTCTACCTCTGAGTCTGACAGGTGAATCCTTCATGCCTGATTCTTTCCCTATCTCTGTCCGGAAGTCCTGCCTTTTCTCTCCTACCGCAGCTAGTGGATGTTTAGCTCTTTATTAAACCAATCAGAAGGGGTTGGAAGGAATGTTTACAAAATATTATGCATCCATAAGAATAAAAATACCAATATCTGGACTGTTTTGAATTCTCTGCTGGTACAGAAATCAGCATTTCCATAATACAAAGACAACCTCTACAGAGAGTACAAGAAATTATCCCAACACAAAGCAACATGTGCCACATCAACTTGAAAATAATATTTAATTTAAATTTTGTTTCAGCAAATTAAGCAGTTGGCTACACCTCCAGTATTATTTATGAATAAAGCCTGGGTTTCCAATTGATGCTGTTATTTATAGAGATTCAGATTTATACTTATACAATTCTTAATTTACTGTAATTATTAGACACCATATCAAGGGAACACTCGCTAACAGTTACATTACATCCCTAAATCTAGCCCCCAAAGTTCATTCCCTCATGTGGCCACTGACTCATTCCTGAGACCGAACACCAAGGTCCAGCTATCAAAACACCATGATTTAGCAATCAAAATGTATTATTCGGCTGCCCTGTTCAAGCAAGACTTACCAGCTCACCCTATCCCTTTCTCCTTAAAAACCCCTTGTGCAGAAACACCTGCTGCTTGCTTAATGTCTGTCTTTGCCTGATCCAGAGGCAGCACCCACCTCTTCACTCCTACCCCTGTCCCCACCCCAGTAATTAATTCCTTTTATGGTGAGAATTTTGTGTCCGGTTGTGTTCTGCACTAATTCTGAGAGACCCCTTAACAGAGACCATTGCCCAAAGTTAAAGAGCACAAGCCATCAGTTACCACGTGCTCTGGTAGGTCCCCGGGGTGAGGTTTTGTGTTGCTTTTTAACAGTGCAGTTTCCTTTGAGGTACTCATGGTCCCAAAGGCATCCCCTGACCCATGTTCCCAGAAGTAGCTGCAAAAACTTCACTGCTTCACTAAGCTATACCTGGTACACTCATTCTTTTGGTCTCTTGCTGGTGCCCTATCTAGGATGAATAGACATTTGTTCACATCTCCCCGGGAAAAGTCAGTCTCAGGACACTTCAAGCAACATGAGCAACTGTGAATCTAACCCAGGTGAGAAGAAATGCCACCAGGTGTCATCGGAGAGGCAGGGCAAGGAAGGCATAGAAAAGTTTCTTTCTTGACAGTCAACACCCCAAAGAGATGATTTGCAGTAGGTTCCTTGGGTCAGCTTTCCTTTAACCAGAACAGCATTTGAAAACACTTATCATCTCCTCATCAGAGAACTCTCTGCCAGAGCTTTTTCAAACTCCCTTGGCATCCTGACAAAATCTGGTATTGATAAAGATCAAATTTATCATGTAAAAGCAGAAAGGGGGATGGGGCAAAAGCCAAGTACGGCTGTGATAAACAGCAGTCTGCAGAGGCTGGTGTGCCACAAGTGTTGGAGTCCCTTAGGTCTGTCTCTTTCCTAGGGGGTTTAGTGTTTTGCCTACAGCCTTGGGAGCTGCCTTGCCTTCTACATTGACTAGCTTTCCTTGCTAAGCATGCACTGAGAGTCCTCCACGGTAGGTCCAAAGCAACTCCAATTCCCCAAACTCCAAAAAGCATCGAAATATCTCAAAAAAGAGCTCAGCTAGGACTAAAAGAGGATTTCTGGCAGTTAGATAAAAGCCGGCATTCATCAGGAACTTGTGAAACTGGTTCCCATTTACCAAAAGAGCTTTTTTCCTTACCTCTGGCAGATGGGACATATGGCTACCTATGGTGTCTATTAGCATATCAAAAAACCTCATGCTGGCTTCCAGGCCCCCTCACAATCTCGGTACCTGTTACTCATTGAAAGTCTGTGCTAGTACACCTCCTCGCTTCCTCTCCACTGCCCTAACTCCCTCTGTGTCTCAGGCTTCCCTCCAGCTACTCATTCTCCTTTAAATCCCCCAACCCCCTCCTCTCTCCTCTGCTCCCGCTTCTCCCACTGTTTGCTCCGTTCTCTGCTAGTCTCTCCTCTCTCACAGATAGCCCTGGCCAAGTCCAGGTCCAGTCTGCCGACCATGTTCAGTCTACTGTTTTCTCTCTCTCTGCTCTCGACCCTTCCAGATTCATCTGGCTAATCTCTCTCATATCTACAAAAAAACAACAACCAACCAACCAACCAAACAAACAAACAAAAAAATAAACAACCCTTCTTTAACCACCCCAGAGAACAGTCTCTTCATCAGTTTATACACTGAGGCCCGTGTTCTTCCACACACCAACAGGGAGAGACCGGAGCCTCAGAGTCAGCAATGTTTGAGAGTTCATGAGCCTCTTTCAAGCCCACAGTCTACCCTGTAAGGAGAAGCAGAGTGATTGGTGTTTCCAGAGAAACTAGGGCTTCATGCAAAGGCACATCACAGCTGTGTGTTCATTAGTGACAGAGTCAGAGGTAAAGATCAAATCCTCTACGAAATACATTTACATTATCGAAAAAACAATAAAATTCCACATCTACATGTACTCTGCTATGTCTCTTGTCTCCTGTTAGATTGTCACTCACTGTTATGACTTTATCGTGTTCTCTTTCTGTTTGCTCTGCTGCTCTGTTAGTTAGGCGGAAGGCACACTGTGTGTTTCCATTAAAGAAACCAGGAGTTTCTGAGTCATTCACGGAGAAGTATAGTGCATATATATATGACCCATGACTCCTCTTAGCTGCATGTCTCTACACAGGAATATTAGAGAAATTAAATCCCAGTAAGTGTATAATTCACTGTCATGGTTTAACGTTCTGTCTCCCGTCTAGATTTTACATTCAATACATCTGAAATCCTGAAGAGTTTTCATATTGTTGAATTTATTAGTTTTTATTTTTATAAATATTGAGGTACATTAGATAATATGCCATCTCGGTGCAAAAATATACAAGTGCATGTTACAGAAATGGTGTATTTAGGCTTCATGCTGGTTATAGCCTGTCAACTGCATAAAAACTTAGACATCCTGCTAGGATGCAGGAACCTCCTCCACCTTGACTGTTGTGAAGGATGCAGAAGTGAATACTGAAGACAGGATTCTCTCTCATGCACCAATTCCTGTGCTTGGGGTACACATTCTCGGATGCTGGGTTGCTAAGTCTATGTTTGATGTTCTAAGAGCTTTCCATCCTTGTTTCTTTAGTGGCCTCACCAGTAGTGTTCAGGGGTCCCTCTTCTACCTCACCTTGTCAGCAGTTGTTATTAGTATGTGATAGCCATTTTCCTGGTCATGAGGTACCACCTCATGTAGTCTAAATTCACATTTCACAATCACTAATGACTTTGAGCCACTTTCTCATGCCCCCTTTCACTTTTCATATAGCATATTTTGAACAGTGTCTTTTCAAATTGTTGTTCATTTTTTATTCTTTATTTTGTTGCTCGCAAGTAGTTCACATATTGTGTGTAATTTATATGTTAGCTCCTTATCAGATGTGGGAGTAAACACATTTCCTCTCCATCCATGGATTGTCCCCTTCACTCTGTTAATTGTTTTCTCTATTACATTTTAATGCAGGCATTTAAGATATCAGCAAATACTTCATGGATTTGAATGCAATCGATTGGACGTGACAAAAATAATGTCTTGTTAGCCAACCTCTAGTGGAAGGCTGGTAAAACAAACTCACAGTACTGCCAAATTTTGCTAGAATTACACTAAAGTATTTATTCTTCATGTGTTTAGTTACATCAAATACATTTAGAATACACATACAGTGTAAAGACTGGTTATGCCCCACATATTTTATTCTATTTAAAGTTCTTGATTTGGATGACAAAAGCCTATCCAGGTGATTTGTAAAGTGATTGCTTTTAAAGATGTTGCTTTAAAGATTTCAAAGATATTGCTTACAATTTAATTTATTGTGTATGGGATTCCATAAATATAGAAAAGTTAAAAAGTAAAACAAACAAACCAACCAACCCCAAAACAAAAGACAAACCTGAAACCTCAAAATGTTCTATATAAAAACCAAACTAACATTTTGAAACCTTAGATAACTAATTGCCAGATAAGTAGACCAGGTAAATCTCCCAGGAATCTGGATAGCACATCAGGGTAGCAACAGGGGTAGAGAGATGTGGAGGAATATCTTGTGTCAGTGTAGCAGGTGTCAATAAATATCTGATTGGCCAATTAGCTGGGCAGAATGACAGGAAGTAGAAGGTGGGACTTCATGGTAGGGAGAAAGGAATTATGGGAAGAAAAAAGATAAAAGCTCTTTTGCCAGGAGACTTGGCTGGGTAAAGCAAAGTAGACAATTTAACTTAGGTAAGATAGTTGAGAGTCTGCCCAGGTAAGGCCTAAGTTTTGAAAAGTTTAAAAGGTCTTGGCATCTTTATTTATATGGTTATATGGCAATCCTGGGGCTTAGGATTTTGTTTTTTGTTTTTTGTTTTCATCAGAAGATATAAACCTCTGGTGATCAATAATTGGTGCCTAATGTGGGGCACATTATCCATAACCTGTAAATTCGTATTCAGATTTTTAAAGATTGGCTGAACCTACACAATTTTCTAGGGCAGACTGATACAGCCCATGTCCTCTCCTGATAGGTCTCCTAGCCACTCAACTTTCCTGCCCACTTCTCAAAAGCATGCGTCCTGAACCAGGAACAACAAGCTTCAAAAAAAAAAAAAGTTAGTTTTCTGCTTTTCCTTTACTAAGAAGGTTAAATAATTTGATATAAAACATTATATTTAAATACAGATACATTAAAATAGTTAATTTTAAAGAAATATTGCTAATACGATGGGAGAGACAACATAGATTTCTTGGAGATTACCTAGTGCCTTCTTTGGTTCTGAGATAGAAATAAAGATTAGAAATTATGGTTATGGTTACATTCATAATCACCATTTTAACTTTAATATTTGGGTTAGCCTTTTTGGCCTTCTTAAGGACAAAGGCTTTAGAAAAGATACTAGAACAATACAAAGAGCAACTAAACAATATAAAGAAAAAATTGGAAACAAGAGATCCAAGAACTTATAGAACAAAATGAACAACAGAGAGATAGGTATGAAATATGGGCACAACACTTAAGAGAAGAGCTTAGAATATTAAATAAGAAAAGTGCTCAGGCAGAGACCAATGACAAAAATTAAGAAAGCCAACCAAAGGTTGTTTTCAAAAGTGTTAGCTCATCCAGTTAGTATACAACACAGACCAGAAGATGATGTAATCATCCACAGCATAATTAAGAAATTGAATGGCAACTTGTGGACATGTTAGCTTGGAGAAAATTTAAGAAAAATGTCATCAATTTTGGAACTCATTCACCATATGTAAAACAAATGCTGACTTCTTGGTAAATTAAAAGTAGAGTAATCCCAACAGACTGGGAGGATATGGAAAAGGCAATATTAGAATCTTGGCGGTGGGAAGAAGAGGATAAAGAGATAACATAAAAAAAAAATAGAGACAAAGATGTCAATATTTCTTGGTGATTGTCAATATGGTGAGATAGAGAAACAAATTATATATAATAGTGAAACCTTAGCATTATTTCACAGAGCAGTCTTAAATGCCTGAGACAAGGTTGAGGAAACAGGAAAAATGCTTGGGACATTCTCTCAGGTCATTCAAGGTCCAAAACACATTTTCTGATTTTATTTTTTCTACAAAGATTGACCTCAGCTGTTGCATAGAAATATATCAGATCCATTATCTAGAAAGGCATTACTAGAATCTTTAGCTTTTAAAAATGCTAATGCTGAATGCAAAGAGGTAATAAAGCCATGAAGAGCAATTGATAGATGAAAAATTAGATTGATATATGAGTGGATTAGAAATAGAGTTGACATCAAACCTCACTCACCTAATATGGCCTTAATAGGAGAACCTACAATTAAAGACTTTGAGTGAATTAGGACTTTCAAATGTTTTAATTGTGGTAAACAAGGTCATTTCAAAAGGGATTATAGATGAGGCATTTCTAGAAATAATGTATTTTCTAGAGATAATAGAAGAAGACCCTAGCCTTCTGAAAAACGAAGAAGTTGTGGCAAAAGCTGACACTGGACTAATGAATGTAGATCAACAAGGGACAACAAGGCAACCCTTTGTCAGAAAATGCCCAAGAAGTCTCAGTACCAACTTCAAATTAGCCATCTCAGGTCAACAGCAGAAAAACTCATCCATAGAACAATTAAATAACACCGCTGTACATATAGACCTTAATAACCCAGATATCAAAGGCAGTGCAGCTTTAATAAATAGATCAGAAAACTAAAAAAAAAGTTCTAAAAAAGAAAAGAGACCAAAGTTAAAATTACAAATAGATTTGGGCCCAGGGGTCCTGCTCAAACTAAGGCACCAGTCAAGGACAATACAGGCAGTAAACTTTAAACCCCTACCCAGATCTAGCCAATGGTCAGAACAGTCTCCACACTTGAGTGGAGAGTGGGATATGACTTTCTCACGTACTCTGGTGCCTCACATTTGACCATGTCCCCTGGAGGGGGAGACCTGGTGGCACTCAGAGGAAGGACAGCAGGTTACCAGGAAGAGACTTGATACCCTATGAGCATATACAGGGGTCGGTAATCCCCCTCAGGAACAGTCATAGGGGAGGGGAAAAAGGGGAAAAAGGGAGAGAGGGAAGAATGGGAGGATACATGGGATGGGATAACCATTGAGATGTAACAAGAATAAATTAATAAAAAAATTACAAATAGATAAAAATAAAATTAAAGGCTTAATGGATGCAGGGGCCAATGTCACAATTTCACAAGACTCCTGAAACCCTACTTGGTAACTTCAAAAGGTATCTATGCAGCACCTAGGATATGGGACATTTTCTCAGGTAAAACAAAGTAAATACGTAGAACCAAAACAGTAAAATAGAAAAATTAAGACCCGAAGGCCTGAGTGCAGACAGTCATAAATAAATAAATAAATAAATAAATAAATAAATAAATAATTTTATGTAAGCATAAGATACATATTTATATAAGGGAACAGGTTTATAAGAGAACAGGTAATACAATTTGCTGATCCCTCTACATGAAAATAGCTCTGAAACCGACTGAAACATATGAATGGCTCCAGCCAGAGCTTCAGTTGTGCATAGGCTATAAATTGTGTTGGCTACAAAATCTGCAAGTTTTATGCCATTCTTTTAAATGGCATAGATCAAGCTGTTATACGATCCAGACTGTCTTAAGAAAGACAGATAGATGTATTTCTTTTGCTCATGCAAAGAACAGAAAACCATCCTTAATTGATTCTGTGCATCCTGTACATCTCATACCTTTATGATTTTAAGACTATATATTACTTATGAGAGATTATATGTTTTCAGACAAAAATAACTGGACACGAGTGATGTTGGAGCATATCTGACAGGATTCATCCTGGAGCAGGCTGAAATGCTGACAGAAGATATTCCATCATCCCACGTTGTCTTGCCTCAGACTGCCTCTGTTGCTGTTCATCAGAGCTTGCTTCCAGGACAGCTTCAAAGAAAGCTGCTGATTCTAATTGGTCCAGCCTTTCAGACTGTTTCAAACAGAACTTTACTTAAACCTAAGATTTCTTAACATTTAGACACTAGACCACAAACATTATTGCTAGCTTAATTAACCATTTTTTTTGCCCAATTTCTTTTGGGCCCTCCAAAAAGTATACTATACACCCAATCAGCAGGAAACAATTTACGAAAACTATGCCCCATTCCCAAGGGAGTGGTGGTGGATGGCTTTGGATTATTCTATGGGTGATAGATGTTTGTTATTGTTTTAAATGGATTGGCTTTAAGAATGACAAGTGAAAGAGTAGACTATTGAACCTACTTTTAGACTACAAAGCATTGATATGTTAAAAAATCTTACATTGGTTTATATTAATACAGATTTAAAGTTATATTTTGTTAAAAAATTTTAAGGTATTGTACTGATATAATTCTTAAAGATGCAATGTTAAATTCTAGTCATTTTTAAAATTGATACTACCAACTGTTCAGGATAATTAAGAAAAGCATATTAGCAGTCAGACAATCAAACTCATGGGTCATGTTAGATACTAGTTTAGTTAATTACTTTAATTAGTAAATAATTTAGTTAAATCTTTCTTAGATTGACAGAAAAAATAGTTTAAAACAAAGCATTCAGATAAGATAGACAGATAGAAGACCTTCAAAAACCCCAAAGATCTACAGATTATGACATTTAAAGATTTTATTACCTTAAAGCTTTTTGACATGAAACAGGTCTGTTCCTGGCAGCATCCTTACTCCACTTCAAAGAGCAGCAAAGGTTTCACATGTGGCAAGGTAGCCACTGGATGAGAAGATGTTGGTGTCAATTACAGACAACTGGACAAACTGGATGTGGGAATGTCAACTTCCGAGCTTTGCAAGGACAAGGTTGGGAAGGCCTTAATTATTCCTGCTTCACCATGCCCCAACTTTATGGAGAAATTTTGAGGCCTGCTCAGGCAGCCACATATATCTTTCATTTCTATTCTTTTGCAAGCTGCTTGCCTGTATTTCCTACATATTAGTTAATATTTGTTCCATCTCAAGTCTCTGATGCGATTGAAGACTACATATTTTTACAATTAAGTTTAGTTACTTAGGAGTTAAGAAGATATTTTTAGGTCTAGATTTTTTTTTTTAGTTAATAGATACAAAATATGATAGAGATTGACTTAGATTCAGAAATTTAGTCTCACAAAGATAAGAGAAATAATGTTTTCTTTAAAGTTGCCAAAAACAATAAGAAAGAACTATGAATGTAAGTTTTATATATGGTTTGTGATTGTTTCATGGTTGTTCTGGCTGTGTGCGGTTTATTGTATATATGTATGACAATATATTTGTATATGTAAAGGGAGACTATCTTATGTGGATTTAGCAGTTGTCAATAAAAATCTGATTGGTCAATTTGCGGGGCAGAAGGACAGGAAGTGGATGGTGGGACTTCCTGTCAGAGAGAAAGGAACTCTGGGAAGAAGAAGAAGGAAAAAAAGAGATAAGCCCTTTTGCCGGGAGACATGAAGGAGGACTGATGTGTTCATAGACCTGGGAGGAGAGTTGGACATGTTCCTGGGTGAGGCAAGGTAGACAGTTTAACTTACTTAGTTAGATAGTTGAGAGTCTGCCCACCTAAGGAGACATGGAGGAAGACAACTCTATTCATGGGCAGAGATGAAACAAGGTAGATGGGTTAACTTAGGTGAGATAGCTAAGGCTCAAGTTTAGATAATTTTAAAAGGTCTTGGTGTCTTCATTTATATGGCTTAAAGGCCACCTGGGGCTTAGGTTTTTTCCTTCACCAGGAGATATAAACCTCCAGTCCTCAGCAGGAGGGCCTGCTGCTACTGAGTGCAGGGGAAAGGGAAATGAGTCTGACTCTTTGGAGTGCAGAGGCAGTGAGCTGTCTGAGAAAAAGGCTCAGGTTTTTCTGAGTTACATGAATGACATGGTATAGCTCAGGTCATCTGGTTTTGGCCCAGGTGCTTTTTTTCTCTGATCTATCTCCCAAGCCCTGTTGGTTGGTGATAAAGATTAAAGTTGGTTAGGTTAAATAAATTGAGTCTGCAAAGCCTTTTTTCTAATTTTTTAATCATTGAAAAGAATGTTTATAAAATTAGAATGAAAGGACTCATTCTGAGCAGATGTTCTATTGTATAAGTGGTCCATGACTTAGATTATTTAAAGAAAATTCAAAGCATTATATGTTCCTACAATAAATGTTTTGCTATGTCTCTCAAATACATTTCTCTTCTTCATCCTTTATCCAAACTCCAATGCTATTATCACACATAAAACCATATTCTTAGTAACCTTAAATATGCTGTTTTCATCAGCTTTAGCTGTCAACTTGATGGGCATTTAGAATCACCTGCAAGAGGGAACCTCAGCTGAAGAATTACCCAGATCAGATTGGCCTGTGGGTAAGTCTATGAGTTTCTTTGGTTTTTGATTGTTGGTTTGTTTGTTTGGTTTTTGAGACAAAATTTCTCTGTGTAGCCTCAGCTATTCACTTTGTAAACCCAGGCTGGCCTCAAACTAACAGAGATCTGTGTTCCTCTGCCTGCCTCTGCCTCCCCGAGTGCTGGGATTACAGGTGTGACGACCGTACCCAGCTAGGAGGTATTTTCTTATGTGCTGATTGATATATATGGGAGCATCTAGCTCACCATGGGCCGTGTACTCCCATCCTCCAGGCAGGTGCGCTTATGAGAGACTTGATACCCTATGGGCATATACAGGGGGAGGAAGTCCCCCTCAGTCACAGTCATAGGGGAGGGGAGTAGGGGGAAAGCAGGAGGGAGGGAGGAATGGGAGGATACAAGGGATGAGATAACAATTGAAATGTGACATGAATAAACTATATATATATATATATATATATATATATATAATTTTTTTTTAAAAAGAAAGCAGGCTGAGCCTGTACCAGGAAACAAGCCAGGTAGAAATGTTCTCCATGGTTTATACATCAATCTCCTGCCTAGAGTTCCTTGAGGATGGGCTTTCCTTGATGACAGACTGTAGGCTGTAAGAGGAAATTAGCTCTTTCTTTTGGTGATGGAGTTTACCACAGCAGCTGAGAGCAAACAAGGGCACATGAGAATTGGAGTTTAACATGTAGGCATTAAAACACCACATCATTTTGTTCATGCTGGGGAGGAAGACTTTGAAAGAATGTTTCATGACAAATTAATAGGATATGTGCTGTGACAAAAATAATAGCAGACAACAGCAGGCTTCTACAGGAACACTAAAGAGGTCCCTAGAACCTACTGCATGCCAACACTGTTTCCATTGATGACATGGAAAGAGAGCACATTCATGTCTCCCCTCAAGCTAATGATTCCGAGTGAGAAAGCAGGTGATAGACAATGAATTTCAGAGGTTGAGTGGTGCACTAATGAACTGTCATTGGTGATGTAAGAGCCAAAGTCAGTTTTAAAGGCCCCACCTGCCCAAGAACCAGGTAACTTCCCAGAATGCTGGGAATTGCAGTTCTTTCCACCTGTGCAAGAAAAAGGTCGCTTTCTGAATGCTGGAAGTTGTGCACTTCTTGCCAAATAAAAGAGCCACATGGGAAATATAGTGGTCAGATGGTTTTGCCCCTAAAACATGTCTTTTGTTGTCATTATCTTGGATCCCAGAGAGTGGTCAGTATTTAATTAAAGTTTGTTTCAAATTTGGCTCAAAACTGTGGAACTGGTTTTTCTCACCTGAGAATCTCAGGATTAACATTTGGAGGCCTCAGCAAGATAAGAGAAAACAAAACCATTCTATCACAAATTTCTTCACTCTGAAAGTGGTGGGCCCCCTCTGGATGTGTATTTTGGAACAGTAGTCCAAAGCTCTGGTGCACGTCTTCAGTCCATTGGACACACAGTAAATGGCCATGCTCAAAAGAGATAGCAAGCTTTGTTTTGTTTTGTTTTGTTTTATGGCCTCCATTTTTAGCTTCCTGTGACATTTTCCTGTCTCATTTCTGGATTCTGGTTACAAAGCAGCTCTATCTGGGAATTGGGAGATCTAATGAGCTTGGCATCCCCACTCAGGGCAAGGGGAAATGTTCCATGGCCCATTGATCATTTCTGGTTAATCGGAGTTTATCCAGAGTCACCCGTTTTCTTTACTGACCTGCCTTGCAGTCTTAATAATCCCCTGGTCATACCTGGACCTGAAGCACTGGGAGAGGCCCAGCATCTTGGTGCCCGTCAATAGGATTCAATGCACAACTGAGCCGAGGAACCAAGGCGTTCCACAACATTGGGGGGCAGGGGTCAAGCTAAGGGTTCGGGAAGGCCCAGTGCAAGTCCAGGAACTGAGAAAAACTTTGAGGGACCAGCCTCTGATGGGTTTCTAGTGTCTGAGTTGTGTGGGAGGCTATAGAACAGCGCCTGTTTGTTAAGAGAATTTCTCTTGGTCAGACCGATGGACCTCTAAATGACTCCAGTTGGTGGTGTTGTTTTTTTTGTGTTTTCTGCTATGGTTTTGGCTTTGTGTCTTGTCTTATACCTGTACCCGCCTGTCACATTACTCAAGGCTAATAAATAGATGAACAATAATACTGATAGCTACATTGCTGCTCTGAAGGTCGCTCTAGAAATGGCAGAGATTTTGGAACATGGGGTTTGATGACAGTATGTCGCAGAGTGCAATGCCCAGGTCCAGGCTTGGGGCTCAATGGAAGACAGGCCCCCTCATACACCACTGAAGAGCAAAGGTGGACCTGCTGTGCCTGTCCTGCCGTAGCAGGTGCCATTGCACACTGGTGTGCCTGTGCAGCTGGAGCTTCAACTCAAGCACCACACCCTGTAACCACTTTTTTAAAAAAGATTTATTTATTATGTGTACAGCATTCTGCATGCAGGCCAGAAGAGATGGTTGTGAGCCACCATGTGGTTGCTGGGAATTGAACTCATGACCTTTAGGAGAGCAGTCAGTGCTCTTAACCTCTGAGCCATCTCTCCAGCCCCATAACCACTTTTTATGGAAGCTACCAGGGTGGCTCTCCCTTGGGAATCTAGCACTGGAGGAGGTAGGGAAAATTTTGTCTATTGTACACAGGGATGGATTTGTGACTTCTAATGTGCCTGTATGTTTTGTTGCAAACATGGAACAGAGGCAGAATTGCACATATGTATGTATGGTGGCCACTGCATGTCTCTTACAGGTCTGGAATGTGTGAGATTACTGTCATGTTTCTCCTGGCCCTAGCCACTGGGGCTCTGAATTTATCTTTGGGATTTCTTGCCACTGGAACTAATGTAATATAGATTCAAATGCCAACTGAGTATGGATAATATTAAAGTTGTTTTACGCAGTTGTACTTTATTGAGAAGCTGGCTCTGGGATTGAGTTATGGCCCATCCTTTTTCAGACCCAGCATGCTTTTAAAGTCTCTATGGCTGGGGTCAAGAGCTATGACAGGGAGAAAGGGGGAAAGTAGGCCAGATAAAGGAATTCTTGGCTTGGAGGCTTATTGGGTATAGTTAAAAATCTTTAATATTAGTAACAAAAAGTTAGCTTAAAACTCACAACATGGGGTTGGTTGGTAATTGGAAACCTATGTGTAAGTAATCTGAAAGAAGCTAAGTGGCATGAGAAAACTCACTTCAGAGAAACTTAAAAATGAAAACTTTATTTTTCTGGGAGCACAGGGAGGTGGTGGCCAGTTCAGGATCTGAACCACTTCCACAAATGGAGATTGTACAACATCTTTAAAGGATGGGAACACAAAGTGAGGGGGAACGAGATGGGATGTTGCATTGACCGATGATCATTTTTTGACCCACGGAAGTAAATATGGGTCATTGGACCTTTCCAGGTCACCTTGGTTTAGGACCCTTGACTCAGCTTTTGCAGTCAGGTCCCCTCTTGGATTTTGGCCTAGAATTTAGAAGGATAAGGGAACAAAGGAATGGACAAGCTTAAGTCAAAACAGGCAACACATTTATGACTGGTGTACCTTTAGATAGTGGGATAATGGGGTAACAGCAACTTCCCTCTTTGCATCCTTTACTGATTAACAGACAAACATGAAACATCTGAAGAAGCAGGAAAGGAGCCGGCTCTAGAGCCTTGTCTCTGTTCCTGAGATGCCTGGACTCAGGCAGCTGCCTCCTAATATGAATTTAAGCAACATGTGGCCTACCACCATCCATAGGTAGCCACATGGCTGGCAGCCATCTTTGCTAGGGTGGCAGAGGAAAGATGCCTTATGATTTCACAGCTACATTGATTCAGGGCAACCACATGGTGTGGCCAAGCAAGGAAAGAACAAGAGGACTCCATGATACTCTTGAATTGGGCTGGGTATTGACAGCCAAGCTGTGTAACATAAGGGTCATCCAGGTGGTGTAGGCTTTAGGGACACTGGATTGTTTACATGGTCGGAGCTTTGTTTTGCCTCCTGCAGATTATGGGGTTGCACTGTGTCTTCACTCTTGAAATAAAAAAGGTACATTATTTTGATATTGCAGGGACACACCAATGGAGAGATTTTAAACTTCTTTAAGGGGAAATTTTAGAGTGTTACAGAAAATTTAAATGAGAAAAAAAAAAACCGGATAATTTTAAGGAATAGCGTTTTAGAACATTTGTTTCTAAGGCTGTAGGGCATTTTAAATTTATAAAATATTTATTATAATGTGTTTACTAATATGTGAGCTTGAGTAAGTAAAATAATAGAAATTGATAATTAAATAATAAATAAAATAAAATTGGGGCCACAGTTCTGAACACCAAACATTAAATACCATTTACTGAGGTATCCCTATCTAATGACACAAGACAATGTCCTAAGCGCTCTGGCAAAGGTCTCTCCTTACCTAAGGTCTACACAGGCTAACAAAGACTGATTTAAGAATGTATGTCTCACCTCCTTGTTTTTGCTAACTTTGCTAAGCTGTAGTTATTTTGTTAAACTTATTCATACAAGGAACTGTTGTATTCTTTTTTTCTGAAACTGTTGTATTCTACAATGGTACACTATGTAAGTACCAGGAAAATAGAGCTGCCAATCATCCTATAGACTCCATTCATGAAAAGAGTTTCAATTTAGAACTGTTATTTCATTATTAAATGTTAAATATAATTAAGCTTTAATATCTTCCAAATTATTCTTAGAGTCATGATAAGTACTAATATAATTAATTGCAGGAAAAAGTTTTATTTAGTCTCCTGTGTATGTTTTCAAGGTATAGCTTACAGCAAGGAACTAAAGACAAGAAAGGGTGGTTTAGATCATATGTACTTAATAAGTAATGCTTCTCAAACATGTTAGAGACCTGCTGAATATGGTACTTAAGATATTTAAGCTTACTATGACAGAGACCCCAATTCTTAGCAGTGACCCCTCCCCACCCAAGGTCTCCAAGAAGCTGATGGGGCAATACAATGACTCCACCTGGATTGTGGTAACACTAACTATTGGGTGAGACTGCCCAATGCCTTGCTTGCCACCAACACTGGGCATAGACTGTGGACAAGCAGGATAATGGAGATTTGGTTGCCTTACTTTGTCTAGAAAATTAAGAAAGACCTGTCCCATGTTCTTTCTCCACAGCAAAGCCTCTCATCTTCTGAGCCTGGTAGCTGAAGGCTGATGCCATTCTGGTACTTCTGCCTTCAATGCTCTACAGGGGTCTGGGATGACCGTCTAGGTAAAGAACTGGTCTTTGTCATTAATATTGCTACATAGACCATTTGGATTATACTTCCTGTTATAGTTTATCCTTCACAGATGTCTGATGTTGTTGATGGCTGGTCTAACTGTAGCATTGTCTACTTGGCAACATCAGGCAGCCAGCTCCTTTCCCCAAGGCTGCAGTCACCTCCTTATTTCATCTAAAAATAATAGGTCTCTTATTAAGAAAACACAGAGAGGTTTGATCTGCTAGCAGGCTTCATACTAAAGGATAAACAGGTTTCAGTTATAACTACTCACTAAAGGAAACATGCTTTGCAGTAACTGTTCTCGATAATAAATGATAAATAATAAATGATTAGATGGAAGGGAAAAAGTTAAAGTCTATGTAAGTTATAAAGAAAAAAATTATAAAAATATTCAAGACATGTGAATAATGGAAATGTTTTATATTTACTTTCCCCCTTCTATGCTATTGTTATACTAAAATTTCAAAGGTTCAGAGTTTTAACATTTATCAGTGGAGTTCTGATAAACTGATGGAGCACTGACTACTTTCTTTTCAGTCAAAAGCTCAGGATTTTAAATTTCACTTTTTTGTCTTCTAAATAGAGACTTCTCATTGGGCTTTCTGGACAGAGGGGGAAAATGTTCATGGTTTATAACCCAGAGCTATAGTTTTTGCTATAACTCAAAGGTCTGAGTCTATTCCAGCTGTTTTACAATGTGAATTTCAGTACAGATTAATGCTAGCATATCTAGAATTTTTATCTCTTTTTGTAAACTTCAGGGAGGCAAAGAAGTTATAAGACTTGGATCCACCAGTCACAGGTCAAATGGACTCTGTATAAATACAGCATACCTTTCCCCACCTGTCCATTTCTGAGGATGGGATCACTCTCTCCTGGTCTTAGAATTTCTCCCCTTCTCCAATTACTAGGACCATAGGCCTGAAAGTTCCAAATGTAAGATTTTCTTTTAATTTCCTAAAATATAACTTTTGTCTCCAGTCTATATTTGTCTCAGCAGATTTCCACATGGCTAACAGACACCATCCAGGCATTACCTGCTGTCTGCTGAACTCTGGACTTTGCTGAAAGCTGATGTAAACCATCCCAGCTGATGTGTTCTCTCGCTGTCTCCTTAGCGGGGTCAGGCAATGAGATGCTTCTGATAAATGCCGATTGCCTGACCTTTGACTAGCCTTTAAGCCTCCCTGAGCCCTGACACCCTAGTTTCAGCTGGAAGTAGTTAAGGCCTTTGACTAGCCTTAAGCCTTCCTGGGCCCTGATACCCTAGTTTCAGTTGGAAGTAGTTAAAGAAGAGAGTACATTGTCTCTTGTCCCCACTTCCCCAACAGCTATTTGGCATACCAAGAAAATGGTCCCGTATTTATCAACAGGTAGTTTTATTAACTGATAGAGTTTTACAGTATGATTCTACAGTTCTACAGGCACTTGGCCTGATTTATACAGAACAAAGAAATATGACATGGCTCTAAGAGACAATTATTGTTTCTATACAAAACATTTGGTAAATAATCTGGCTGTACTAAAAACCTACAAAGAGCAGATCTGAGAAGAAATAAATAACTGATATCCCTTCAATTACAGGCCCTTCCTAGATAGTATCTTTGATGTCAGCCATCACAGGGCGTTTGGCCCTTCTGGTTCTATTAATTACTGTTGTTCATGTATAATTGATGCTGTAACTAAATGATAATTCCTATCTGGATACCATGACTGATGATTATCAGTTCCCAATATAGACAAGTACCTATATCACAGAGTCAAGTATTTGACCCAGGGTACAACTCAAAAGGGAATATAAGAGCCAAAATCAACCTCTAAGCCCTTCCTGCCAAAGAACCAGGTAACTTCTTGAATGTTGAGAGTTGTAGTTCCTTCCACATGTTCAAGACCCAGGTAACTTTATGGAGTGCTGAGAGTTGTGTAGTTCTTGGAAAAGAAAAAATCCACATGGGAAATATGGTGGCCAGATGGTTTTGTCCTTAAAAAGCCACTACAACATGTGTCTTGTCACCACCAACTGGAATCTCAGAGGGTAGACCAGATCAGAGTCTATCCTGGTCAGTATTCAATTAAAGCTTGCTTCGACTTTGGCTTCAAATTGTGGAACTGAGTTTTCTCTTATCATTTCAGGCCTATGGTAGGTTCCCTGAGACACTGTTATCTCACCTGAGGTCTGATAGAAGGAAAAAGCCAAGACTGTCCCAGGCCATGTCTTCTGGATTCCTTTAGAGAGAAAAACAGACAAACTGACCGAGAAGGACAGTGTTGGCTTTCCCCATGGGGTGTAGTGCAACAGGCAAAGGGAGAGCTATATATCCTCATAGATGTTTGGTTTTGATTCACCCAGTGATGGGAGGGCATTGGAAAGATTGGGGGAGTTAAATAATTTGAATTAATTCATACTATACAAATGTAATAATGATAGGATACGGGAGAACTGATTTGCAGTGACAGCTTGGAAAGTAGTAACAAAAACTTTACCTTCAGGACAAACTCTCCTTAAAACAGAAGAACCTACACACCATAAACATCAATCTGTTTATTTCATTAATCTTTGAGAATGAAAGTTATTATTAATGGTTCAGTTGTTAAGAAGACAGCTCATAGATTTGTGTTTCCCTCAACTCTGGCCATGGAAGCTTTTTTCTGTAAGTGGGTAGTAGTAACTGCAGAGACTCATCAATGGGCAAAGTTCTGAGAATCAAGTGACCACTGAATGTCCATAGTGAACTACTCATAAATGAACCATGTGTATCACCCCACCAAGGCTCAAGGAACACTGTAGAGGATGGGGTAGAAAGGATGAAAGAGCTAAAGACAGGGGCAGAGTCTTGTTGAATTCTCTCTTCCAGAAATGATAGGATTATTTAATGTTTGAACTCAAAGAAGCTGTCATGGCCCACACAATATTGGGTCCCTTATTACACTATCATGAGGGGACGAGGAGAACATGAGGTCCTGTCACTCGCTCTGGACTTATAGGCAATTAGTAGTTGCTATACAGAGGGAGTTCTCATGAAAAGAAGCCATACACTAATGAGAAGAGTTGAAATGAAAAAAAGAAAAAGAAAGGTAGAAAGAAAAAGAAAAAACAAGAAAAGTTTTTGTTATTAAAATGAAATGTTGACAGCATGAATGTTACTGAAGAGTGATTGTGGGAGTTAGTAAACAGTATGCGGTGTCCTTAATAACAGCTTTTGTTCTCTTTATCAGAATTAAATAATCTGTAGATGGACCTAAGGGTTTCTTTGATTTGATATAGAGCGAATTTATATAGCATAACTCCAGAAATGAGAGCATTTGGAGAAGGAACAGAGACCCCCAATTCCAGAAACAACACAGGACCAGAAAAGAGAAATGTAAAATGTCCACACCCTGTCTCAGGGGTAAGTGAACTGTAGAGAGGCAGGCCATATTTGAAGAGTCAGTGTCTGAGAAGTACCAGAGACATAAACACTAAGGCTAGGGCAATGCATCAGCGGGCAAGAGTGTTAGCTTCACAAGTGTTGAGGACCAGAGCTCAGATTCCAGCAGCCGTGTAAAAAGTCAGGGTGGTGGCATACCTGCACCAGGCTTGGGAGGTGGAGCAGAGACAGGAAGGATTTAATGACAGAGGGCAAACTGCCAGTTCTGGTTTCACTGGAAAACTCTGTCACAGAGAAATAAATGGAGACTCCTGATGCCCATCCCTGGCTTTCCCATACATACAGGCATGATGGTACCTCCATATGTGTGTAGATGCATGTACGCCACACTAAATATATAAAAATAAGACATGCAGACCCACACACATTTGAAAGATGGTGGGTGTATATAGCAAAACCTTTCTCAGCATTATAGTGTGAATTAAGACCAAAGACAATGCTAAAGTTCATAATATTAACATTTTAGTTTATTGCTTTCAAAAGAGCAAGAAGGAGACCCAAAATGATAAGGAGCAGAAAAACACAGATCCGTGTCTTTAAAAAAATGTAAGATCCATTTGGTCTTTGAAAATGTTCAGAAATGAACAGAGAAAGGCCTGCTTGTTTAGAAGCAGAGCCCATGTCTGCTGTGGAACAGACTCCTGCCTCATTGGTGAAGTGCACAAGGTAGTGTATGTTCTGTACAGTGTTTTGTGAGTGTTTCCATAGCAGTAACTTCATCTTTGTGCCACGGAGAGAGAGTTTTGAACCCATGTGTCTATCTTCGATAATCTTCCCCACTTGAAGACCCGTGGATGTTAGGTACTTAAGGTTGGCCTCCCCAATGTCCGATGGTGCCCAAGTTTGCTGTATACTGGCCTACAAATACATTGCAATTTCTGCAAATAGATTGAAATTTCAGTTTTTATTTCCTTATCTTTTTATATGTCAGCCACAGCCTGTCTTCTCTTTGTCATAAGCAGGACAATCTGTTCTCTCTCTTTTTAAAGGAACCTGCCCTTTTTGGCATCTGGTATTTTGTGATTTTTGCTCTCTGACGAGGCCAGGAAAAGTTATCTGAATATATAGAATAGGTTCCGTTAGCGAGTACCAAAACCAACCAAACCAAGCCAAGCCAAGCTAAGCCGAAAACAACAAAAAATATAAAAACAAAAAGAAAACAGCACTTTTTGAAGATAAAAAAAAAATTAAATTAGATCTGTAATATAGCAGATGATAGAATACGAACCTTCACCCAGAAGAAGTGAATCATGGGTGAATACTTGGGAAGCAATGGTGAATAATAGAAAAAGGAAATACATGAATAAATCTAGATGAACTGTGACCACTCTAAAATTAATAATGACTTTCAGATTTAACAAACTTATGTAAGTACAGAAGCTAGGCCATAAGGAAGAGGCTATAATTGATTTAAGTCATTCTAATGGACTTGGATTATTCTGGGTAAATAATGATGCTGTTAAAAAAACATTATTCTTTGTGAATTTTGTACATATGTGCAATGAAGTGCAACCATATTAAACTCTACTTCTCCCTTCTAAGTTCTGGACCTCTTCACATACATTCCCTTCCCACATCCATGTCTTCTTGTTTTGTCCCAATCATGCACAAAATACAATTAGTGCTGCTCATATGTGCATGGGGATGGGGCACGCCTGGAGCCTGGAAAACCTACCAGTGGCCACAACCTCAAAAGAAGAGTGCCTGTCCCTCCTCCAACCATGATCAACTGCTGTTGTCTTCCCAGTTTGTGGTCATGAGCTCATCCCTCATCCACGGTGTATGTTTTCTGGCTTGATCTTGTGCCAATCTTGTGTAGGCAGCCACAGCTCAGCGTTCGTGAGTGTAATACTATTCCGTGCCCAGAAGATGACATTTCATTAAAACTCCTCTCCATCCTTCAGCTCTTAATTTTGTTCTTCCTTCTCTTCCCTAGTGTTCCGTAAGCTTTGGCTGGGTCATTGATGTCAAAGCCTCAGTTAAGGATGAGGGTTTAGCAGTCATTAATTCTTAACACTTTAATCAGTTATAAGCTCGGCATTGAGTGCTACTCCCTGCAAAAAGAATATTTCCAAACCATGGTTGAGTGTAGCTCAGGTCCCTGGAGATACACCTAAATATTCAGAATGTGTTTTTAACAACATGAATTCTACTAGGTCCCATGACCTTCAAGCTTTTGATTAGGTTTATAGTACCAGGCATGGAATCCCTTCCATGGAGCAGGTCTGAAATCCAACTAGAAAGTAGTTGGCTACCCCATAACAGTTATGCCGTTGTTGCCCCAGAAGAAACATCTTATTTTGTGGGTGGGAATCACAGCATATGTAGTTAAGTGCTGTGTATGACTGTTTATTTTCTCCCTCACCTGTCTGCATAGAACCTTCTGAAACTGTGAAAGCTAACCAGAAAGGAGGAAGTTCCCAGTCAGTTTGAGAATGAGTTCTTTGTCCTACAGCCAAAGCTTGAGGTGTCTTCTGCAATAGTGTATTACTATGTAGTTATAGTGGGCCAACAAAAGAAACAGCAATCAGTTGTGTGATTTCAGATGCTTCTGGAGTCTTCTTGACAAGTAACGTGGAGGGAAGAATTCTATGTGTGGTTCAGTAATTTTTGTTTGGATGGGGGAGAAGAGGGATGGGTGGATGACTTAACCAAAGCTAAAGATATATGAAAAAGGCTATGGAAACCCACAGTTAGTAAACTAATTTCAAAATATAGGTTTTTCAGAAAGGAGTTTGAATTGATCCTTGAAGGTTATCTTGGAGCTTCATCCTCCTCTCTCTCTCTCTCTCTCTCTCTCTCTCTCTCTCTCTCTTTCTCTCGATGCCAGCAAGAGGGCAGCTTTGCTCTCTGGTATACTCCCTACATGATTCTTCATTGTGACCTTCCACAATCTCAGGAATAAGGAGGCCACAGACCAGGAACCACAAAATGGACACTGGCCCTGACCAAGACTTCCTCCCTATAGCATGATAGTGTCAGGGAGACAGAAATCTAGCATGCCTAAGTAAACCTTACGTAGAGTATACAAATGGTCGATTCACAGAGGATATATAAATCAATGATGAGACAGTAGTAACCAGAGGACAGAAAGACTTTTGTTTGTTTAATTTTCAACCAGATTAAGGTATCAGGATTTATAAACATTAACTTCTAAAGATAATCTTAAGTGCATGTGTGGATTGTAAAACCTAGAGCTCTTGTGCACAATGAGAAGAATTCTCCTGGACTTGAGGGGACAGCACTTAAAGAGTTTACCCTTTTATATGAAAATCATTAGCATGTATTGTGGGTAGTTTCTTGTCCGTATTCATAAGATAAAAAGTGTGCTGATATGCATACAGTGCCTGAATGCAGAGAGAAGTTTGTAGCAGCCCATGCATTTGTCATTGTGAAGATAGACAGGTGAAAGAGCTCTTACAGTAAGGATGTTATGAATATAAGCCATAATAAACAATTGAAATATAACCACCTATAGAAAATTAACATTAATGATAAATTTCAATTAAAATTAGAGACCACTGAAGTGGCTCATGGGGAGAGTCACTTGCTGTCAACCAAGCCTGGTGACCTGAGCATGGCTCCAGGATCCACATCCTAGAAGGAGAGAACAGACTCCTTCCAGTTGTTCTCTGGCCCCACAAAAATTTTAAAGTGAAATTTAAAAGCAAGTGTAAAATATCAACATTGAGATTTATGCCCAACTAAACACATGTTATAAAAATACTTCAAAAGATACATAAATATATATAAAATAGAGACATCACATTAAAATCCGAAGATATAAGGGAAATGACATTTGTATAGAGAAATGAAAGAACAGAAAAAAGGATAGAATAAATAGCAAACAGGGTGGCTTTGATATAACTGACCACATCCCATAAGTAAAATATGTGATTCATTCTCAATTATCATCCACTAGGGTAACCAGACACCCACTAAAGGAACACTGTGTTGAATAAGCCCCGTCAGCAATTCTGCACTGTTCAGCAGGTGCTTTTATTTGTAGATGTTTTCTCTCACCCTGATGTATCCTTTTCCACATACCTGCAGAAGTGGGATGGAGTTGAATTGGAAAGGCAAAATCCCTTATCTAGAGTCCTGTCCCAGAATGAAGTATTAAAGGCATGTAAAGGTTCTCCTTGAAATATGACCTTTGAAATAGCAACCATGCCTCCATTGAGAACTGCACTGTAAAAAATTCCTGAATATCCCATTTGACTTTTAGAGTTCCTGGGGCCTGTTTCATTGACTAAATACAGAGCTTTCAAAGTGTATTAAACAAAGATGGACTTCTCAGAGTGTCCTTCTACTACGTACTGTTTATTGCTTACACTTAAAATGTAAGGCCATTGAAAATATCCAAGCCCATGCTTTCTTTTCTTTAAATAATATAAAGTTATGTGGGCTTTTGCCATGCAGTGGTCAAGTGCTTGCTTGGCAGGTATGAGAACTTGAATTTGACCCAACACTACCTTTTAAAGCCATTTTCTGTGAAAGCTATTTCAGAAATAATAGCGTTAGCATGGATGCGTAAGGATGCCTTTTCTCTCTAGAAATGCTTTCTCCAATGATCTGTATTGTAGCAATATATTTACTATGCCAGCTGCATAAATGGGGTGGGGTGTAATGTGCGTAAGCAGAAGGATAGATAAAAATGTTCTTGCACATACAAAAACCCAGCAATGTAGCCTCATAGGCATAATTACCATCTGTTTCTGGGCTTGGCTAATGGGAGAACTTGTTAAATTACACACTGGCCCAATCTGAAAATAATAAAACTCCGACTTCTATGCGTTAGAAAACATGCCCCACGACCTCTCCTTCGCAACCTCTGATCTCCCGTGTTGAAAAACAAGGAAAACAGATAGACAAGCAGCCACCCACGCAGTGGTGTAAATTGGGGAAAAGTGAAAATAGTGGAAAGGGACTGCCAGAATGCCTGACCGGTTCCCTGGCCCTACACACATGGACTTAATCACTTAGGCAAATTGTCCCTCCCTCCCACAGGAACTTTATAGGGCACTTTTCAAATTAAAAGTACCTTCTCCTCTTTCATGTTTTAACAAGTAGTGGCAGAGGGAAACATCTGGGCAGTGACTGTGGGGAGAGCCTCTCCTCATCAAGGGATTGGGATGTTATAGGTACCCTTCCTGCAGGATGCTAGCAATTGCTGAGGGGTTTCTTTGTGTGTATGTGGGGGAGTAGTGGTACACAGATAGACTGATTATATACATACAGAAGTTTTCTCACACATACATATCAATGTTTCCTGAACCTCTTACCTCAGAGTTCCCCGTAGGGGCTGTTACTGTGCAAACTGATGGCTAGAGAGGAAAGTGTCACCAGAGAAGACTGTCCTTGGAGAGTCAAATGGTTTAAAACCCACCATTGTTCCAGAGCGCGTTGGATGTCAACAGGTTTGGAGAACACTGGGGCTGGACCCGTCCCTGTAATCATCAGCTTGTAAAAAAGCAAAGAGTGGAAACACAGGACTCCAATTCCAAGCCAGAGGAATGGGGCCCTCATAATGTCTCTGGCCCTGGAGATTTTACATCCTGAACTGCCTAAAGAGTCACTAATAGATGACAACGTAAAACTTGGAATAGGAGACTAAACCTTGTAAGATTGCTGGGTAGCCAGAGGCTTTGTGATAAAGACAAAGACACAGAAGACACACATTGTCTCCTCCTGGAAGGGTCAAATGAGAAGACCCACCGGCCATCTGAACAGAGAGCGAAGTCCCTCAGGGAAAACTGCTTTTGTTCTACAGGCTTTAGAAATAGACGGCGCATGCGCAGAATGTACATCCACACAGAGGGTCTCTTTGGCCTCTTCTCTCCCTTTCCTCTGGACATTGTAGGACCTTGACTCTGTCGTGAACTCAGCCTGCCTTCTACGCCTCACATATTGTATGAACTCTTTCTGAGAGAAAACTTTAGCTATGCCCGCTGTTTCGTTAAACACTGAAGACCTTCACTCTCCAGTGGAGTGGGGCTTTCCTTGCTGTGTGTCCCTCCTCCTCAGTCAGCGCGAATTGCGTGGGGAATAACAACGGTGGGACCCCTACAGCAGGTGCTCCCTGATCTACCAGTTTATCTAATCAGCCACTCACGTCACATCCCAATCTTCATTGCAGACAGTTGACTGAGGTGAGAGGCGTCCTGAGTGCTCATGGGAGAGCTACTCATGTCTGCTTAGCCTGTGCCTTTGCCTCAAGCTCATCTCTTCTGGAACCCCACATTTTCTGCATCATTTTGCTGCTCATATACCAGAGATCCCCTCCCCGACACCAGATCACTTTAATCCCATTTCCTTTTACAGGTGGATAGAGAGTGTTTCCTACAGAGCCTTCTAGACTCTGTGGGCCGACCAGGGCATTGTGGCTGCTTATGTCTGCTAAAGCAGCTCTCACCCTTCCTGTAAAAAGGGTTGTTTGTCTGCTCCGCCCCCTGCCACCCCCAATACCTCTCCTGTGGGCTGCCTGTCAGTTCCCTAAGTACTGTTTGTCCACTAGATACACTGCTGGAATCAAAAATCAAAGCTTTGTACATGCTAAAAAGTGCATTCGGCCAAGTGGGATGCACCCTCAGCTTGTTGGCTCATCTGTGAAAACGAGACTTTATTCTATGTATGGCGGAGTCATTAAAACAATGATAAAATGTGCATGAATGTGTCCAGTTTGACTACGTCATATTTCAGCCTTTCGTTTCGGAAATGCACTCAGCTCAGACTGCAAGGTTGGAAGTACGCTTGAGAGACAGCGCCCAGGAACACCTGGGCATTAGTACACACCTGGTGAAACTTGTACGAACTGTTCAGAGTATCTACTACCTACTCACCATGTGTGTCCTTCCATGTGATCACGTCATGGAGTACACCTCCCTGTGTCCTTTTGTGATATGTGGCTCATTGCTCAGAACCTATCTCAGTCATTTGTTTCTCTGTAAAGTCCTGAGTTTATCTTTCTCGGGCATTTACAGAGAAACTTGTGTAAATCTCTCTGGAGGCACTAAAGACATTTTATTATTTTTATTTGCTAATTTTACTTAGTAAGAGCACTTCAAAAGTATTCATTGTCTCATGATTTCCTAAATAGCGATAGGAAAGAGGACTTTGGAATAAGCCTGGTAAATGAAGTTATCTCCAGCAACCCACTTAATGCTTCCACGACTCAGGTCCTTCACTTGTGAAGAAGAGATTAAGGCATTAACTGAAGGAGATGTAATGGAAACTGTGTGTTGTAATCGACATAACTAGTTTTAAGCTGTACACAAATGCAGCTCAGTTGTCAACTTTGCTACAATATTTAAATCAGCATGTGACACAGAAACAGTACTTAGCATGGCTTTCAAAGAACACAGCATCACACATTTAACAAACATCTTGCTTTACCTATAATAAACACTAGGTGAGACGTGAAGCTGTGTTATTAGTTCCTGAATTTTTGTTTCTTATGACACACATTCAGTTTTAGAAATTGTATTGTTTAGAGTTGATAGATTGGTATTGTATGAGGATTTTTTGGGAGAAAAAAATCCCTTTAAATTATTTTTCTCTGCAAGTCACCTAAAAAAAAGTAGCATTAAAGGACAAGTGGCCAATAATTATATGACAAACTATTTCATATCTTTAGTATAGAAATGAAGATCAGAACTAAACTGAGGGGCTGGAGAGATGGTTCAATGGTTAAGAGCCCTTGCTGTTCTTTCAGAAGACCCAAGTTTGATTTCTATCACCTACATCAAGGAGCCCAAAATCTCCTGTAACTTCAGCTATAGGGTATCTACCATCTTTTGGGCTCTCCTGGTATACATTAATTCTGAATTAATACACACACACACACACACACACACACACACACACACACACACGCACACTCAAAAATAAAATGACATTAAAAAGCTACTTTGAGATTCCATCCCATCCCAATCCAAAATGGGTATCACAAACAGCAAGAACAATAACAACAAACAAAATAACCAATGATGTAAAAACCTAAACCAAAACGTAACAATAGTTGAAAGGAGTTACTGATAGTGAAATACCCCAGCCTGGGCTGGGCACAGGCAGTGTAGTCATGACCTCACAGCTGTGGCTGCCTGCAGCGGGCCTACACAAGATCAGGTCTACCTACGGCCAATCACTGATCCTGGTAATTTCTTGTGGCCCTAACACTCTGTTCTGCACTATTGGCTACTGATGGATAAATGATTAAATATAGCTTAAGACCCAACCTTTCTAATCCAGGTCCATGCTATTTGAACTTGCGCTAACTGTTTGTGGTGTATCTACTGTCTGTCTGCCATGAGCCTTTTGTACCTCTTTATATGATCGTATCATGGAATACAACTCCATATGTCCTTTTGTGAGAGCCAGCACATCCTATGACAGTGGTTTATTTCTCTGTAAAGTCTTTTAAGGGTCACTATTTGAGGAGAAGGAAGCCATTGTCTTCAGAGACGTGCCCACTGAGGAGCCCACCATTCTCCAATAAATAGTTCCAAAGCCAGTGTCACACAGATGGTTCAGAACAAACTCAATGGGTTCACAAAAGAAGAGGGAACAGAAAGACAGGCCTGTGGGGAAAGACTTGGTTTTGTAGGGAAGGACAGAGGTTTTACACATGGGAAGAAGATCAAAAGGGTTCTGGGTGATAGAAATCAAAATGCTCTTTATGCCTGTAGAAAGTTACTGAAGAACAAACGGAACACAAAGTTATAAAGTAAAGGCAAAGAGTGTGTAGCCAAAAAGGAACCATCAGTGTCTGCTATTTTCTTTTTTTAATTTTTTTTTATTATTTAATTAATTTATTCAGATTACATCTCAATTGTTTTCCCCTCACTTGTATCCACCTGTTCCTCCCTCCCTACTGCTTTCACTCTATTTCCCTTCTCTAGATCTATGACCAAGGGGGACCTCCTCCCCAACTATATGGTCATAGGCTATCAAGTCTCATCTTGGTAGCCTGCTTATCCTTTTTCTGAGTGCCATCCGGCCTCCTCACCATGGGGAAGTCGTCAAATATGGGGCACCAGAGTTCATATCTGAGTCAGTCCCCACTCTCCACATAACTGTCCTGTCCTAAAAGGCTATTTTCTTATTTCTCACCTACTGGTGCTGCTGGCTACTCCCACGATTTGGCTACTGTGACAAACTGTTTCTCTCACCTGCTCAGGTTTATGCATGAGCACCAGCAGCTGAGGACCAAGTTGGATCCCCAGAGCCTATGTTGTGCCCAGTGACAAGGGTGTTTACTTTAATAAAGCCAGCAGTCACTGTTCCTGGTGTCCTTGTCAAAAGAGAAGCAATGGTGTCAGCTATGGCTTAGAGTTGACTTACCTCTCAGCTGTCCTCTGGAGGGGTCACTCAGCTTGAAGAATGATTACTCTAAATCACAGGGAGTGGCTGAGGTCCTGAGGGAGTCCCCCTTTCTGTCCTTGGCCTGTTGCATTGGGGAACTGTATTTTCTAAGCTAGTTGTCAATTCAGTGAGATGGTTTCCACATCCTCAGAAGGAGATAAGAACATTCCTCAATTGCTGCACTGTGAATCCAGATTAGAATAGTCAGGGTTTAATCCATGCTTGAGCGTTTATACTCAAGCCCGGTGATCTGATAACATGCACTGAGCTAACCTTGCTTCATGACTGCTGGCTTGGAAGAGCAATGAACTAAATTCAGCTTGTATTTCAAAAAATTCTCTCTGTGTGAAGTAATCATCTCACCGATAAGCTATGATATACAGATCTGAATCACAGTGCTGGACTGAATACCTGGAATAATTCGGTTGGACTGGAGGCCACAGCGAGTGCCAGACCAGCCTCAGAGAGAAGCAAAGGGCTCAGCTTTGCACAGGGGCAAGGCCCCACTCGCATGCGTCAGCTGAAATTTATAACAGCGGGGGCAGCTCAGTCAGAGTGCAGACGTGCAGCCTTCGGTGTGCTGTGTGTCCACAGACTCTCTAGTTTGGTGGGAGGAATGCTAAACAATGAGGTTTCCAACAACACAAAGGCACAAGGCGGTCTCTGAAAACTTCTGTGTCAGTATGTGTGCACAGTTATGCCTGCACCTGCCTAGGATATTTAAGAAGTCCACGCCTCCTCTTAAGGAAATGAGAACACCTCTTATTTGCCTTTTAGTATAATTACAATGTCCTACTTTTTATGTGCTTTAGTGTAGGGATATTTTTAAAATATTTTTTTCTTTAATACATTTGCTATAATACCCCATGTCCTATGATTAGAATTCTTCTCTTTTAGCATTAGGCAAGACATAAAATGTTTTGTTTTTAAAACACAGATTGCATACTGGGGAGATTGATTAATAGATAAATTGTTTGCCCTGCAGGCATGAAAGCCTGGGTTTGATCCCCAGATTCCAGGTGACAGAGTTGCTTATGGTAGCACATGCTTGTAATCCTGACAGTAAGGACAAGCCAGCACTCTGTAGGCCAATGAAGAAAGCCTGTCTCAAACACCAAGCTGAGCATGGCTCCTGAGCAACAATTACAGCTGCTCTCTGAATACCATACGCATATGTACACACACCTGTATGCCTCCCACACCCCCACTCACGTGAGTGGGGGAAGGACAGAGTGCAACATCAAAAAGGCATATTCTCAACTGTGAACATCACACCATCTATATTTAGAATGAAGCCCAGTATTTTGAGCTATACTAAATTAGAGGTGAGAATTTACTAGGGCTTTCTCATTAGAATAATTTTAAGAAAGTTGGAGAACATGCAATGTTTTACACTGGCACAATACATAAAATGAGGGTGATTTTTCAACTATTGCTAAGTTAATATAAAAGAGAAACAAAACTGTGTCCCAGAGCGCCTTCCCTGCCTTCATATTTCTTTCCCTGGGGCTACCAGGACTGTGAGCTTCTAAAACATCATTCTAGATGTACAACCTATTTATGTTCAATTGCTGTTTTTCATTTATTTCAATATAATCAAATAATACCAGAACTTCTAACTTTAGGTGATTTCAAAAATTTTAGGACCAAAAACCCCACAATATTTTTTATTCTTCCTTTGCAACTCATTATAAAAATTTTTTTTTCTTATTTTCCATCATCTTCAAGAAACTGAGTAGTGACAGGACCATCCCTGGCCTTTTAGATGAGTGCTATAGCCCTCCCACAGCCCACAGGCAGTCTACAGAAGCCGATGTCTTGTTCCTGACTACTGCTCCTGAGTGTGCTTATCCGCACTGCCCGCTGAGGGGAAAGGAAACACTAAGAAACATTTACTCTCTCTGACTCACTGGAGATGGAGGTTTCCTCTGGGATTTACTCCACACAAATTTTGTCAAATACAAATACAAAACTACCCTGAGTGCTGATTGGCTGGCAAGACAAATTTCTGTTAATGAGATACTAAACACTAGCCATGATGAGGGGTTTTTCCAGGCACATATTCAGCCAATCAGAGGACAGGACTCCCAACAGTGCCTCTGCACTGTGTTTTGCACATAATTTAAAAGCTCCTGGCAGCTTCCACTGAGCTGGATTGAATTCTTGAAATGCAGTGGTTTGTTATATAATAACAGACAAGTTTGGCTGGCTGGAGTCTCACACCGCTGGCACCAATTATGATTCTTAAAATCACCTATGCCTACTTGTGCGCTAGGAAACATCTTGAGTGGGGAGGGTATTATGTTGTGACACTAGCTTAGAAGTGGGGTTCTAGGCAGCTTTTGCTCATCCCTGCCTGACCTCTGGATTAGGACAGTCAGTAGATCATCTTCTGATTTTGTGATGACTTCTTTTGAGGTTTGCCTGCAAACCATTATTTTACCTTTTTAAGACTTACTGGCACATTTCACTGACTCTTTGAATTAACAAAAAATTCAAGTTCTCATAGTTCAAGATGAAAAAGGAAGAGCACTGGGCATGGCAGGAACATGAAGAGAAGCCTTGGCCCACAACTATTAAAGCATCAGTCAGATATTTCAACACTGACCATGATGTGGATTTAAAGAATTTGCTTCACTAGCCAACATATTGAAGGGTTTATCTCTTCAGCAGGTTTTTCCTAAGAAAATTATCTCAACTCTCCAATAATTCAAATGCAAATATTTGCATTAACCCTCTGCATTTTAACTTATCTAAAGCTGTGCCCAGTTAGTTTTTTTAAATTCCAACTTGTAAGATTATATTAAAATGGATGATATTTTAACCCTATGTTAATATTATCATCTTAGAGTAAGTATAAATTTTACTCATTAAAATGTACCTTTAATTTAAACACACCTAGAACGTAATTTTACTTTAGCTAGAGTACTTGATTAAAATATTTAAGAAGATTATATTGTTTACAAATTAATATGTTTGCATAATTGTTATATCTATACATACATATTGACATATATGTATTACATTATATATATATTATAATTTACTATAATTACATGAACTTAACTACTGGTTTACATACTAAATTCAGACTGAAATTGGGTCTTTTAGTTTTTCAACTGGAACTCATTCCTCTGCCTATGTGGATGGCTTAGTGAATGGTGTCACACTAATGATATATCATGTATTGTTAAGTTCAACTAGCATTAGTGAATCTCTCTCTCTCTCTCTCTCTCTCTCTCTCTCTCTCTCTCTCTCTCTCTCT
>OU015751.1:78761564-78786242 GCA_907169655.1 Acomys percivali | reverse complement strand
ACACACACACACACACACACACACACACACACACACACACACACACAAATCTAAAAATGGGCCATAAAATACAAGATGAATTTACAAATGTTCTAGACAACAGTACAGATAGGGCTTAGAGACACTGACTTTGGCAATGGTTTGCTTTTAATATGACCCTAAAGTATAACCAATACAGCTAAAATAGAAAAGTGGTATTGTATAATAAACAAACACACAAATGAAAACTCTCCACTCAGCAAATGGACCATGATGGTCACACCATCGCTATATAGCATTGGACCAAATATTTGCATTCCATATTTGACAAAAGAAGTTAATAACCAAAATAAATAAGAAACTTGACTCAACAGTATAAAATAATATGATGCTATTTTAAAATGAGCAAATAACCTGGAGATATTTCTTAAAGCAAGACACATAGAGAGGACTAAAGTTTAAAAAAAAAAAGTCCAGTAACACAAATGACCTTGGAGACCAATAAAATGACAATATCTTGTCTCAAAACTGTGAAGATGGCTTTTAGCAGGGAGAAAAGGGAGCTGTTGTCAGGTACATGACAGGAAGAGGCTCATCCTGTGCTACTCCAGAGAGAGTAAGTAGAAAAGCTCACTGTGACCAGTGCTCCAGGTGTCCCTCATAAAGTGAAATTAGAACCATCATGGCTTCTAGCAATGTTATTTTTGTGTTATACTCAAATGTAAAGAAATGAGGGTCTTAGAGAGACACCTCCACACCCAAAATACAGAACTGTTCCTCATGGGAAAGGTGCAGACTCAACCTAAGTGTTCAATGGGGGAAAGAATTGTAAAATACACCTTACAGAGGGGAGGAATTCAGAGGGATAGAGAACTAAAACTCAACCTCAAAATGATAGGAGTTCCATAATTTTCAACAAGATGAATGAGCCCAAGTAACATTGTTCTGCATGATTCAGACACCACAGGAACGGCAGCAGAAAGCTGTGGCAGGTTCTACTTGTGTGTGGAATTAAAAAAAAAAAAGCAGGATGGAAAAGAAGAGTGACAGCTGTGGAGAGCTGGAGTTCACAGCATGCTGATTATGGTTTACAGCATATTCCAGCTTTGGAATTTGCACAGAGAGTAGGTTTGGGATGCTTTTAGCCATGTAAGGAGACGGAGCTAGCAATGGCTTCTGCTGAAGCTACTATTTCATATGCACATGTCAAAACTTCATCTACACTGTACATGTGTGCATTTTTGTTCAAAATTTGATATATAACTAAATAAATATGTGGGTTTGCAGTGGGTGATAGCAATGGGTGACTCAGTATAGTGGGAAACCTAATCTTAGAAGAAATGTATGAATAATTAAGTTTATGTGGTGAATAGTCTAGAAGAGAAGAGGAAGGGAAGGAGAGAGAGAGAGAGAGAGAGAGAGAGAGAGAGTGTGTGTGTGTGTGTGTGTGTGAGAGAGAGAGAGAGAGAGAGAGAGAGAGAGAGAGAGAGAGAGAAGAAAAAGGAAAGGTGTACTATATTTTTACCAGAAGGCACATAAAAACCATCTAGAAGAGCCATCTAGACTGCCCGTGATGTCAATCTCACCTCTTAGTGCTTTTTTTTCAACCACAGCCCTTTAAATCACTACCGTTTGTGCAGCTCTCTGATGCTCTGAAACATTAAAAACATGCCCCAGTTTTTCTAGTTACTCTTGGCAGGAGCTAGTTTGTAACACACTATTCAGTTACTAAATGGATTGCTGTCTTTTGAATGTTTATTATCCTCAAAAGTCCACGGGGAAAAGGCAGGGCTCTCAGGGTGGCCTTACTCGGAGGTCTTTTGGTTATTGGACGTGTGCCCTCACATGCGATTGTGTCATTGTCTTACTTCTGGTTTGTGCTGTGTGCTTTGCACCCACATCTTCGTGCTATATCTAACATGCTGTCCTTGACAGAGACCCAAAGTAATGAGGCTACTTGATCTTTCACAGGGCCTTCCAGAATAAACCTTTTCTCTGTATAAATTTATGGCTTCATGTATTTTGTTATAGTAGTTCAAAGATAAACTGTAGAGTGATCATTACTTTACAGTCAGAAAAAAGCAACTTGTATGGGCAATGTGGAAATAGAACCAGAAAATCCGACTTCCCACTGAATTGGCATGAGTGTTCTCTATAATGTCAGCACCATTACACATTGGCATGCTCTAAGTTTCCAACTTTTAGGGAAAAAAATTGAATTAAGCTATTACTACCAGTGTGAATATTTTTCAGCCTCTGGCTAATAGTGAGTCTGAGAGCTTTGTTGATGCTATGTGGTGGCTCTTTAATATTGTAATATGCAATACTTTGCCTTACATGCAGCAGCCATGGTTTTCTTTTAATGCCCCTCATAAGGCTAGCTGCTTATCCATTTGACATCCAAAGGTTTACTTCGTCTTTAAATTTTTATTTTGTTTTTATCATATGTGTATGAGTGTTTCCTTGGATGTGCTTGTGTGCATCCTTTGTATGTCTGTGACCACCAAAGACAGATGACACCTTTGGATCCCTTGGAATTGGAGATACAGATGATTGATTCTGAGCTACTGTGTGGGTGATAGAACCAAACCTAGGGCCTCTAGAAGACCAACCCGTTCTCGTAAGCACTATGATAGAAATAGATATCTTCTAACCCAGATCTTTGGAGATGGAAAGATACACCTTTAGTATGGACCACACCTTCTGTTGGCCACCCATGCCAAGGACATGGAAGAAGGAAGCTTGTTCCCTCTGTTTGCTATTGCTCTAGCTGGCAAGTCCATCCCTACACTGGCGTTAGGGTTCTAGCTTATTTCTTGGAGATTTTGACATATACTGAAGACCAACTGAGACACAGCTACTAGATTCTTGGACATTCATTTGGACATTCAGTTGGAAGGTAGCCATTGTTGGACTAGCTGGACCATAGCCTATAAACCATTCTAAAAAATCTTTATATACCTTCATTCTATCAGTTTTGCTCCCCTAGAGAGCCTGACTGATACAACTACTGAGCTATGTCCAATGGTTATTTGGACAGCAGTCCAAAAGGTTATTTCAAATAATATATTAAGAACCCAAATTCTCAGAGAACTGAAGCCAGTTAATTAAGACATGGATCCAGCCATCAATATTATAACATGCATCAGAACATTCAGCAATTATATGTATAAACATGAAGTCCCAAGGAGAAACATAAATAAAATAATCTCCTTTTAAAAAGAACATTTTTTTGCCTCCTGAGCTTTAGAAATGTAAAGTTCCCATGTTTGAAGTTGTTGTAATCTACTGAACTATGTTGAAAGAACATCCTGAGATTCCCACAATACTTTAAAATTTTTAAATGCTGAAGTCAATGGATGGGATGGGACTTAGGAGGCAAACAGCTCAGAGTGTTGAGGCAGGACAGCCAGAGGAAGGTCTACATGGCATGATGTGGTTGATACAGGCCTTTATCACACTGACACCCAGGACTCTGGGGACTTGTAGACGGCTGCACTGGAGTGGGGTCATTTGTACACTGTGCACTGTGAACCCTTCTCTTCTGAGACTTATGGTCCCAGATTGACTTTATCAAGTCCAGAGTTACAAAGACAATGGGGGCTTTTGTGTGGGCCAGCAATGATTTAAGCAGAGACTATGTTGTTGTGCTTCTAAGTAAGTCAGTTATATTCAAAAGTTAGCTACAGATAATTCCACAGAGTTCTGCTCTGTGACCTGTTACAGCATAGTGTGTTGAAAATGCGATTGTAATAGGCTTGGAATCGGAGACAAATGAATGCTTATGTATGGCTAATTGAAGAAGAAAATGGAATAACTCAACCAACGGAGAGAAATGACTTCATGTGGCCTTATAACTTCAGGCAGCCCAAGGAACCTAAGAGTTACGTGCTATTGGCCACTGGATTTGTCCTCAACAGAGAGTGGTCTGCTCAGTTGTGTCCTCTGCATGAAGTGCAGTAGTAACGGGAAGCTTGGTGATCCTGTGAAAGGCTGGGAGAGAACAATATGTGTACAAGCCACTGCTCTTCCCAGGTGCAGCAAATGATTGCACAGAAACATCTTCCTTTGAGTTTGTTTACTTATCGTAGATGAAGTGCTGAAGGAAACACTTTTTTTTCTGTAATTTATACAATACTGCAGTTCATCCATTTAGCTGTTCAGAATCAAAGTATGATTAGATTGTAATTTTGGTGTTAAAAATTCACCTCACCGAAACAAAAAAGATCCACTTAACCATGCATCCATGCCATCTGTCCATCTACATTTTCACTTATTTATCCAGCAAGTTCATTCTTTTGAAATTTAAAATGCAGATTGCCTTGTCCACCGATAATGCTACAGTTCAAAGATTACTTTTGAATCTACACAAAGAACAAAAACTAGGAAAGGTAAAACTGCATAGTACTGGCGTGAAAGAGATTTTTACGTAGAAAAAGGAACTGTGTTAGTTTTTTATAAAATGATGACTTTAAGCTTCGTGTGTGTGTGTGTGTGTGTGTGTGTGTGTGTGTGTGTGTGTGTGTAAGAGAGGAGAAGGAGACAGAGATGAGAGTTGGGAAGGACATGGATGCTTTCTGCACACCTTGTGATACTTTCTTATGGAATTACAGGAATGTAACTTTTATTGAACTATATACTTAAATTTCAGTTAGAAAGTATAAACTATTATTTGTAAATGAGAACTCAAATATCAGGGGCCAGGGAGATGGCTAGATGGTCAGAAATTTATGCTGCTCTTGCAGCCAACTAAGTTCAGTTCACAACATGGGACCCAAAGCCCACTTTGGGATTCCATGGGCACCTGCACACACATAGGTGCATGAATACATGTGTACATGCATGCATGCACACACATAAACACACACAAACACATAGATGGTCAGATAGATGAAAAGACATGTACTTATTCACACACTTTGGTTAGTTTTGAGTTGCATCCGAGTGTGGCCACCATTTCCCTCTGTGCTCTGGATCTGCTGGTATACGGTCTGTTCCGTACACATCTACTGGGTCTAGTTGGCATGTGGTGCTAGCAAATCTTTTACTTCCAAACTACCTTATGCCTAGTTTATGTGTTATTTAACATAGGACATCACAATGTTTAAACGTTACAGGGGAATTGTCAATTTCTTTGTTCAATTCTCTTAAATTTATTTCCTGTATTTGTGAGAAATGTTAGGTGAATATGTATTTATCATTGTTATGCCTTCTAGGATAGACTTTGATTTTATTATTACCTAGTGGATTTATTTGAGTTAAATTTACTTTCTTCTTAAAACATATTTTGTATATTAGTATGTAATCTCAGATCTCTTTGGCATGGAGTATATTTCAATCAATTTCTTTAACTCTAAAGCAAGTCTTCAGAAATAACAAATATTCAAACCACATTACCTACTCTTCAATATCTGCTTTTTAATAGTAAAGTTTAATCTACTTATATTTAATGTTATTTTGTCTAAAAGGATTTCTTTCTTTCCTTTGCTGTCTGTTAAGGACACCTTGTGTCTT
This sequence comes from Acomys percivali, assembly GCA_907169655.1. Lineage (NCBI taxonomy): Eukaryota > Metazoa > Chordata > Mammalia > Rodentia > Muridae > Acomys > Acomys percivali. The sequence goes on along the minus strand of OU015751.1, from coordinate 78,780,749 downwards.
TCATTATTCCTGAATATCTTCATTACAGCCTTCTTTCACACAAAATAAATAACCTTAAATGAACTATGTCTTTTTGTTATGCTTTGATGAAACTTCTTCATGAAAAGCAACATTGATATTGTATTAATAACAAATGTATTATCTGCGTAAAGACCAACTTAACCACAGTGTAATTAAGTGCTGCTCTGATGGCTAGTTTATTGTGACCGTGTTGCATTCTCTTTCCCTAATCTGGATGTCTGAACAATGTCCATTCATTTCAGTTTTATTTCTGTATGCATTATCTTTCTGTTGCAAAGTAGGCATTTTGAATATTTTCATGTATTAAGTGGATTTTATTCTTTTCACTTATTATAGCTATCTGTGTTTAATTCTCCTGAACTGACTGTGCAAACACTGTTTGTTATTATGGCTTGATATCTCTATTATATTGGGAAGTGGTCAAGCTGATGTTCAGATGAAGATTTTTTAAAGTACTTAGACTCTCAAATTTTTTTCTAGCTGTCTAAGGCCTGGGTGACTATGAGTACTAGGGATGCTAACAGTACACTCCAGATAATCTTTTGAGCTTTTATGCAACTGCAAGGCCACCGGAAGTGTAACCTGCAGACTTCTTCACCTTGTTCTGAGCATGTGAACACCATGAGCAAGTATGTGTTTTCTAGTTTACTTGGAAATGTGGAAGCTTTTAAAGGCCTTAACATATATCTCATTCCTATTTTCTATTTGGTTAATAGCTGGTTTGCCTCAGCATATTAGGAATCAGAAATATCCAATTATTTAGAAAATATTTCCATTGAAGGAGCAGGAAGAAACCAACTACCCACCTACCCAACCAACCAACCAATAGAAAATCAACCAGCCAGACAACCCACCAACCAACCAACCAACCAACCAACCGACCAACCAACCAAACACTAGCCAGCCAATAATTAATGATTTCTCTGTGAAATAGATCTATTTAATGAATGTAGCACTGGAAATGCCTGAGAATCTACTGGCTGTATGATTGTGTGTGTTAGTTTTCACTTGTGTACTGTGATGCCACATGACTTAAGAAGATCTGAGTTTTGCAAGAGTTGATTCTGAAAACAATTTCCTTATTTTATAGAATAAGAGAATTTAAATTTTGTATTCTGTTACTGTGGCTGGAGCTATTGATGCCACTGTGTGCAAATGTTTAATGCAAAAAAAAAATCCTAGTCTCAAAACTAGTAGTTTATTTTATTAATTATTTTATTAACTAGTAAAATAGTTTTTCTTATTTATTTTATGTACATGAGTGTTTTGCCTAAATGTACCATGTACATTCTTGGTGCCCACGGAGGGGTGTTGGAGCTCTTGGAACCGTAGTTATGAGTGATCGTGATCTGCCCTGTGGGTCCTCTGCAAGAGTAGGCAGTGCTCTTAAGTAATGAGCCATCTCTCAAATATCATGAAACCTTTTATTTTTTAACTACCTATAATGTTAACTCATCTGAAACACATACTTGGGACATAAGGTATGCAACTGAGTATAAAGCCTATTAGGAAAATAAGCATGTAGAGAGGATGATGGTATATGTGCTTGATATTCAATAGTGGTACCATGTTTTCCTTATATGAATAAATCTGCCTTTTAATTAAGTTATTCAAAGTAAAATAACACAATGGGTTTCACACCTGGGTGTTTTACTGTTGAGCGCATTGTCCCACTAGAGATAAAATAAGCATTCTCTGAACCAGGCTCTCTGCCTGAGTTTGTTTATCTTGGACCACAGACCTTGGATGCTGAAGGACATGCTTCATTCTGACTTTGAAACTGTCGGCTGAGTTAGGATGTGTTGATGAATGCTATTTCTTTTACGGGAAGCATGAAGCCCGAGACGTTCCTGCTGCGTGCTTGTTTCATGGCATAATAAAAGATCTTGGGGCTTTCCTCTAGTGGGTAGATGTTGGCACCTGAGGCTGACAGGTATATTTCAGGCAGCCTAAACTACAAAGTTCCATTTTGCTTTTTTTTAATGGTCTCAGAGGCACCTTCACTCTACATCTCCCATGCATGTGTGATACTGTAGATCCCTCTGAGATGATCCTGGGATTATTTATACTCTACTGATGTTACTTCTCCATGGATTCTGTTTCTGCACAGAAGCACAAAGTCTGTTGTCTCATGTTTTACTGTTGAAACCTAATTTTTGGTGTCTCATAGGCCACTGTGGGGTTTCTGAAATGAAATGTTATGACAACTTGGATAAAAAGTTGTCACATGCTTATTTCCCCTAAAGGTCTTAAGGGTTTACAAGCATCTGGATAAGCTTTGGAGAGTGGGTAGATGCTGAGATTTCCAATATTGTAGCATCCATTTCAGCTGTTGCTTCTTTTTCTTTTTCTTTAAAAATTTTTTTTCTTTTTCTTTTTCTTTTTCTTTCCATTTTCCAGATGGGGTTTCTCTGTGTAGTTGCTCTCGTGGACTTGCTGTGTAGACCAGGCTGGCCTCGAACTCATGGAGATCTGCCTACCTTTGCCTCCCCGAGTACCTGGATTAGAGGTGTGTACCACCACACCCTGTTCAGATATCACTTCTAATGCTCATAGAGTTTCTGTCGTTCAGGACTCACTTTGCAAAAACTATTTCAAGATTAGATCCAAAGCTACAATATTCAGGGCAATTTACAGAAGGGTGGGACACTAAAGACTTTTTTAAAAAATCAATTTTGAAAATATGACCTTTTCTGTGTCAGCTCTCCTGGGATCCACTCATCTGCATGGAGGGCCAAGGTGGGCCAGTGAGAAGCCACATTCTCATCACTTTAGAGACCATGAGTCTTTTTTTTTACAGATCATTATTAAGATCCCCAAGCTGAGGCGATTTGATCAGAGCATGTTCATTGTCTTCTGTTCCCATTGCACATGACTGAGTCAGCTTCTAAGCTTTGGGTTATCTATCTACAGAAACTGACTTTTAGTATACATTTTGTCAGTCATTTGAGAGTCCTGTGCAATGCATCTTAAGCGTAGTCACCTCTCACTCTTCCTTTTAAGCCCCACACAGGACCACCCTCCCTTACCCACCTCCTCCCTACCTCTCCTCCTCCTCTTCCCTTTTCTTCTTTTTAATAACCCACCAAGTCCAATTTGTGTTGCAAGAGTGCATGAAAGATGCAAACGGTGGATGTAGGAAGAGAATTAAACCTTTTAAAAGTGATGACTGAGGTTTCCAGCTGATGGCTGAGACCTAATGTGCTGAGCAATGACTGACAAGACATAAATGTGAAGCAGTGAAACACAGAGGTCAACGTCTGTGCACCTAGGTCTAAGGGATGAAAGTGCACAGTGGGACGGACAGAGAAGGTGTGGAGCCAATGCCCCTGGGGATGTAGCAGAGTCCTATGATGCCTTCTGGGGGCTCTTAAGAGAGGAATGGAATGCTTGAAGTAAAAAAAGATGCCAATGAACTGTGCAATGACAAAGCAAATCTGCAGAGAATCTTGCCATCTAGAGAACTGAGATGGAACTCAAGGCTTGGGCATGTAGGCCAGTGTTCCACCACCAAACTGCACTCCAGCTGCTAGCCTGTGAATCTGTGTAACCTGATAGTTATGATCCTTTAAACCCCAATATTGACTTCACTATAGGTAATTCATTACTGCTCAGAGATTGCATTAACATAAATGATTTTTCTAACTAGTTTTACTCAGTTGGACATTAATATAAACTAGGCAAGTCTAGTAAATAAGAAATTAATTAGTCTAATGAATTAATGATAAAAAAAATGAGAAGGAGAAGTCAGATTGTATGTATTTAGACACACCAAGAAAATAGCAGAGTCTGGCCATATTCCATGATAAAAATATCAAGGAAAAAAAATCTCTTGTTATAAATATTTGAAAGCCTGAGGCAAAATACTTCCTAGGGAGAAAACATGGTTGAGAATACATGGGAATACATTTAGGGCAGGCCAATGGCGTTTCCTGGCTTGCAGATCCTATGCAATTGGATTTCCAGGACTCCTAGTGTTTGCCTTGTTTGGCCACGCCTTTGACTTGACTGTGCTCTTGGTTACTGTCAAGTTCTACCCATTTTCTGAAAGTGCTTACAGGTGGAATCACCTGGATCCACCTGGCTCCACCTGATCAGTCTGGCTCAACACTTTTCACTGTTTACCAAGAGATTCACAGCAGGGCTAGGGATCAAGAAAGCTCACACAATCCTCATTATAAAAGCAGGTTTAGGGAACAGGACATTTCAGAGAAGCAGGCCTGGCAGTGTGACTACCTACTTATGTGTGATGGTTTGTTTGGATATGTGCATATGAAACTATGGCCCAGACTGACCTGTGGTAGGTTCAGTCCATAGTAAAGCAGTGAGAGGCTTGGGAAGTGGCCAGTCAGCTGGGCTCTGTCCTCAGCAGTGGACAGATGCTGATGAATTCATAATTTGATGACTGTTTGGGATGCTAGTGGGAAATTTTGGAGACAGGGATGGGTTAGGTAAAGGAAGCCAATTGGGGAGATATCCTTGAGGCCTCTATCATGCCCTCTTGCCTGGGAATGGACTCATGTTTGTCTTTCTGCATCCTGCCCTTCATGACACAGAGGGGCCTTGCTGCACTGCATGAACTTGGCTGTGATGCTGCGCTGCTTCCTAGAGCCAGCCAGGGGCTGAAGCCATTGGTCCCAGTACATCCTTCTTCCTTCCCACTGTTTCTCTCTGGGGTGTCACACGACCAGTCTGACTTGCACACTTAGAAGGAACACACTGAAGACACATTAGAAGGAAATAGTGGTCTCAGGCAAGCTTAGTCACTGGGGATTTTAATACTTACTTAAGTATCACGGCAGCTTTGTAATTAGACTCCGTAAGTGTTAAGAGTAGGTGTCTACATAATCTAAGCCACTTGTTTGTGCACTTGAGAAGCCAACAGCCGGGCATAGGAAGACATCACATAAATGAAGTTCTGTAGGTCAGGTGTGTGCTTGCACCGTCACTGTGCCGCTGCTGCTGCTGCTGCCAATTTCCTGAAAGCAGGAGAGCAGCTGATGGGATTTAGGAGCAATCACCTCAGCAAATAAGATTCCATGTGAGAGTTCCTCAAATGTTACAATTTTAGCAGGAAAGTCAAGGATGCTCCCCTTGTCATTTCTCATTAAAAGCACCTCATAATTCTTCATACTTATACACAAATTCCTGAGCTAAGGCTAGGTATGAAACCCCTGTGCTGTGTGCTCTCTTCTGATGTCTAGCACTATGGTAGGCAGCATATGCAGATAGTGACTCCTCTCTTCTCTATTCTATCATCTCCTCCGCCTCTATCTTCCTTCCTCCTCCTCGTTTCCTTCCTCCTTCTCCTGTGCCCCCTCTTCCTTCCCTCTCTACCTCTTTCTCCCCTTCATCCATTTCTCTTCTCTTCGATTTCTCTCTCCCAGTCTTGTGCATGCGAAACTGATGCTGTACTACTGAGTTTCACCCTGAGCCTGGGTATTAGTTTTTTAATTAACAGAATGCGCTTGACGGCAGCACAGGGGCTTCTGTGGACTTCCCCATAGATCTCGCCTGATGGCCTAAATTGATGCCAGTGGTAACTGATATAGCGAATGACATCACTGATTCTTATTTTGAGGACTAGCTGGTACTACAGCCTGGCTGTTTTTAATTAATTTGCTCTACTCCAAGTAGAAGAGCCTCTTTGAGGGATAAAGGGACATGCTATGCTTGGTAATAGTTCTGAGTGCCCTGCGCGCTTATCCGCATGTGTGTTTTCCTGCCTAGCTTATCAGCAATTCTGATTGACGTACACTATCCCTGAGAGGAGCCTCTGCCCAGGGCTGTAACCAGATCTTCTGAATAGGCCCAGGAGGAGTAAACATTGTTTTTATGAGTTGGAAGCATGCCAGCTTTCAAATTTGTTTAAAAGGAAAAGGAAATTTTCTCCCTACTGCTTATTCTAGTTCTAAACATCTTATGAAGGCCTCTTTCTCATCTTTTATTGCAGGACATTTTGAGGATGGCAGAAATTAGGCGTTCTGGGCATTTACAAATGTAGTGTTTTTCGAAAGGTATATTGCTAGTTCCTGTGGAAATTAATGTAATAAGAACTCTTTTACAGACACTCGGAACTATAAAAACACAAATACGTTTCGTGTGTGGCATTTCTTCTCAATGGGGTAGTGGTGTCTGGGTGGGGTGGCTCCTCCACAGCTCAGATACTGTGTCCTTGGTCCTGCCAGTTTCCTGGCTGTCTCTGTAGCTAACTGAGTCTACGCCATCTTTGTATCCGCCTGTGTTTCTTTGCTTTTTATTCCCTTTCTCCAGTTCTACTTCTTTATGAACTGGTGTTGCTGTGTAGCTAATGGATATATATTTTTGGAAACTTGCCCTGAAATAGTTTTATTCTTTCCAGACTCATACCGGTCTTATAGGCAAAGATCTTTTAACTTTATCCTACCTTGGGTTCTTCACCTACGTGCAACTGTTTTTCTCCTCCTTTGAACACTTGCCTTTCCTGAGGATCACCCCAATCTTCCTTGTTAGTAATGCTTGGTCTCTCTCTCTCTCTCGTCTTTGTTACAGAATGTTGGCAAAATTAGTTCCAATATACTTCCCTGTGAAGCAGCCTTCCCTCATGGACACTTGCTGACTACAAACATGCACAGTCGTAGACACTAATTATAACAACTCTGATAGTTTTGAGTAAGACGTTTGATGCCATGTTTCATGTGTATATGTGTGCATGCAGTTGCATGTGCTTTGTATACGTGTGTATGTATGTGCCCCTGTCCTTTTATGTGTGTGTAGGCTAGAGAGCAAGTAGGTATTGTTTCCCATCATGCTTCACTTTACTTTTGGGACAGGTAACTCACTGAGCTAGGTGCTCACTGGCTGGTTAGGTTGGCTGGCTAGTACGCCTCCTGGGAGCCTACCATCTATATCCCTGACCGTAAGATACAGGTGTGTATCCCTGTGCCTGAATTTTTATGTGCCTACTGATGATCCAAACTCGAATCCTCCACAGGCAAATATTGTGTCTGAAGTAGAAAAAAAAGGGACCTTTTTTTAGGTGAAATAAATTATTAGAAAGCCATTCTTAATCTTTTTACATTATTGCCTTCAAAAGTAACTATGATAGCATATTCGTTTAACAAATTCATATAGTCACACAGCCAAGTTACTTAAAATGGGGGCATGGATGTGTATGGCAATACAGGCCAGTAATCCCAGCTACTGGAAAGAATGAGACAGGAGGATCGGAAGTTCGAGGTCAGCCTGTGCTATTGTAAATTCAGGCCAGTTTGATCAAGACCAAGCTTCAAAATAGAAGATTTTAGCTCATTAGCAAACTGTTTGACTAGTACTCATGCAGCCTGAGGTTTACTCTTCCTAATAATGGAAATTGGTTATTTGGCAAAGAATGAAAAACTACAAAGGTTTAATAGTAGATGATCTATGCATAAAGGTACGTGAGTATTTCTTTTCCTTTTAAAATAACATATCTGTAACTTTGAATTTCTGGGCAAAAACGTAGTTACTTGCTATAAGACGGATTTTTTCCAACTTTATCCTTAAGTAGTTCATCAGAGGACTAAAGTGGCTGGTGTGTGCTAGATTTCGTCTTTTCCCTCCACTAAAGGAGGACTGTCTCATTTTCATGAGGGAGTCGTCAGGAGCCCCATCCTCAGAAGGACTGGCTGATATACCTCCTCAGAGTTCTGGTCTCACAGGGAGTTGTTCCCAGGGTGTGAGGTCTGTGCCTATTCTGTAGAGACCATGCAAAGGCCTTTAAACAAGGAATTAGAGAAAAATTGATTCATTTCTTTGTTTATCATTGTTTTCATTTGTCATTTTGACTTATTCAAAAATTAATTCATCCACTCAAATGTAGTATAAAGGTAATAAAAACTACCCATTAAGAATAGTAGGAGCTAGTACTGCAGCCACATTCAAAGGACACCCAATTCCGTCTTGTTTATCCTGTTAACCATATATGAGATGTGGCATCTGGTGCTTAGTTGAGCTGAGCAAGTGTTAGCTGGATGAATTAGAGCTTTTCCAGAATGTGAAGGAGAAAGGATGAGGGTTAGCTGTGTGGTGAGCGGTAAGAATCTGGGCAGTAACGTAGGCTCTAAATCCTGCATTCTTCTGAGGGAGCTGTTGCCCGCCCACATGTTGCTGTCTCTCCTTACAGGTTCCTTACAGGTTCCTTACAGTCATAAGAAGGGATATGTTTTCTACAGGAGGACAAGGAGATTGAATCATCCTGTGGTGAATAGCTAAAATTAGATTTTTATATGAACACAGTGATTCCTATCATTCCAGAGAGTCGAGCTCTTGTAGTTTAATCTCATTTGTCAAACAGTATTTTATATACGCATGAAAATATACACAGAAAATATGCATTTAATTATATATATGAAATATTAACAAATCCTGTCTAATATAGTATTAGGAATCTCTTCACAAACAGGGTGTGAAAGCTGCCAGGATTTTTTATTCGTAGTCTTAGCATTTTCCCATAAACATTTTCAATAGAGGCATTATGAATCATATATTTAAAATCTTCGTTCTGAAGAGGAGATGAAGTCCCAGCCATTTATGTGACTGACCCGAAGCACTGGACCCCAGTGCAGGTTTGAGATTGGATTCTTTTCTGTGCAGCACATGGCTGTGAGTGATCTTATTGATAAACTCATTTGGTTTATCTCTTGTTTCCAGAATAAAACTATTTTGAGTCATTCAGTTCTGATTTTAATGAGTTGTCTGAGAAAACATTGTTCAGAAAAATAGAAATTGATGTTCATGGTCTTAGACTGTTGCATAATTTCATGGGTCTAAACTGCTTTATGAAATTACTGTACGAAGTCACACAATTTAATTAGTCATTGCAATGACATGTCAGTATTTTCATTATCTCTTTAAACCTTTCCGTAGCTTCGCACTAATAATGAAACCACGTTATCTGTTAATAACACGATAAGATTGAGCATTAATTTAGAACATGATAAATGCAGCCTTTGATGTAACTTGAGTGTCATCGCCATGGGCTAATAGCTCTGAAATGAGCTTGAATTCAGTAGATGAGTTCAGGTCTTCCAGTGTGATTTTACTAAGGCCATTAAAAGTGCAAGAAAACAACCCTCCATGTAGCCATTTTGAATTCTTTCTTTATATTTTAAAATATTATTTCTGTTGTAGTGACTAACTTCCGTTCATCAAGTTCGTTAACTATCATGGAAAACAGAGGCAGGGCTGTCTTCCTTTTCTCCAGCTGCCATCTCATGGCCTCCAGTCTTTCTTTGTCTGCTTTGAGCTCTTAGGCATCTGAGTTAGAGGTGTTCTGGAGAGTTGGTGAAGGCAGGTAAATTATTCTTTGGCTGTGGATACCTACCCTGAACCTCATTATTTTTCCACTAATTGTTTACTCTGCATTTAGGATGCTCAACAGGAAAAAAACCAAATGAGAAACGTTGATACAGAGGGAAAGGTTCAGAGTGTTTAGGAGCTCCAGAAGTGAATTCTGCACTGAGGTGTTTTCACATTCCTTTTATGTTCCCTTATGGCGTTATTTGATTGTCTTCCTGGGATTTGCGTGCAGCAGCCACACCGAGTGATAAATTTCAGAAGTTCTAATAGCTCTGCCACTCTTATGGTGCTGTGGAGACTTGAGAACGTCCTCCATGGTCTCAGAAAGGCACTGAGACTAAGACTGATGTGTACACTCCAAGGGCACCTCCTGTCTAGAACCCCCTAAGGAGTTAGGGAGAGTGCACAGCACAACTTGACCTCACCCCATCTTCCCCCCCTTAATTACTGCATACCAACAACTCATCAGCTACATTTGTTTCAAACATTCATGAATTAATTGATTTATTATTCTCTAATGAGTTTTAAAGACCTGTGTTATTCTGCATGTTTACAGAGTATTTTGGAAAACGTAGTTTTTGTTTTACATGTTAAGGCTTGGACCTATACATAGGACTGCTTACCTAGATGCATCCCAAGCCCAGAAATAAGTGGTCATGTGAGTACTGTGGGAATGGAAATGGCTTCAGTGGAAAAAATAGCTGAAGCATGAATATTGTACGAAAAATAATTTCTTATGTTTGGTAGGCACAGTATGGTGATGTGGAGTGATTTAATTTCCTAACACGTGTTCTGCCCTGAACTGTCAGACTAAAATTTGGAAGAGAAGTCAGGAATGTAAAAATAAATTTCAGAAGGTCCGATGTTCCTGTTCAATGGTTTTGTGGAATTATGCATCAGGCAGTCCCACACAACTCCATCACAGCACGAAGGCAGAGGCCGTCATGCTGCCTATACCACAATGGATATCGCTTTCACTCTCTGAGCACCAACTGATCTGGACTGAATTAACTTGAGCTCAATAGAGGTTCAGCTATAAGGTACCATTAATTGACTGTCTTTTCTTAACCTTTACCCCTTAGTCATTAATACATAAAGCGCTTTTCAAGTTCAATTACCCCATATGCGAATATTTTACTTTCAAACTTAGTGTACTTTCAATTGCATTTGTTATATGGCTCAACACACATGTTTTGAGTGAGATCACTTCTGATGTTGGTTAATAATCATTTATTAATTTTTTGTGACTTTATCACCAGTAGACACAACAATGCCTTATCATCCATCCTACATGATTATCTGAGTGTGTGGAATGCAAGATGTTTTCAGTTTTTATATATCAACACAGGCAACAACTAGATAATGGAAAACATACTCTTGTTCCCTCTGATTGCATTTTATGTGAACCATAAAAAGGAAATATTAAGCAGACAACTGAAGGTTTTCAGATTAGGAAAGACCTAAAGATAAAGATAACACACGAGCCTGAATTTCCATGAACAATGCAGCGAGGAGCCCATAAAATGTAGCTGTCTTCTCTCTTTCAAGGTCTTTTACTTGAACCACAACAATGCAGCATGTCTTTTCATCAGGTTTGAACTAAAGATAAGGGTTTGGCTCATCTGTCTTCTCTCTCAATTCTCTTGTTCACCTTCCAAACAACCCAGCAACAGGAGAAAAGGCTGTTCATGTTTGACTTTCTCTGTATGCCCGTTTCTAACGCATGTGGTTTTATATATGTCACCTACATTTCCCTTGTTTGTATTAGGAACATTTTTGTTGGTGTGTCTTCATTGGGCATAGTGTTGGGTTTAACAAACTAAATTTCTTTTAATCATATCATACAGTTGTACTATAGGCACCCTCTTTTACCCACTCCTGCTTCTAGTGTGTAGATCAGCTTGCCCATTTCTCCTTTTACACCAGACTTCATCTGACCCCAGGTGTTTAGTTTGTGTGCATGCATGCCCCCCCCCCCCGTGTGTGTGTGTGTGTGTGTGTGTGTGTGTGTGTGTGTGTGTGTGTGTGTGTATGCACATTAAGCATGGGTGATACATATTCTACAGTGTGCATGTAGTGGTCAGATGACTACCTTTCGAACAGTTCTCTCCTTTCCTCTTTATGTGGGTTCTAAGTATCAAACTTAGATGCCAGGCTAGCATGGCCAGTACTCTGCACTACTTACTTGCCCCAGAGTTTCAAGTTTTTGAGGTCTTTGATATAGTTTGCATGGCTTTTTGTACAAAGCAAGAGACAATATCTAGAATCATATTTCTACATGTGGATGTGGAGCTTTCACAACAGCATGTGTTGACAAAGCTATCTCTTCTCAAATGTCTGTTTCTATCAGTCTGATTTTGTGCCACGACTGCACTGTTCTTATAACCATGGCTACTGACCAGCGTGCCTCTTCCTCTGGACTTTTTTGTTCAGGATCACCTTGACTACTCAGGGTCCTGTTTATGTGCATCCTGTGAATGATGACTATCATTGGAACTTTGACTCTATGGATCATGATTGATAATATGACTATTTTACAAATATTAATTCTGTCTATCCATGAACATATATCTTTCTGTCTTCTATCTTTGTTTTTCTCACTTGACAGCCTTACTAACTTTCTTAGTACATTAACACATTCAAGTGGCTCATATCATCCAAAGGCAGAATATGTTTTAAAGCATACTTGTGTTAGTTTAGTCTCTAGAAATGCAAGCGAACATGTTTTCTACATTGAGCTTCTAGCTATTCTTCGGTGGGTAAAATGACAGTTTTCTTTCATTTTGTTTTTTAAATCTTGTCATTTCATTATTTGACCATTTCACTTTCTCCACTAGCTATATTCCTGGGCATTTTTCTTTGCAGCTATTTGAATAAGATTGTTTTTAAAATTTTTCCTTATTATGAAATATCATGAGCTGACTTTTGTGTGTATTGATTTGGAATTGTGATGTCCTGATAGATGACATGATCTTCTTAATATTGTCTAACTAATTTTGGTTTGAAGCCAATTTTGCCTAAATGTTCTAAATCATCTAAAAGTGGAAATTAGAAACAAATGCAAAAGATGCTGCAAAGGTTAATGAGTAAAAATTAAGAGAAAGGAAGGAAAGGATTAAATATCTTATTATTTTAAGGATTTATACTTATGGTAAATCTTACTTTTGTGAAAAAATAAAAGCATAAGATATTAACAGTGTTTACAGCAAAGATAATTAAAAGATGTGCTTATTAGATTTATAAATTTTATAATATGGAAAGTGAACTAAAGTCCTTTTAAAATGGCATTTAGTATCATATTAATATAGAATTCAATTACCTAATAATTTTCAGAGGCATCAAAAACTTAAATTATTTTAAATAGTAAAATGAAAAGTCACATAAAAATTAAGTTCATATAATGTGGGAACTTCTGTATGGATTTTTGATCATCTAGAATTTAATGTTAAATTATTAATTTTGTACCTAATGATTACCAAATTTATAATTAATTTTCATAAAAAGCCTAGTAGCAAGAAACATATTGTTAAACAATCAACAAAATAAAATTTTCATTAGAGTACCTCAGACAGTGTCACCAGTACTAAGAGCATTCTGTCAACAGAATCTTTAATGAACTTTTTGTTTGAGCTGAAGAGAATTAAATATTTATTCACCTTAAATAAAATACACCATGAAGAAACAAAACCTACTCACTCTTCATGTATCTGTGTGCTACTTAAATTGTCTTACTAACAAAGAAAGTAGTATATTTATAATATATAAGTAATACACATGCAAATTAATTGACTTGATTATTTTGATAACTTTTGATCAAGAAGAAATAACTTTTAAACAAATTATTTAATTTTATGCCTTAGAACATTTTATCTGCATGTATGTCTGTGTACCACATCTGTCCCTGATGCCTGTGGAAGTCAGAAGGGGACATTAGATCTCCTGGAAATTATAGATTGTTGGGAACCACCATGTGGGTGCTGCGAATGGAGCTTGGATCCTCTAGAAAAGCAGCCAGTGCTCATAACCTTTGATCCATCTCTCCAATCCGAAGAACTAATTTTTAATGTATACTATGGTTCCCTTGAATATAATCACAGAAATATGACTGAAATCCTTAGGAGTCACATTTCTCAAAACCACCCTTTATGCTTTAGTCAATAATCACACAATAGATACATGGACCAAGCTAACACGTTAGTAAAATATGAAACACTGCAAATTAAATAAAATAAATGCATAATTTATGCATACAATATACTCTCTTTTCTGTACTACCATTTTCTATGCTTTTCTTTTCTATACCACGATTATGTTTTTTTTCATTTTATAGATTTATTCATCAGAAAATTCCAAAATAATTAAAAATTAAAGACTCATTTTCATGCTCTTTCTCATATGTGGCTTCTAGTTTCAAATTCTGGAGTCTGTGTAGCAGCTCTGAAACTAGAAATGGGCTATTGGCAGAGAGAGTGTACTGAGAGAGAGGAGTGTTAGATTACAGGTGAAGTGAGGGCATAGCCTGGAGGCAGAAGCAGTCAAGCTCATAGGAGAGTGATGTCAGTGGGGAAAGCAGGAGCCAAAGGGAGGTCAACCAGGGTTAACATAAAGAGCATGAATGTGAAGAAGCTACTTGGAGGATCTTGCAATTCAAGGAAAAAAAACATAAGTAGGAGATGGTAGAATCCATGTGACATGAAGAACATGGGGTAGAACACTGGGAGCTAAAAGTCTAAGCAGGGCTGGGTGCAGAGAGGTAGGGAAAGGGGAAGATGGGGGTGCGCTAACCAAAACTAGCGTGTATGAAGAAGCCCCCTGGAGCCCCACTCTGTGTGAGGTAATTAAAACATAATGAAATAAAAGAAAGCCTAATTTTCTTAATGAAAACCTGGGAAGAAGTAGGAGGAAGAGGAGAAGGAGGAGGAAGAGGATGAGGAGGAGGAAGTCCCTCAGTCTTACCACAGCTACAGATAAGAAAAATCTCCCTGGAGGTTCCAGTCCCCCATCTTGTCATATACATTTGTTGTGTCACACATGGTCAACCCTCTCTTTCTCCAGTACACACGGCTCTTAACACTTGCATAGGAAAAAATTCTGAGGTTTTATCTCGGCTCTCTCTTCTCTTCCAGCAGTGTCAGTACAAGCATTTCTGAGAGTCAGGCCCTAACACAACAGAAGGCAAAGTTTCATAGCAGGACGTGATGAATTCCCAGCCAACGTGTGTAAGAGACTGACTTGGAAGAGCATCGGAAGAGATGCGGAACAATCTCCAAGTCAGTGCTGGAGGGAGAGGAAGCAGCTTCTGTGACCTTCAGTTCCCACCTACCCCTGGAGAGGCTTCTGGGGTCAAAGGTCATTGTCTACCTGCGCTGCTCACCTGATGAGGCAGGCAAGCTGGCGTTGATACAGGCTAGCTGGACCCTAGCTGAATGCTATGGCAGCAAGGTGTTATTCTTGGAAAGGGAAGCTGCTGAGTGTTTCAGAATTATGCAGAAGGCCAATAAAATTATTACAGAAAGATTTTTCTTTGGACACTGGTAAAATTCAAAAATGAGCACATATTTTAAACCAGAAAGGTAACATTAAATGAGAAGATTTTATGGTCTATTTATATGGAAAGTAATAAATGATGGTGTTTCCAGTAAAATGTTGTAAATTATTTCAAATTACACTCAAGTTCAATTTTAGAAGACTTACATATAATGGGAATTTAAGGGACTTTACATTTTAAAGAGATAATTTGTAACATAAAGTTCTACATTTAAAAATGACTCTTGCTATTTATTAAAAACCATAAATCCTTTATCATCTTTATTATAAAAATAATTATACATATATATGCAAATGCAAACAATATGTTCCATAATTCCTTGATCTCAGTGTGTAAGTTTTGTGAAAGGAACTTTTATCAAGGCATGGTGGCTCTGGGTAGACTGAGGCAGAAGGATGACAAAATGGAAACCCAGCCTGCCCTGACCTGGAATCCTGTGCTACTAGTAACTAAACAAAACAAAAACGTCAAAATGCTCTATTTTATGCCACATTTTACAATTCAGACCCCAAATGCTCCAGTTATGTATCATTGAAAAGCAACTTGTACATTTGATTTAAATTCCTTGTTTTAAACAAGAAATGTTACATTTCAGAGCCCAAGTTATTTGTTATAGATTTTAAACTTTTATTTATTGATATTTTTATTAGGGTCAGGTCGGATAATGTTTTATAGATAGATAGAATACAGAGGCCAGGACTATTAATGCTTAATTAAAGGGTTAGATTTAAGTATGAACAGAGATCTTACATTCTTCTGCTGTGCTTAAAGTACTGCACCCCTACATAGATGCTCGGAACAGAGATGACCAATGGTCCCAGACGTGGATAACTTTTTAAAAAATATATTTTATTAATTTGTTCATATTACATCTCAGTTGTTATCCCATCCCTTGTATCCTCCCATTCCTCCCTCCCTCCCATTTTCCTCTTACTCCCCTCCCCTATGACTGTGACTGAGGGGGACCTCCTCCCCATATATATGCTCATAGGGTATCAACTTTTTTTTTAAAGATGCTGAAAACTTTGTGTCACTCATAACATCATAGCATTGCAAGGATAAAGCAAATTCAGTGCTCACGTGCTTGAGTGATGCTAGCAGCATTCATCCTGCCTGGCCTGGCATGTAAAATTATGGTACACACACGATCCTGTGCGAGACTTAATGGTAAGAGGTGAGCACATTCCTGGTTTATGTTCTTAGTATACCATGCTTTTAGATCACATTACAGTGATTTCTAATTATATGCTCCTATCTAAATATGTTAACATCTATTTAGCATCTGTTGGTATTCATGTCTCCATATACGAGCCAGTGTTGAGTAACCTCTACAAGGTCCATTGGACGTCTCCTGTTGGAAGACAGCAGTCCCATGTGTGTGATTGCCCCAGAATCATCCCAGTGAGAAGCTCTGACTCTGCACGTTCCTATGCTAACACTTGTGATTTATTTTAGTTGACAATAAAAAAGTAGAATTAAAATGTTTAGAAACAAGCTGTTCTCAAAGCCCGGGTGTGTAGTAGCTAAGCTTTGTGTTCACCCTCTCTGCTTAAGCTATGACAGAGTTGGGCACCGATGCTCTGCTCAGCAAGTGTCCCGTTTGCTGGCAGCACTTTACTTCTCAGTCTCCATTGGGGTTTGCCAAAATAGTTAGCTCAGATCACATCGACGCCAGGCTTATTGCAATGTGCAGTGTCTAAAGAACAGTCTGTGTAATCCAAGGGCGTTGGATGATTCTTTCCTTTGAAAATTGACTCCACTTATCACATTTACCTGAGAATTCAACTCAGGTACTGACATAATTACAGGGATGAAAATAGTAAATTCAGTGTTGTGTTGTTTGAGCTACTGGTCCCAAAACACTCAGCAACCCCCACCCCACCCACCCCGTGCACACCTGCCCCAGCCCATGCAAAATGTTCTCTTTTTGGGCGCACCAGACTACAGGCAATGTCCTATTGCTGAGCCCAGTGTGGCTGTGCCGAACACTGACAGAATGCATCTAGTCTTGAACACACTCAAACTTTGTTTTCCTCATTCCTGTTTGTGGCTTTGGTGGTTTGCATAAATTAAAATTCAACCTTTCTTAACTTCTTTTTTCTTGGTTAATTTTTCTTCAACCGAAAGATGAGCCATGGTGACCTAGGTGACAGATTGTAGTCAAGTTCATTATTGTTGAAAAAATGTCCCTGAAAGCCAATTTTATTTTTTAATTACTTTATATTTATATGTTTAATGTATATTTGAAATATAGTTTTTTTTCATTGTGCCTGATTTGGCAACTTTGTACTTTTGCTTTGAAGAAAAATTTCCTGTGCAGACTTCAAAGCCTGGTTTAACTCCTCTTTAGGCCTCTAAGAGACTGCATTTATCTTCTGATGACATCTGCTTGCTCATTTAAATTTCTGCAATTTTGCAAGATTTTTTTGTGGTGCTTCGGTTAAGGATTTTATGCTGTGAGAAAATTACTATGCTGTTTCTTGCAGTTGCTTATTTCAAAGATCACCCGAAAGGGGGAACACGTCCTCAATTTCAACTGCAATACCTTGCACCCACCACCTGGTGAGCCTGGGTCTCTACTGCCTGATGGAGCTGAGGAGACAGAAAGCTTGCCAGAGCTCCAGCTGAGCTCAGTGAAAATCCAGTGCTCAGGTACCAGGCCCAGATTCACTCTCCTCCAAGGCCCTAAATATATTTCTCTAATTTTTGTTTTCACTGATGTCTGAGATGCATGCCTTGGCTATCATTTTTCCCACATTAGAGATACACATATACCCTTGGACTCTTTACTGATGACTGAAAACTTCAAACCTTCCCACTGTGCTGGATTCAAAGTTGTGTAATCAATGGGTAATGTGTCACAAACTATTAATAGCTGAATGAAAAAGAAAAAGATCATGTGGCGTTAATGTTACCATGACTTTAACCTGATATAGCTAGGTATTACTATTTTAATATATAATTACATATTAAGTTATACAGAGACATAATGCACTGTATAAATGCAATGCAAATATATTGAATAAGTTTTAATACAAAGAATTTATAATCTGGTGAAGCAGGCTGTCTGTCCTCATCCATTCCTCTCATCTTGCCTGTATGGATAGAGCTGTGGTACCCAGGGTGCTTTGCAACTGAGCCTCTGGGCATGAGGTGCTGCTGTCCTGACATGGGGACTTTGACCTGGAATAGGTCTGAGGGTATTCTTCCGGAGGAGTATGTGCCTGCCATCTGAGCATCCCTGTCTTCTGGTTGCCTGCTATGATGAGCAGTGGCTGGGGAAGGTGCAGTACAACTTGTGCCTTTTATTCCACTGGCCCCCGGGCTCCGACAATACCTGGTTATCTTTCTCCCTGTCTGCTCCTCATTTGAATAAACCTTCTTTCAGCACAGCTTGGGAAATTTCTCCTTTCGAAAGCATTTCCTGGTCACACTGCTTGCGATGGACTCTTTGCTAAATGCCATCTCTCTACATTCGAGGTGGCTGTTTAAACTTTCTATTGATGGTTGAGATATTGTCTCTGTTATCATCACCATTATCATCGTCACCATCATCATCATCATCATCTATCATCCAGCATATCCTAGGTTCTCAATAAGTGCTCATAAAATATATAGCTAAAAAGTCAGGGCTAAAGCAATGTGCTGTTTTGGCTACAGATGGGGCAATTAAAGGGTCTCTGTCAATAGGAGGACTCCTGGTACCTGGGGCACATGTTGTGTGTATTGTGCTGAGAAAAACAAGTATGCAAATGAAAACATGCCAAGTGTCTTTAAACACTCCTTTCCTGAGCCTGAGCTATGGAAACACAAAGCTGCTTCTGGCCTAGGATTCACAGTGGATGTCTGATAAGTCTGTGTGGACACACTAGGAAACAGGTGAACACCCACTTGACTTGGCATCCATCACCACTCACTTCATCCTTACTTGGTCTTTTCTACCTTATGGTGTTAATTTTGTATGAGATCATATGGACTTCTCATCACATGGTAAAAACACATCTATTTAATTGTTTGTTTATTTATTTATTGGCTTGGGTTATAAACATCAAGTAGATTGCAATGGACATAAACCCCAAAGCAACAGTCTTGTGGATTGTGTCATACATGTGTGCCTGTTAATCTTACAACTTGGACATTAGCTTTTTGTCCCCTAAATTTGTGGTAATGAAAGGATCTGTTTTATTACACACACATACACACTCGCGTGTGTGCTCACACTCACTCATGTTTGTGTGTTCTTTACTCTTTGCACTGATAGTGAAATGATTTTAGGTTTGTCTTCCAAATTATTTATT
>OU015751.1:78689064-78756564 GCA_907169655.1 Acomys percivali | reverse complement strand
TGTTGTAAAGGGGTTCTACAGAGAATTATATATTAATTAAACACTATGGCTATATCAGATTACTTGAGTAATACGTTGTCATTAACAGTCTCTGATGCATATTCATTTTATAATTTATCGGATTAACTAGCACAAAAAGTTAAAAATTAATGCTGAGGTCTGGAATGTCTATAAAAAGTTGCACTGAAATAAAGCAAGTTCAGAGGCTGGAAAGATGGCTCAGTAAGCAGTTAAGGGCGCTGGCTGCTTCTGCTGAGGACCTGGGTTGAAATCCCAGCAGCCACATGGCAGCTTACAACTGTCCATTGTTGGGGGATGGTCTGATGTGTTTTGATGCTAATTACTGCTTGCTGTCTCTGTGATTCTCCTTTTGATTAATAAAAATTCATCCTACCTGGGCAGGACAGAGGAGATAGAAGTGTGGCTAAGATGAGAGAGAGAGAGAGAGAGAGAGAGAGAGAGAGAGAGAGAGAGAGAGAGAGAGAGAGAGGAATTCTGGGAAGAAGAACAGAGACTGTCATGAGGAAAAAGGAGAGAAACCCTGAGGAGAGGAGAAGAGAGGAGAGGAGAGGAGAGGAGAGGAGAGGAGAGGAGAGGAGAGGAGAGGAGAGGAGAGGAGAGGAGAGGAACCCAGCCATGGGTTAGATGGAGGAGAAGCACATGGCTGGCCTGGATGGAGAATCTGGCCCAGATAAAGAACATTAACAAGTATTTGGGATTATGGATGGGAGATAGCTTAATAAAAGTTATTAGAAACAGATGGCATAGGATTGAGGCAGGGACCCCATGCCTGCCCCACTATGGAAATAGTTTAGAGGATTAGTGTCTGCCCTGTCCCAGGTTAACTAAGGCTATTTTAAAATATAACAAGTGTCTGTGTCTTAATTGATTGGTAGCCAGGCATACTGATAATACTAATAATACTGATAATACAGATAATTTAAAAACAATATCCATAACCCTAAGATCCAACACTCTCTCATACATGCAGGCAAAACACCAATGCACATATAATAAATTTAAAAAGACAGCATTGGGGCCTGGAGAGATGGCTCAGTGGTTAAGTACACTTTACTGCTCTTCTAGAGGATCCAGGTTCAATTCCTAGCACCCATATGACAGTTCACAACTGTATATAACTCCAGTTCCAGGAGATCCAAAATTCTCACACACACATGCAAGCAGGCAAAACACCAATGACATAAAAATAAAGAGAAGTCATTTGTAAGAATTGAGGGGGCCGGGGGAGAAACAACGCAAGTTCTTTGGCTTAACACAGAGTGCACAAGGGAGCTTTAGAAGCAAAAGCTCAAGTTTCATATTTTCCTTCCCAAACTAGATTCACTTCACCTTCACTGAGAAAGGCAAAAATCATCCTGAAGACTGATGCACATTTTGCTAAACTCTACCTCCCCTATGACCGGCTAATTATTGCCCATGCGTATCTACAGATGCGGATATGGTCCTCAGTGCCGAGCAATGGGCTTTTGCCAGGTGGTAAAACACTGTCTCCTCAGTTTCATTTTTGTAGTACACAATTAATAACGTGGGATTTAAAAGAAAATTTTCCTCCCACAGCATATTTAACGAATTCTATTTTTTAAAGCCAAATCTTAAAATTATTTCTGACATGATGACTTCCAATCTCTTAAACTTTGGATTCTGCCCGCCTCTCAGCCAAGCCACTTTAACCTTCTAATGGCTCCCTTACTTTTCTCATTAAATCTTAACAACCTATTACTGGCTCTAGGCTGGTCTGGCTTTCGGCAGAAATCTCTGCTGCCTCTGAATCATAAATGCAAACGGACTTTTTTGGTGTTTTTTTTTAAGAGGGGTGGGTCAGATGAGGGCCATGGGGTAGAGCCAACCTGGGGGGAAAGCATCTATATCTGCTAGAAATCTGCAGTGGGGCTTGTTATGGAGAACAGGGAGGGGAGGAGCTCTCTGTGTGTAGTTGATGCAGTTGCGGCATCGCTGAGGTATCCCTTAAAGGAAAATCCCGTGCTCCTATCACATCGCCCTTCTCCCTCTCCCTGGCCTTGTGCAGGCTTGCCCTACTGGGTTAACTTGCTGCTTAATCTCTTTCTTCTGTATAGAAGACACTTATTTGCAAGATCTGCAAAATAAGAAAGCAAATCCGCATCCCTTGATTCTGTAATGACTGTAATTTCTGTCAGTGAACATTTTGTTTAGAAGTGAACACAACCTCAGGAGACACTGAAGCAAACTAGAATTACACAAAAAGATCTTGATGAATAAAGGATCTGATGCAAATCACCGCAACAAATGACAGAATTGCCAGGGAGGTGTAGAACTCTGAGGATTCCATTCAACATGAAGCTGTTCACATCCGCATGGGCATTCAAGCAAGGTTACACGAGATGGTGGATCCTTCTAGAACAAACTGTAAGAGAAGCGCAATGGAGTTAAAACAATTTCCCAAAGAAGCATTGGAACTTAGAACAGGCAGAGTTGGGGACTTTTCTCTGAAGAGGTTTTTGGTCTGAGCTCTAATACTCACCTGGTACAGCTACTGCTGCCGCTGCCGTTTATGACACATGCAAGCAGGTCTGCTGAGGTGAGGTGTGTGTGTGGGCTTGGTCCCCTCATTTCAAAAGTATTGTTTTAGGTTTTGTTCAGTGACCACATCACTGACAATAATGGAGTGTCAGGCCTGGCGTAGTTAAATGTCCAAAACCTTTGAGAGGCAAACAAGGAATGTAGAGGGAAAAAAGGTTAAGGATGGGACTAAGGAGAAGATGGAAGAGTTTCGGCAGAGTGTGTGAGGGTCATTATCAATTAGAAAAATACGGAGGCTTCCCCTTAGTCACAAGGCAGTCTAGTTTCCTTTCTGTTGCTGTGATAAAATCTGACTAAAAGCACACCACAAAAACACCCCCACAGAATCAACTAACCTGGCCCTAGAGTTGCCCACAGAGACTCTGCACATTATGTAACAGCTGTGCATCTTGATCCTCATGTGGGACTCCTACCAGCGGGAGCAGGGTCTGTCTCTGACTCCATTGCCTGCCTTTGGGATTCTTTTCACCCTGCTCATCCTACTGGGATGCATCTTGATATGTCTAAGCCAGTTGATATCAAAGGGAGGAGGAGTGGATGAGGGAGGGAGATGGGGAGAGAAGGACTTGGAGGAAAGAGGGAGGGAAAACTGCAGAGGAGACGTAGTTACTTAATTAATTAAAAGAAAGGAAAGTCTGACCCAAAAACCAATTGAGAGGAGGAAAAGTTTTATTTCGGCTCCCAGGTCACAATCTATCATTTAGGGAAGCAGGAGCTTGATGTAGAATTGATGATGAGAGCTGCTCTCTTGATTTGTTGTCAGTCTCATGCTTAGCTAGCTTTCTTATACATTTCCTGACCCACTCACCTGACTAGGGAATGGTGCTGCCCACAGTGGACTAGGCCTTCCTATATTGTTTTCAGTTAGGACAATTCCCTCACATGCCGCCTCGGACATTCTGACCTTGGAAGTCCTTCAATTTACAATCGCCTCTCAGCTGACCTCAGGGTGTGTCAAGTTGACAGTTAAAACTAAATACGTATTCCAAAAAAAGTGGAGGAAGTTTCAGAAGCCCACTCCACATTTGGCTCATGTCTGAGACTAATGACAGCATACATAGCCACACAAAAATGGCTGGAGATTTTATCACTTCTGTAGTCAAGGTCTCTCGGGTGGGTAGAGAGAGCTTGAAGCCTAACCAGAGGGAGTTGGCAAAAGAAACTGGCTTGGGTTTTAGTCCTGCAGGCTCAGCCATGAGTAGAAGTTGCCAGGTGTGGGCCACTGAGTGGTTTCAATGCAGATTATGCAAGAAGCTAGGAGTCTGCTCAGCTTGGCAGGTGGGAGCACAGAAGAAGAGGAAGAAGGAGAACTTGATGGCTATCAGCAGTCAAACCTCAAATATGCAGCCAGAGTTTTCCTAGTACACCAGGTTGCTCCATTGCTGCAATCTGAAGCCTTCTGCAGCCCCACGAAGGAAATCTATTTTTCTTTTCACTTTCCGTAACAAATTTCCTCAGGAGTTTCGGCTTACATTCAAACTTAGTCTAGTGTCTGTGATCCTGGGAAGGAACGCCTGTGCTGTCTGATGCTTGTACAGATAACTTCTGGCTCCCAAGTCTACCCAGCAAACTTGCTCAGTGTCTTCTTGAGGGAGGCTGGATGCCAGATGTCAGGATACAGTCTCTACTGGTCAGAAAAGCCCCTCATAAAACTGTGTAATCAGAGATAACTCCAGCTGTGGCTGGCTGGAGGGCTCACCTTATCTGGTTGGGCCTGGATGGCCAGTCTCAAGATAGAGAGCCAGAGGCTTCTGTCTAGGGAGGAAACAGAGTTTATCAGACTTTCATTCAGAGTTCCGTGAGTGGAGGGGGCCAGCAATAATCTCTGAGCTAGATGGTTCCACAGTCACAGTCATACAGAACAGCCATGGCAAGAAAGTCGTGAGTTTCCTATACCAAGAAAAGCCATTTATTCCAGGGGAAATTCATCCACTGTATTGGGGAGCTCTGCAGTATTAATAATCACTTCTAGAGAAGCCACTGGTACACGTCCCCATGACTAATAGATTTTGTCACTTAATGTTTGAAAAATGCGCAACACACACATGCACACACTATACACATGGATAATGCAGCTATTCTGTTGCTCTATGAAGGCAATAAATAGTCAACAAACCTCCTAATAATAATTACTGACCTGTAATCTTTATGTTATCAATCAATAAACACTTTGATGGCCTATGTTTATAAGGTAATGAGTGAGGGGCTCCAGCTGCATGGGTCTTTTTTTTAAGTATTTCCATATTCATCCTTGCATTTGAGTCTTAGAGGAGAGGCTGCTCCTCGGCGCTCACTCATGGAGAGTCAAGATGCAGCAGATAGAACTTTGTTGGTCTTAACTTGAACAGAAATGAAACAATTGTTTCTAGAAATTTTCTCCTCCTTCCATCTACATGTATAAGCATGTTTTTAGTGTAGTGCAAATTCATCTTGCTGTTTGAAGTCATGTCAGATATTGTCAATATTCTCATTTTTTGGCACATTTTATACTTCAAAGTATACAGTGATTAGCATGGCTTTTCACCCTGAGTTTATGGGAACACACTCTTCTGCTGTGGAGTAAGCATTGCTGAGGAAAGATTCACGGTTGTCAATATTTCCTTTAGTATTGAAGTGCAAGAATTAAGCATTTACTATTTGGCCTTTAGCAAAATGTCCTTAGGAAATAAACAGATGCCAAAATTTTGTTCCATGTCAGTTTTCACTAGATATTAAACAAGAACAGGGAATTTAGTTTGGGTAGATCAAAAGAAGTCCCGCTCAGCCTTGGTTTTCTGCCTTTCTGGGCTGGCCTTGTTTGCACAGTTACTTTTATCAGCTCTGTGAGCTGTCATGAAAAAGGAAAGTCTGGGTGATTTCCATCGCTCTTCCTGCTTTTGTTTGGCACCAGTTCATGCATATTGAACAGACGTCTTTTCAAAAGCCAAAGGAAGGAGGCTAAGGACAATTTCCCACATTTTAATCGTATTTTCTCCAACTTCTGAGTTTCACAATATTTCCTCTTTGTTTAGGGTACATAGTCTTTAGAAAATATTATTTCCATTCAACTATTTTTGTTGATCACATTTCTTATTTTTTTTTTACATTTACCTATGCAGAGGATTTTGAATAAGAGTGTTTTTCTTTTTTTCTGTGAATGCATATGTTTAAGGCATATTTATCCAGGAAGTGTGTTGAACATGTTTCTTCTGACAAAATTTGAACATCATTGCCTTTCATATCATGATAATTCTTCAATCCATTTAAAAGTGTCTAATTTTAAGAACTGTATTTCTTCCAATTTTAAATTAGGACAAGGAACAAATGTACAACTAAGAAGGAATGAGACAAATTACAAATAGTATTCCTCATATGTAGTACTATATTATAGCAGAAATGAAAAAATATTCTGGACTCTTTTATGATCCCTTTAGTTTGTTTAACCATGAATTACTCTTCTGCTTCTTTAGAAGACATAGAAGGTGAAATGTCCTTCCAGAGATGTCCGCACCCTCATCCAGAGACTGTGAACATGTTACCACAGACAACAGACAACACAGGCAGATGCTATTTGATCGCCATGTCCTCGTTAACCCTTTATATCTTGGAAGTCATTGGAAGACAGTCACTTAAACACACGTCTATGGAAGTTCCTGAGATGTCAACAATGCCAATCAGTGCTGTCATAAGGTGGACATAGACGCTAGACAAAGATATGTAAATGTGCCTGCATTTACTGAGTCAGGTGTGAAACTGCCTAGTGTTTGGATAAATTATTGGAACATCTCTGAAGCTGGGAGAAATCGAGAAAGTATCTTTTCGTTTGTTTATATTTTAATACAAAATACCTGGTCATTATAGGTTGGGTGATTCAAGCTCTCAGGAAGACAGTGGAAAGATTTGTCTCATCACAGTAGGACGAGACAATCATATCTGGTTAAATCAGAGGTCAGAGGCCGGTTTCAGTGGGCTCTCCTTTGCATACTTGTGCCATCATTTGTGTTTTCATCCCAGGAGCTAAACTGTTCAAAGATGAGAGGAAGTAGAACTGGAGTATTTAGTGATTCTCAGAATTCTGGGGGAGAGGGGTGGGGTTCCGCAAAGCCCTGCTGTGAGGACTGGATACTCCGTGTGGCTCAAGGCATAGTTAGGGGGAGCAACCGTGGAGTGAACTGGCATCGTAGCTTTAGCTACAGTGGAAGAAACAACCAGACATGAAATGGGCATCACTCCAGAGTAAATAGGAGGATGGAATTTTCAATTGACGTTTATGATTGAATGATAAGCACACGCATGCATGCACACACGCACACACACACACACACACACGCACACACGCATACACACACATGCACACACACGCATGCACGCACACACGCACACACACATGCACACACACATACATACACGCACATACACATGCACACACATGTACACACACATGTACACACACATGCATACACACGAATGCACACACGCACACACACACACACGCACACATGCACACATACACACGCACATACACATGCACATGCACACACACACTCACACACATGCATGCACACACACACATGCACACACACACATGCACACACACACATGCACACACATATACGCACTTACAGTTCTCATTCTTGGGACTGGAAAGTTGACTCCGTAGTTAGGAGCATTTACCATTCTTGCAGAGGATCCTAGTTCGGCTTCTATTACCCTCATCAGGGGCCTCTAACTGCATATAACTTCAGATCCTGGGCATCTGACCTCTTCTTCTGGCACAGAGGAATGAAATAAGTATTAAAAATTAAAACAATGAAAACAATTCATGAGATTTTTTTTCCTGAAATAACTATTTATATAACAGATTTGAAGAAAATGGCCACAAGATGAAATTCAGCAATGGTGAGATTGTAAAAAGGTTAAAGGCATATTTTTAGATACTTGCATTATGAGTGATATTTTAATAACATATTTATAGCTTATTTTAATTAAAGTTAAATATCATAACTGAGAAATGCAAAATAATCCAATTTATATCAATTTACTATATTTCATTTTACTCCCCCAAACTTACTTTTCTTCATTGATAATGTTTCCAGATCTTGTCTGTTTTATTTTCTCTGGCAAACCAGTATTTTTTTCACTGCATCTAGATCTTATTACTGAGAATTCTTATGAAACTTTATCACTATTTTTAAAATATGAAAGATAATTTGGATTTTCAGAAGCACCTTACAAGTGATCTTAGATCACATTCTAAGAGTGTAGCTGTGTGGAGAGTGGGTGGTGGCAGCCCAGAATAGTACACTGGCTTGGAAATAATTTATTTTTTATACAACAGTGATTTCACAATTATGTACAGTTATGTCATTAAGTTAAATAGAGTTATTATTATTATTATTATTATTATTATTATTATTATTATCATTATTATTGTGTGTGCATGTGTGTGTGCGTGAGTGTGTGTGTGTGTGTGTGTGTGTGTGTACATGTAGGCCAGGGGATCACCTCAGCCACTGTCCACCTTGTTTTCTGATGTGAACTTCTCATTGACCTGAAACTGGCTGATTTGGTTAGGCTGGTTGCTCACTGGGCCCTAAAGATCTGCCTACCTGTGCCTCCCCTGATGAAACAGCAAGTGCAGGACCATCCCCAGCTTCTTCATCTGTTTGTTTACTTCACGAACATGAGTTCAGAAGGTCAAACTTAATCATCACACTTGCACAGCAATAGCTTTAGCTGTTGTCCCAACCTCCTACACAGTGATATTCAGACTTCAGTGATATTCAATTTGTCTTCTAGCCTAATATATAATAATATATGGTGTATGATATTTGATGCATGTTGTAGTAGTGCACAATATATAACATATTATATATAATACATTATATATTAATCTACATTATATACTATATTATATAAAATTATATATATTTATAATGTTTATATATAATATAGAAAACATATATATGATATATCTTACAGTAGAATTATATATGTATTCATGAATAGCTAAAATTATCTTACAGTTATTTGACATGTGTTGTTCATCTTTGACAGGGAAATAACTAAAATCTTTCTTCTCTTATTGGTCTCTCTGTTATCAGAAGCTGTATCTGGTCCACCGATGTAACTTTCCTTAGTAAGTTACTTGTCAGCTGAGAAATGCACAGGAAGTATCCTGTTCACGTGGGCATGGAGGTCAGAAGCATCGTACAATCAGAACTTATTACTAAGCCACATACAGATGGACTGCAGCTTTAGAAGTGATCTTTGACATACATAGTAATCCTAGGCCCTCCTTTACACTCAGTGGATAGATGAAAACAAACCCAGCTGAAACAAAGTACTTTTATGCTGTCTTGAACTTGCCAGAACAAATCTTTATATGAAGGAGAAAGGAAAAAGAGGCAGGAATCATGTAACTTTGATATGTTTTGGTAGCGTTAAGTGCTGTTCTGAAGTAGTCACTTAGTGACGAGTGAGATAAGATGACAATGTATTTTCACTGTGCCTGCTTTGTTTATCATCCTTACATAAATAGTTCTTTACTGATATCCTGAGAGTTGGTATTTTTTCCATCCCTCCACAAAAGAGAGTCGTATCAATGTACAAACTATAAAAGCTATTTTTATGGTTTACATAAAACACTGATAAATAAAATAAACATTAGTCAATAAATGGTGAATTGATCTATTTTATATGAAGGAGTGTGACTATTTGCTTCTTTTAAAAATATAAACACTGACCTCATAATTATTTTTTATACCAAAACAACTAGACCATAAATGTGCAAAAAAGTAAAGTTTATAAGGCTTATTATAATGAAAAAGGCCGTGGATGTATTTACTCACTTCTGGATTCTTTTATTTGTATTTCTAGTAGTTAAAGTATCCAGGATGTCCATTGGTATTTGTGGTCTAAACATGTGCTCAGGTGAGATAAAAAGTATCTTATTTTGAAATACAGAGCCAGTCTCTCTATGTAGAATATTCTTCTCAAGCATAAAAGCCACATGACAGGCTGCAGCCTTGAAAGCATTTTATCTTATTTTTTCCTTTATTTCATATGTTTCTGTTTCCCTGTGAAGTTCATCTTCGAAGTTTCAAGGGCAGTGTGCTGTGGTAGGTGGTCAGCCGTGCTCCACTCATAAGGTTGCAAATCGCCAAGGACCTTGCTTCTCTACTGCTGCCATGGCTAGCAGTATTGGCTCTTCAGCGCCATAGACTCTCTAGACAACGAGTTTCACAAAGACATTTTTTTAAAAAAGCACCTTAGGCTGAATTTTCATGTTGATTAAAGCCTGTTCCCTAAGTATTAAAGTCACAGATGTCATGTTTAATAGCCCTTATAAATAAAGGTGGGCCCCCATATTCCCTGTCTGCGTGAATCATGTTTTTGTCAGATGTTGCTGATAAGGATGCATTTTTACTCAACTTTATTATGTCCAAAGTTTCTTGACTTTGGCCCAAACAGTGGTTAAAATATGTGACACTTAAGAATGAAAAATTTGCCGGGTGGTGGTGGCGCACGCCTTTAATCCCAGCACTCGGGAGGCAGAGGCAGGCAGATCGCTGCCAGTTCGAGGCCAGCCTGGTCTACAGAGTGAGTCCAGGACAGCCAAGGCTACACAGAGAAACCCTGTCTCCAAAAACAAAACAAAACAAACAAACAAAAAAAAAAGAATGAAAAATTTACAATTTCAGTTTGGAGAGAATGGCAACATCCTGTTCATACCTAGGGAGGGGAGTTATGGAGGAAAGTTAGTGTTCCAAAACCACATTATTAAGAATTATGACAAGAGCTAATGAGGTGTCTTTGTTGGAAGGGGCACTGTGACCTGTATTTGATCTCTAAGACCCACACTATCGGAGGAGGGAGAGAACCTTCTGTTGGGGGCGGGGGTGTCTTGTGCACTGTGCATTCAGAAGCTGACTTCTGAGGTGCCCTGAGATCTGATTGCAGTCCAGACCTGGGGATTGTCATTTTTATCAAGACTCTCCGGTTGTGTAACCAATGCTCCCCAGGTATCTCTAACTGTGTAAGAAAGAAGCTTATGAACCAATGACAGGGCAGAGGAGAGAGCAGGTGGGATTTCTGTTCCCAGTCTGGAGTAGAGAGAGGAGGGAGAAGAATGAGGAGGAGAGAGGAAGATGTGGCCATGAGCATGAGTTCACCATGAAGACAGAGATTCCAAGCAGCAGAAGACGGAAGCAGAAGTTACCAAGGCAAGTTAGAGGGCGCATGCCTGGGAGGTAGCCAGGCTAGCATAACTGGGTTAAAATCGATGAATATTCGCCCAGTTATAGTGCTTAATGTTTGTTGAATAAATCTAATAGGTCTCTGTTGTCAATTATTTGGGAGATAGGGTGGGTACTAGGAAAGGTCCCTCCTAATATCTTATTTCTACAGCCTTCAAGTTGTAGCTGATCTCCACACTTGCACCATGACATACTGTATCCAGACAAAATAGTACTCACACAAAAGAAAAAAATTAGGTGTATAAAATTTAATGACCCTAAAAATATACAGTGCTCTATCTGTTATGGTTAAAGCTGCATTATTATATGAATTAAGCTAATAGGTAATGTTGTGAATACATGTTCAACTAGGTGTAAATTTAGAAGCAGAAATTAATGTTCACTGCACTGAGCTACATGGACCTGTTTGTATTAATCATATTGGTTCCAGTGTTCTTTTCCTCCAGTTTTTGGTCCATTCTAAGAAAAAATTAATGATAAGTAAACATTTTAGATAAAAGTATATATTTATAATAAATTACTTTCTTCTTCTATAACAATGTATTCAGTTTCAATTCTGAAGAATATTGCATGTACAATTTGTTAACCGTATACGGTTACACCAGGGGGGGTACAGGAAGGTGACTGGGGCTTTCTGACTGCCAGCCCTACTCCAGCTTTAATAAGACACCTTGTCCTGAGGCAGTAAAATAGACAGTGACAATACAGGACATCTGACCTCCTTCTGTGACCTCTGTGGGTGTATCAGTACACACACAGAAACACACACAAACACGCACACACACTCATATGCCTACAAACTCACACATACACACACACACTCATATGCCTACAAACTCACACACACACACACACACACACACACACACACACACACACACACACAAACAAAACACCTAAATCTATTATGTGAGTTTGAGGCAATCTTGATCTATGTAGCACAGGTCTCGGGTACCTAATGAAACCCTGTTTTAAAATATACAACAGAATCATAAAACAAAAATAAATAAAGTGAAATATTAGTTCTTTGTATAATTTAAATTGCTATGTTAAATCTGAACAGTGATTTGTACTTGTAGGTTTTTTCTCGGCCTTTATTTTTTTTTAAGTCTATGCCTCTCTGAACAACATTCCCTGAGCAGCCACACCGTTACCTGTCCAGGCCCTGCACAGTTTTCTGTGTTATTCTTCTTTCTCCTGCCCTAGCTCATATCATAACACTTCCTTTTTACAGAAGACACTTCATCCAAGCCCACTTCCATTTGTTTCTTTCTAATCAATGCTATCTTCTTTTCCTCATCCTATATCTAGGACACACTGCTCTGCATCTTGCCTAACTTCTTCCCTTTTCCCTTAGGAGCTGGTTCTGTTAGAAGTGTCCTATGCCCTCTCATTAGAGTTGCGTGATGCTGGGTGCTCACCTAGTGTGTTTCCTTAGACCTTGGGCTTGCTCTTGTTGGCAGCAGTTTCTTCAGACCACGTGTCCTGTAATCTCTAGAGTGTGGGTGTTTGGACTGGAAAGTTCTTCAAGTTCTTGATGCCAGAATCACTTCATTCTACTGACAGATGCTAACAAAGATGCCGTGCTATTGGCCATGTCACTCCATCTACTGTTCTTGCAACCCTCTCTTAGATTAAAAGTTATTGTTTGGCAAAGTTTACTCTGAAAGTCTCATGGTCTATCTCCAAAGTATATACAAGCTGTTATTCAAAACCACAGATAAATAAAACAACCCTTTGAACCACTTAAAATATTATACAAACTATATCTAGGTGTATTGCTCATATTGCTCATGTCCCATATGAAGCAAGTGCTGTCTGAGTTCCTGAAGGGCTGCTTCCATGTTCAGGGAGTATTCCTAGTGCAATCATACTAGATACCACTACATTGGTGTTCAGAGCTTTGTTTAACTTGCTTCTTCTTTGCATAGGTCTCTATATTGTGTTTATATCCTAACTGTAAAAGCTATTGTAGCAAAGACAATCAGTATGCACTCATAACTAATATTTGTTTCACACTGAGCTTGAAAAATGTCACAGAAAAGTCTCTTACTAGGACTTTTCAAAATAAATTCATAGTTGGTTTAAAGGAGCCTTCCTACACAGAACCCTTTGAGGGAATATGTATATTTGTGTGCACGGAAGAATACTTGTATGAATATTGTGCCAGGGCTGGTGGTTGTGAATTATTTGCTGCATAGAGGCTGAGGGTAAAGCCTATCTGATCCTGAATACTTGGCCTTTATCAGTCTAACAGTAAATCCTTTCATGTAGTGGATGCTACAGGAGTGTATAAGCCAGACACAAATTATTACAGAAGCTAGTATTTGATGCGCAAAATGGATTGCATGTTTCATTTACATGGGCACATAGATTGCAAAGCCAGATGTTAAGAGCAGATGTCAAGGAGCCATTTTTCATACCCTCTGGCGTGGAGTTATGGACATGCCATTTATCACCTCAGATGGGAACAGTTAATTTGACAGTGAGCATGTTGGTTATTGGCCAATCTCTACATGAGTCCTCTGTTTGTGAGATCTGATTTACAGGGATGTGATCAAAGACCCACTACTAACGTGATTTCTGTGTTTTTTGAGTTTACCAACATATATAATGTGGACGGGGTAGGGCGTGTATGCCCTCTCATCTGGATGGTCATAAATTGGGTGTTGGCAAAGAAATAATGAAAATGTCATGGCTGAAATATAGCATGGTTAATCTAATTGTAGATTCTGAGTAACTAAAAATCAGAACCTCATACTAAAGTGTAGCATAGCAGGCTATAGCAGGCCTTACTTATTTTGTACATTTGGTTGTAACTGAAGTAGTCATTAAAATATTTCTGGTAATGTTTGTGCTTTAACCATTTTCAAGTTTGATTTAACTTTTTTTTCTCCACTAAGGAATACTTTTGCTGAGAAGACCACCTTTCAAGTTGCCTATTAGGTATGCTGATGTAAAAATATTTCCAAGCAGCCAATTTCTATAGTCCAATAAGAAACTAAAATATAAAAATAATACAATTTTAGGAACAGGTCATGGGCTGGTGATGGCGGCTCAGCATGTCAAGGTACTTGTCATTAAGTACGGTGAATAAGTTCTACTTCTGGGGTCACATGGTACAAGGAGAGAACTGACCTCAGATGGTTGCCCTCCTCTGAAAGCCACACTCACATTTAAAAAACAGGTTTGAACACTACTGAAATGTTAAATAAGCATGCTAGCATGTATTTTATCTGTAATTTCATGTTACTTTGGTGAAACAATCAGTATTTTATTTTATTTTTCCTCAAGGATTGTTAAAATACCTCAGTTCTTAGATTCTCTCCTTTTCTCTGTGCTTCATTTCTTACCTCTCCCTCTTTGGTGTTGAGGATTGAATGTCTCTAGAAGGTTTTTATTTTATTGCTCTCCTACTTTGCCTGTCCTCATTGAATCACAAAATAATCAGCCACTTTTGTCAGAAAGTTGAACAATGAATGATTGAATTCTGCCCTACTAAGTCTGACCATGCTGTCAACAACTTAAGACTTTCAAAGTTTACATAAATTGATGACTTTAGTACTTAGCAAATAAATTGGTTTAAAAATGTTTTACCTACAAGCATGTGCTTACCTAACAGGAATTCTCCTTTTCATTGAACATGCACTCAGACTCAGGTGCTGCCTGCATTACTATTCTAAGACTTTCATTGTATCCTCAGTGTGAGTTGTTAATGGGTGTCCAAAACTCTTTGGAAGTTGTATAGCCTGTGTCCAAAATGTTAATTGAGCAGTCTAAAAATGAGTGAAAGATGAAACTGAATAGATGGATAATTGTATATACAAGAAGCTAGTGGCACAGTGCGGAAGACCAAGATGTGGGCTAGGGTTGGAAAGTGTTGGAAGTGTTTTTTAAAAAAATTGATTTGCAATTCCTATAATCCCATAGTTTTTCTATAAAGAAGTTCCAATAGCCAAGAAGAGATATTCCTTTTGACTATTTCTCTCTCTCTCTCTCTCTCTCTCTCTCTCTCTCTCTCTCTCTCTCTCTCTCTTTCTACACACACACACACACACACACACACACACACACACACACGGTGGGTGGGAGGGAGGGAGGGATGAGGAGGCAGGGAGGTTGAGCACAGAGCACAATGTGGGGCTGGGGAAATGACTCAGTTGTCAAGAGGACTTGCTGCTCTTCCAAAGGTCCTGAGTTCAGTGTAAGATGGCTCACATCCTCCCTTAACTACAGTCCCAAGGGACCTTTGGCTCCTGTGGGGCATTGTGCTCATATTCACAAACCCATATTCATATAATTAAAAAGATAAAAATAAAGCCTTTTGACAAAAGAAGAGCCTTATATTTCGTTTCTATTGAAGAGAACGAACAAGCATTTCGCTGTCTCAAGTTAAAATCAAATTGTGACTGAATCATGATTTTATAAGTGTCCAGATCATCATTGACAATTTTTAATCTGCTGTGTCCCAGACATGAGGGATTTTGTTGTTTCTAAATGATTAATATTGACTAATTAAATATTGGGTGATCAAATATATATATATATTGGTTGATCAACCCAGTGTCCATGTTGTAGTAACTGTGGTTCACAGAGTCCCTGCAGGAGAGTCAACAGCTTCAGAGCCACAATGTGAAATCCATAAAATGTGTGAATTGAAATTACTCCCACTACGCAGGCAGGAGACCTGCTTGAATAAGAGAAACAATGCTAATTTCTCACAGCAAACAGAAATGATTTGCTTCTGCAGTCTGATGTGGCATCCAGGCTCAGGGAAGTATTTGTAGCAGGGGTGGAAGAGACAAACTCCAAAAGTTATGTCCCATTCATAATTGCATTATCAGACCTTAAAAAGAAGTGGAAAGATGTGACGAAACTGCTGAGGCTTAAAGCTTGAATCAGTTTATCTTGTCCCCATCCTGCGTGTGTATGTGTACGTGTGCGTATGCGTGCGTGCATGTGTATGTGTGTGTGTGTGTGTGTTGTGTAGTTGAGTATAAAACGTGTTCAGCTGACTTATTGTTAAGACCATCTAGTAGTGGTTCTGTTTGGAAAGTTCTGGAAGTTTCACCCAATCCTGACTGGAGGAAGTTGTTCTTTGGGGACATGCCTCCTGTGGTTTCACCGGATTGCCAGTCTCTTTATCGTCCCCTGCTTGCTGTTTGCCTGGAGGTAAGCAATCTTACCCACCACATCCCCGCAAATAATGTTCTGCTCCTGCCTGGACAGTTCTTCTCCAATCACTGTGTGTTCAAAAGGCCCTTCCCCACAAGTGTGCAATGTTGAGCCTTTAAGAGGTGAGCTGGTCATGAGTTAATGCCCTGACTAACAGGAGTAGATCCATTCGCAGGAGTAGAGACGTTGGAAGATGGATCTTGCCCCAGTCTCTCGCTCTCTATTGCGCTTGCGTTACTTTCCTTGTTGTGACCCAATACTTCACAAGAGCATCTTAAGGAAGGAAAGGCTCCTATTGGATCATGGTTCATGGGCACAGCACATCATTGCTGGGAGAAGCCCGTGCTGTGCTCACAGCAGCATGAAGCAGCTGGTCATATTGAGTCCACAGTCAGGAGGCAGAGAGACGTGGATGCTGGTGCTCAGCTCGCTTTCTCGGTCTCAGACTGCAGATTATGGGATGAAGCAAGATTCAGGACGGGTCTGCTCTGTTTTGTTAAGCCGCCACGGAGACATGCCCAGAGATGAGTCTCCTGGGTGAGTTCAGTCCTGTCAAGCTGAATGTCATCATTAACTTTCTTTGTGGATTTGGCAATTCAGCCTTAGACTTTTAAGCCTCAGAACTGTGAGCTAAATAAATTCTCTTCTCTGTAGCGCAGAAACATAAAATGGACTAAGCACGGTCACATAAACGATAGATAACCCACCTCAGCTTCAAGGGCTGACATGCTATTACTTAGGACAAACAAAGCAACAGAGGGGTTATATTTCCTAAGGCTTTTCGATACAAAGCTTGTATGTAAAACAGAAACTTCATAATAACTCTGGCCATCTCTCCTAAGATACCTGGGGGTTAACTATGTAAAAAGACACTGCACTTAGGTCTCCCCAACACTAATATGTGTCAGAGAAATATTTATTTTTCACATAACTACTAGTGACAAATACTGAAGGGTTTAAGAGCTCCAATTATTTTGTTAATGTGAATTTGGCCCTCTTAACATTTCTAAAATTTTATTTTATGACCCAGATAAATATGATCCTCCAAGGGAAAAGTGACTGAAAATATAATAGCCATCAGGTCTTAGGTTTTGTTTTTTCATCTGCAGATCTGCAAAACACATTCCATCTCCATCCACAGCTTTATTTCTTAAGAGTTGTCTTAAGAACTTTATCTGCATGAAATGTCGACTAAGTTCTAAGTAACTGGAAAAATTTCCAAAGATATTATGATTAAATTACCAGGAATAAAAAATATTACATGCTTGGGATTTCAGAACAGTTTGTTTAAGCAGCCATAGTCTTCCATATTTATTAAGTGGGCTGAGCATTCACTGCCTTCTTGGTGCCTCCTCTCCTTAAAAAACACTGCGTGCGGTTTCATAGCTCCGTGCAAGGTGAAAGAGACCACAGTGACAGGATTAACTCAGAGTGGTAAGGAGGGCTATTCTTCAAGAAAGTTAATTTTCAGCATTTTCCTTGTCTACTGGTCATGTCAAAATCTTCAAACCTAACCTGGAGAGATGGCTCAGTTGTTGAGAGTACTTGCTGCTTTCCAAGAGACTTGGGTTTGGTTCCCAGCACTCAGGTAAGGCAGTCCACAACCTCCTATGACTCCAGATCTAGGGATTTAGCACACATGCACATATCACACATACACACAAACACACACACACCACACAGACACACACACACACACACACACACACACACACAAAATGAATAATTACGACTGTCTTCTCTCTGGTTTTGTTTCACTAAAACAAAAGGAAACAAGCTTGAACCTTTGTGCAGTCAATTATCAAATGCTTTGCAGTTCTCTTCTGCAGCTTTTATAAAATGTGGTTGTATGCTAGAGAATTGAGACATTCCAAAAGTGATAAGGACTTACTTTTTGGAGACCTGAACCCATTTTATAGCCTGGGCTTTCATTTATATGCATACTTGAAGTTATTTTTGAAAGATTCATTGTAGGCTTAGATTTTTCAAAAACCTACTTTATTTAGGGTTCTTAAATACTTCTACCTCTCTTCCAACCCACCGACCCGAGGTAGAGGAGAAAGAAGGTGAGTAGGAAATGAGGCTGTGAACCTCTTTTTTAAAAAAACTTTTTATTAATTTATTCTTGTTACATCTCAATGTTTATCCCATCCCTTGTATCCTCCCATTCTTCCCTCCCTCCCATTTTCCCCTTATTCCCCTCCCCTATGACTGTTCCTGATGCAGTTTTTTAGGGAGAGTCCAGTCTTTGTCACCAGGATACCATTAGACCAGCAAACAGCAAACAACAGCAGCAGTGGCAGAACTCTGCATGAGTCAGCAAGACTCAGCAGCAAGACTCAGCTGGAGTCCCAGGGGAAGTTCTCTGGAGTGTTTCTCTATGTAAAGTGAAGTGTAGAAAAGCAAAGACCAGCAAAGTGACACGAACCGTTGCAAACCATAGCGATGAAAAAGTGTTCTCTCACTGTCTGTGGGCTTCTATTTATCCCTTCTCAGAGTCCGCCCAGGGATGTTTTCCAGCTGGCAAAACTCACGCCCCTCACATGAAACAGCTTCCAGAAAAACATCACATGTCATCTCAGAAGTCTGTTCTCAGCTAACAAAGATCACAAGTCTGTTTTCAGCAATGGAAAGAAAAACATTCCTATACTTAGGATCAAAACAGAAAACATACTCACATGACACAACTGAGTTTTAAAAGAAACCAGAAACTTCCACTTCATTCATCTTTACGTTTAATTATGTGCATACATGTGCATCTGTGTGTGGGTATGTGCCTGTGAATCTAGATGATTCTTGAGGCCAGAGGTCTCAAAACCCCTTGAAATAGAGTTTCAGGCAATTATGGAAGGACATGGATGTTGTGAACCAGGTCTTTTCCAAGAGAGCCATGCACTCCCGACCACTGAGCTATCTCTCTAGCCTTAAAACAAGTTTTAAAAGAAACTGATGTTGAGGCATTCCATGTCAAGTGAAGGGGCATATAACATTAATGGTTAATGTGAGGACTTATCCTTAGACTTTCAGAACTTTTCACAGGACTGTAAATCTAAGAAAGAGGGATAATCTTGTGAACCCCAAATGGAACCCTCCATTTCACGCCTTTCTGGGATGCAGGATGTAAGAACACTGGAGATGCATCTCTGAACCTCTGAATGGTTGTTTCCCCAACAAATGCTCATTATATTTAGAAGTGTACAAAGGTTACATATCTATCAATAGCTCCCTTGATAATAGAAAGGCAGCCTCAAACATCAAGTTTTCTACAACCGAAGTAATCGTCAGGATAAGAAGTGTGGTAAAGACACTGTGAAAGGATGGCAAAGACTTTCCAAATTAATTTTAGCTTAATACCTTCAAAAGCATATAAGCAATATTAGTCACTAAAGGATAGGCTGTACTATGGAAGTGCAAATAGGAAGTTCTTCAAAACCCAATATATATCATTTTCCTTTCTTGTACCAAATATGCTTTTGACATATTTTACCCTCTAATCTTCAACTTCATTTGTGAGGACTGCCAAGTTCCCTCCTAAGCAACAGCACAGAGACACAAAGCAAGGATGAGTTATTGTCATTAATAACCCAGCCTGTTCTTCCCCAACCTCCTTTAAACTAATGGACCATATGTGGCCATTTTCTTTCAACTGTATCCAAGAACATTTCAGCACAGGAGAAGGGGGCTGTGAACTTTCATGTGACCACAAGCTCACATTTATTTGCCAATTAAGACAAGGAAATGACGGGGTGTGATACTTCATCCATCTTGACGAAAGTCACCCTCCGTTTTCTGTCTGCGTTATATCATGAGACAGAATAATTACATTTTTGTTACTGAAGTTATTGTATGAGAATTTATTTCTGAAACTCTATCAGTGTTTCTACATTTGGAAGCTGCCAT
Organism: Acomys percivali; assembly: GCA_907169655.1. Taxonomy (NCBI): domain Eukaryota; kingdom Metazoa; phylum Chordata; class Mammalia; order Rodentia; family Muridae; genus Acomys; species Acomys percivali. Next base: position 78,736,672 of record OU015751.1, on the reverse strand, counting down.
AACGTACAAACAGAGGCTAAACCATCCACATCTATTTTGCATAGTGAGATTGAAGTCTCTTCCCTATACCACTCAAATCAACTGGCTAAGCTTTTCTTTATATCTGAAAATCTTTAAAAAAGTAACATGTATCACAAAAGTTCAGAGAGCACTGGGGCGAGGGAGGGGGAAGGCATTGCTTCTAGGTAGTAGTGATAAATTAGGAACTCTACCATAGATCATTTCAGGGTGCAACATGGTACGAAAAAATCAAAAACCAAAAGACTGGTATGTAGCCATAGTCAAAGCAAATGGGGCTAGAGAGAAGGGGGATGTGTACTGCAAATCTGCATGGAGTTTGGATAAGCAAACATTCTCCCCAGCAAAGTGGCAACTGTAAGAGAAAGATGGCCTCAGCACACAGCCACATTCAGGACACCACAGAGGTGAGCAGAAGGTTGGTTGGCAGTACCCAGGCTGTCTCTGATTTCAAGTCTTTTTGTCCCAGGCTGGGAGCTCAGTTTAACAGCTCTTTCCAGAATATGTCAAGAGAATGGCTAGTGTTGCTTCCTGAATGGACAGTCTGTGGCTGAGCTCTGAGACATCGCCGAGGCAACAGCATCAGTTCTCTGGAACTTTGACACCGAGCTGGCAGGTCTGCAGAGTGATACTGGGTAAAGCTATAGAAAGTCTTTTGTAATTGTTATGATCAGACCCATAAGGCAAGGGATACCCCCATGGAGTTCCAGCCCCAGACGTTAAAAAAATGTGGTTTTGAGACACGGCCTGGCTAATTGTCCCTGGTTGGTCCAGAACTTGCTCTGGAACTCAGACTGGCCCCTTTTCCTGATGTCTAGATTAAATGGTGTTGCGGCATGTGTGCCACACCTTCTTTTCTTTCCACAGTGTTATAATGTTGGAATCTGCAGGGAATACTTAACAGAAATAAAACCCACAGAGATTGGTGTCCATTCCGTCAAGCCAGTAACTTGCAAACAAAGAACGAGAGAAGTGTTCATTTATGGAAAAAGAATGCTTCTTACAGTCGTGTGTATTGATGCAGACAATTTTCTAAAATTAAAAGATAAATTCAGAAAAATCTGTAGCTTGCAAATAAAAACACATGGGTTTTTACCAAAAAAGGTAATATTTCTTTAAGATTTCTAAATAGGCCCAAATCTACTTTTTCTACTTCAGATTTATCTAAGGTACATGTGAAAGATATCAAAGGAAGGGTTTGGAAGATGAAAATTCAGAAATTAGGGCATCAGCATTATCTAGTGCTTTTGTTTTCTTTGCTTCCTCAATTTATTGATTTCCACTTGGCTTAAAAGAGTTGACACTCACCACATTTCAACATCCTTTTTCCTAAGGATATATTTTTATTTATTCTTACTGTCACTATTTTCTTTAACTTAGCTCACATTGAATTATAGAATAATGTGGATTTCTAAAATATCCAACATGTTTCCCCCTCTAACAAATTAAAAGTAGAAAGTACTTTCAATTATTTGCCTTTTCATCTTCAATGCGTTCATTGGCTTTATTTTTAAAAAATTGTAAGTATTGACATGCAGATGCAATATTATGAGCATATAATGAGACAGAACAAAAGTGGCATAACTTAAGCAGTCTGTTGGCTTATTTTACCCAGATCACTCAAGCCTGCTGCTAAAGGTTTTTTTTAATGTAACCATAGACTAGACCACACACTCCTGGAGTATTTTTCCTGCTCAGTGTGGAAAAACAGGCAGCTATCTGGAGGATGCTCGCTCCAGCTCCAGCAGCATCTGGGGTGTCTTGACATGGCACTGGTCCCTGCAGCTGTAAAGGTCTACACCATGGGTTCAAATCAGACAGTGACACTTACCTGCTTTTAAAGGCCAGTCTCCCAGTTCTCAGAGTTCTGACCTAGGGTTTGGTGTGTACTGGTCCTGACCTCAGGGACATGGCGAGGATGAACTGGGATGTGCAAAAGAGAAAAAGAAAAAAAGCATGGAAATTTATCAGGTCTCAAGAAATGTCATCAGTGTCTGCAATGTTTGAGTTAAAATGAGATCCAAACCATACTGTTCTAACATGCTGATTTAATGATCTCGAGGTATCAGTTGCTTGTGATCTGACAATATATCTTCATGTGAGCACTTGAGTGATTGTATGCAACAGAAACAAAACAGATACCTTTCTGGCCATAAATAAGGCAACCTGAACTCTGTGCTCTTGAAGGCGGGGCCAAAGCTCTGCGAGAGAGCTACAGGGAGCATTCTCAAACATGGATTTACTAAATTAACACCCCACATTAATGGACATTGTGGGAGACAAGCTTCATCAGAGGCATCTACAGCAGCATTGCTTATGGCTTGTTGGTTAGTGTGGGTCTCCCCCGTGCAGCTAAGCATGCAGTATGTGGAGCTCAGCTGTCACTTTCATTCATTCTTCTTCCCATAATGATTTCATTATATTTCATTCTTGTGTTTTATGACTAAGTACAGCCAATTAACAAGTATATTCCAAGTGATTTTTAATGTAATGTTTATATAATCCGCGGGTTAAAGCTTATTGTGGTCCTTTCTCTATATTGACTTAATTAGCACATTATACTGTTTGATTGTAAGGAATGTGTCTAATTGGCTTTTATTTTACTGTTGCTTGAAGCTTTCATTTTAACTCCTCAGCCACAGACAAGGTCTGAGTTTGTGTCAAAAGTCTTTTTTTTTTTTTTTATACATTTTTTTGTGTATTTTTTTCTAGTGTTTATAAAACCTCAGAAATGATGTGTGTGGCATCTCGGTACAGTCACTTTTTAATAAAGACTTGAAACATTTTGAAAAATAGTATAATTAGTTCTTTTCTTTAAAGGAAATACAAAGTTTTTTTGAAAAGCTATAAAGACAAGGCAAGGTAGTGTACACCTGTAATCCCAGCACTCGGGAGGCAAAGGCACTCGGATCTCTGTGAGTTTGAGGCCAGCCTGGTCTGCAAGTTGACTTTAGGACAGCCCAAGGCTACACAGAGAAACCATGTCTTGAAAAATGAAAATCTATAAAAAAAAAAAAAAAAGGAAAAGTATACTTTTAGAAAATATCTAAACAGGACCGATGATAAAATTGCTATTTTTAAAATATTGGAGTTAAATATTGCTTGAAAATGATTGTAATTTCTACAACCATCATTTTCTATGACAAGAAAGATGTTCATTTCTTTTTTTCTTATTTACCTGAAAGTATAGAGAAATTCATGGTGTGGTGATGTGAGCAGCATCACTGCTCCTAGATCTCCGGCATCTCTCAGTCATCACTCCCATCCTAACTCCAGGTCCTTCTGTTTAGTTCCGCAGTTTCTAACTGAGAAGAATGAGTGAGAGATGAGCAATGGAAACTAAAGTGCACTGTCCTTAACTGAAGCAAGCAGAGACGTGTAAGTCTGGGAATAGCTTCACGTATGTACCTCGTACACATGTTGATACCCAAAATATGCATGCTGCATACCATAATTTGCTCTTCAAATATCCCAGATTCTGAAGTTCTCCTTCTTGACTGAAGGAAGCACACTGTAAGGCTTGCCTGCTCTCATTGTTGCTTCCATGGGTCTCTGGGTACCCAGGACACACTGAACACTTCGGAGTTTGCAGAACCTGTGTTAGAGAATTCAGAGCGGAGTCAAAGCATCGCTTGCCTGAGCAAGGGTGAGGTGACAAGGCAACCCCTCATTCTGTAACCCTAGCTGGCCTAGAACTCATGACCTAACCCGTAGTGGACTTGAAATTAGGATGATTCTCATCTGTCTGTGCTGCTCTTGTGCTGGGATTGTAGGACCGTGCCTCCAAGGGTAGATTAATAGGTATTGATTTCTACATAAACTTGTTTTCAAGGCCAAAAACAGATGCCAAGTATACATAGAGGATGCCCTTTCTTCTAGCAGTCCTGAGATGTCTGCTTTCCACATGAGAAGCTGAACATCTCCAGCACCAGAATCATCCACAGGACCATCCCCCAGTCCCCTTCGAGTTACACGGTGTTGCTTTCTGACATGGAAGGTTAGTTTTGCCAACAGCAGCTTTTGATGAACTGCTGCACATCCACTGACTATGACAGGAGAATCCTGCTTGAGTACTAAATGAAAACTCCAGGTGATTAAAGCCATCTTCATTCTGTAAGTGGCTAGCAAATGAGGAGCGATGGGGTGGTGATATTGGAAGCAGAACTAAACCCACTGAGATTAACGTAGACTCAGAAGTGCAGGCACAGAGATTCTGTGCATCACTTGCAGTGGAACCTCACACCTGGAAATCTGCCTTGTGCCCTACTCAACAATTTATTGCATGACGTACTTTGGCATTGTTCACTGAGAGCTCAAAATAAATGATACGGCTTCCCAAAGAGAAGGGGCGCTACAGACCTAAAGCACAGAGGCTTTTGTTGAGAACCCTTGTTTTGTCTTTATAAACATATTCACCTCCACTTTCTCCCAAGGAGCACAAATAGCCATGCCTAGGAATTGCTCAATGAGCCGTGGAGAATGGGGATGGAATTAAATTGAGTGAAATAATGTTGATGGCTGGGAACCCTTAACAGGCATGTAAACAAAAAAAGAAAAAAAAAGGCTTTGCTGAGAAGGGCTCTCACTGAATCAACGATGCTTATGCCCTCGCCAGCTACACTTGGGGTTTAATTTGAACCGCCAGCGTCCTGGTGGGCCACTTAAGTCTGAAGCTGTAGTCACTCCATTATTTTATTATTTTAACCAAGAACAAAAGGAACGAGTCAAATAACAATCTTTTTGTTGCATTTATCCAAATATACAGTCTTTGGGTATGCAAGTGATTGTCCAAGTTACTTTTTATTTGTAGCAAAATACAAGCCAAAATACAGTAGGGTTTTGCTTTGCATCTTCCTGATCTCTTACAGTGCTATATAAAATGCAGTGTGTGTGTGTGTGTGTGTGTGTGTGTGTGTGTGTGTGTGTGTGTGTACACATGCACGTGCACACATGTGTCTGTGTCTGTTTCTGTGTCTGTGTATGGGGGGATGTGTGTTAGGAAAATAGTAAAAACAGCTCTTGAACTGTGTCTTCTAGGTTTCCCATTTGTTTACTTTTTATTTGTTATTATCATTTTCTAGGCTAGCTTTGAGTGCCCACTCAGGGTGCTTGTGTTCAGCAGAGCAAGACTGGTCTACTCATAGTTAGTCAGAAGCACTATAATTGTTAAAAGTGTCTGTTTGAGAGGGAAAGGCACAGAGAAAAGCCTGCAGTGCCTATCACAGCAGTGTCTCCAAGTCTCTTTTAAACAATTTTGTATCAAAATAAAAGTAAAAAAAACTCCAACAATTTCTGAATAAAGTCCTGATTTTTTTTCTCAGTTGGCAATGTGCACAGGAAATGCCAGGTCGGGTTTTCAGACTCTACATCATTAAATATTCCCTCTCAGAAGACAGACAGAATGTGTCTGGTGACTTTTAAGCATGATGGAACAGAGCCTTGAGCTCTATGAATAGACAAAACTATTGTAAATATTTGATAAAAGTGAATACTAGATTTAATTAGTACTTCCTGCTTTGTCTTTTGACTTTACTAGTTGCTAAGAAAGAAATAAAGAAATAAAACTTATTTGCTTAATTTTTAATTTCGAGACTTTCATACCTGTGTACAATGAGGTACTCTTCCATATGTCCCCACTTAATTCCCTCCAAGTTCCCTCACATTGCTTTCAACAGGCTCCTTCCCAGCTTTGTATCTTTTTAATAACTCACAAAGTTCTATTAGAGTTGTGCATGCTATATATATATATATATATATATATATATATATATCTTAATTAATCAAATCAAATGTTAATTAAAACAATAGTTACTACACATCAAATGAAATAAAATGAGATCAAACAAACTATTTCTGGACAATTTTGATTTTCTTCCAATCAGAACTCACAAACAACATTCCTATGACATTATCCTGTCACACTGTCATACTGTGTGCTCAGTTATTAAATCTCGTCTTAAACCCTAAAGTCTATCCCTGGAGTCTGGGATTAAAGCTAGATGTTGACAACATGTCAAAACCGGAAACAGATCTGTGAAGCACCTTCCCCCTCTTTTTATGGTTTGAGAGAGAAAAGTGGCCAGCAGCATTGGCTTTATGCAGCAACACCCAAGGACATGAACAAAGCACCCATCAAAAAGACAAAACTTTGCTTTTCAGATACAATTAGTAATAAATTCTATCTTATCATGATGATCAACAGTCAAGATTATGGGGCAGTAAGAGGCAATGAAAACTTCTGAAACATTAAAAATCCTGAGAAATCTCCCACTAGTTATTTACACTATTTACACTGCACTAAAGATCAAAGGCTGCCAGGCTGTTCCAAGGAATAAAAAAGAGTTTAGATGAAAAGATATTTATCTTCATTTAGCTACTGAAAGTAAACAGAGACTCTGTGTGTGCGGTAGAAAGGATGGGTCATTATTCTCAAGGCAGAGTCTTAAGTCAAATACTGTAGGGCTTCTCCAAAAGACTTAGAAGACTTGTTTGTCTCCATGGGGTGCTGTTGAACCCCATTCTATCCTGAATGAAAACATGGAGTGGGACTTTTTCTCAATGAGGTATAAGCCCTTTAATTTATGTCATCTCAATGAGGAAGTGACTCCCCACAGATAATCTGTGCCCCTTTCCTTCTGGGACATTGGTATCTTTCTCTTAGGTTCCCCCCCCCCATTTATTCTTTTTTGTTTGTTTCTTTTATTTTTTTCATTTTAAATTCACATATTCATTTTACATCCTGACAATAGCCTCTCTCTTCTCCTCCTGGTCCTTCCCTCCCACCGTCTTTTCCCTATCATCCTTCTCCTTATCTTCAGAAAAGAGGAGCCCTCTTACCTACTCATCTCAGCACATCAAGTCACATTAGGACTGAGCTCCTCCTCATCCACTGAGGGCAGTCAAGGCAGTCCAGTTAGGGTGAAGTGATCAAAAGCGGACAACATAGTCCATGTATTAGATAGCACCCTTTCAACTGACGAGGGGACCCACACAAAGACCAAACTGTCCATCAGTTATATGTGTAGGAGGCCTAGATACAGTCCATGCATTATCAATCTTTGGTTGGTGCTTCCATTTCTGTATCCCACCCTGGTACCTCAAGTCAAGCATCCTATTCCGCTGAGACCTATCAAGGCACCTTAGCTAGGGAAAGGGATCCAGAGGCAGGCAACAGAGTCTGCTCCCATAGCTGAGTGATCCATATGTTGGCCCAGTTGCACACCTGTCACATATATGTAGGGGGGTCTTAGGTCCAGTCCATGGTTGCTCTTTGGTTAGTGGTTTATTCTTTGTGTGTTCCCCTGGGCCCAGGCTAATTTACTCTGTAGATCTTCTTGTGGTGTCCTTGACTCCTCTGACTCCCTCTATCGTTCCTCCCTCTCTTCCACAAAACTCCCTAATCTCAGCCTATTGTTTGGCTGTGGGTCTCTGCATCTGTTTCCATCAGCAACTAGATGAAGCATCTCAGAAGACAGTTCTGCTAGGCTCCTGTCTGCAAACATAGCACAGTGTCATTAATGGTGACAGGGGTTATCTCTCTCCCATGAGGTGGGTCTCAAGTTGGGACAGTCATTGGTTTGCTATTCCCTCAAGCTTAATCCCTACACTTCAAGTAGGTGAGACAAATTTTGGAAGTCCCATTTTGTGACAGGAAAAAAAATCAGTAGCCCTCCTTTATACAAGCAATAAGCAGGTTGAGAAAGAATTAGGCAAACAACAATTTTCTCAATAGCTACACATAATATAAAATATTTTGGTGTAACTCTAACCAAACAAGAAAAGACTTTTATGGCAAGAACTTCTTCCATGCAATTCCCATAAAAATTCCAACACCAATTTTTACAAACCTTGGAAAAGAAATTCATAGCTTCATATGGAAAAACAAAACAAAACAAAACAAAACCCAGCATAGCTAAAAACAAGTCTGTACAATAAAAGAACTTCTGGTGGTATCTCCATCCCTGAGTTCAAACAATACTACAGAACAATAGTAATAAAACCCACATAGTATTGGCATAAAAACAGACATGTAGATCAATGGAATTATGGAATCAAATCAAAGACCCAGAAACAAACACACACATCTGATTTTTGACAAAGAACCCAAAACCATACAATGGGAAGAAGAAAACATCCTCAACCAATGGTGTTGGTCTAACTGGATGTCTGCATGTAAAAAAATGCAAACAGATCATATTTATCACCCTGCACAAAACTCAAGTTCAAGTGGATCAAAGAACTCAACATAAAACCAGATGGCATAGGAGACATCATCCTGAACAGAACACTAACAGCTCAGAGACTAAGATCAGCAATTAATAAATAGGAACTCATGAAACTGAAAATCTTCTGCAAAGCAAATGACACTGTCAGTAAGATACAATAGAATGGGAAAAGATCTTCACAAACCGTATATCTGACAGAAGGCTGATGTATACATGTATAAAGAACACAAGAAATTAAACACCAACAAGCCAAGTAAGACAATTGAAAAATGGAGTACAGACCTAAACAGAGAATTCTCAATAGAGGAATCTGTAATGGCCAAGAGGCAGTTAAAAATGTTCACTGTCCTCAGTCATCAGGGAAATGCAAATCAAAACAACTCTGAGATTTCATTTTACACGCATAAGAATGGCTAAGATCAAAAACTCAAGTGACAACACATGCTGGTGAGGATGTGGAGCAAGGGAAACACTCTTCCATTGCTAATGGGAGTGCAAACCTATACAACCACTTTGGAAATCAATTTGGTGCTTCCTCAGAAAATTAGAAATAGTGCTACCTCAAGACCCAGCTATACCACTCTGGGCATATATCCAAAAGAAGCTCTACCATCCCACAAGGACACTTGTTCCACTATGTTTATATCAGCTTTATTTGTAATAGCTAGAATCTGGAAACAACCTAGATGTCCCTCAACCAAAGAACTGATAAATAAAGTGTGGTACATTTACATAATGGAATACTATTCAGCTCTTAAAAACAAAGACATCATGCAATTTGCAGGCAAATGGATGGGACTAAAAAATATCCTCCTGAGTGAGGTAACACAGACACAGAAAGACACACACATGGTATGTACTCAGTTATAAATGGATATTAGCCTTAAACTACAGGATAACCATGCTATGATCCATAGGCACAAAGAAGCTAAGGAGAGGTGAAGGGAGGAGGCTTAAATATTACTCAAAAGAAATAAAATAGACACCTGAAGTAGAGGGAGGGAGGGAGTTGGGTGGGAGAGAGGGTGGAGAGGGTAAGCAGGGCAGGGATCAGTTGTGGGGAGGGGTGGTGGTGGGTAAGGGACTGAGAAAGAGAAGGGGGGCATCTTTGGGACAGGAGAGGTTCCTGAGAGTCTATGGGGATTACCTTAGACTTCTAGCAGCGGGGGTTAAGAAGCCTAAAGTCGGTTTTCTTTTTAGAAGCTCACTCTGAAATCTAGTGAAGAATATCCTGTTCTATATCCAGGGTGCTGCCCTACTTTGTGCTCCAACTCAGGCAATGCTCCTACCTCAGCCTTCTAGACGTTAGGACTACTAGGGTAAGCCAACACTTCAGGAAGTTATAGCAGTTTGGTTGAAGGATTTTTTTTAAAGATAAGAAAATAAATGCCTGGCTTGATTGTTAATTTTTTTTTGATTGTTAAAATTATTTCTATATAACTGTGTTTGCATCTCAATTTGATCTTTTAAAACCTACTTTATTTGGCATTCTTTAATGCTTCTACTGCCATTTCAACCCATCTACCCTAAATAGGAGAAAAAGAAGGTTAATTGGGACAACTGAAGTAGACTTTTTTAGACTGAGTTCCTTTGGCCCATTCCACTCTTCATCATCAGGATTCCAGATAACCTGTTAAACAGCAAATAAGAAATTCAAGGAAAGTGACTGCAACCAGAGCAGCTGGAGCCTTGCAGGATATGATGGAGCATTGTTCTCCAGGAGTGGCTTGAAGCAGAGAGATGCACAGCCAAGAAATGCAAAGTGATGCAAAATCCAAACCTCTGTTTTCCCTTCTTTCTTTCTTTCTTTCTTTCTTTCTTTCTTTCTTTCTTTCTTTCTTTTTTTTTTTTGCCTTTATTTATTTCCTCTCAGAGTCTGTTCCAAGATGTTTATCAACAGGCAAAGACCATGTCCCTGCAAGAGGCAGTTCCTTTTATAGTGAACAAACATCATGTGCCCTCTCACGGGTTTGTTTTCAGTGGGCAAACATCACAGGACCTCACATAAGTCTTTTTCACAACCCACACTTGGGATTAAAACAAAAGCATGTTTGCATTTACTATGTGTCCCCTGTTTAAAAAATAGCCTTTTCTCTAACATTAAATAAACTATATGTAGTAAGAATAAGTATAAGAATTATCAGGAAAAAATTACATTTACAGTGTCCAGACCATTTGTATTTTACAATCTTGGAGAAAGTATTCTGCTATCTATCCTGTCCTAATGGGTCCTAGCCTAGTGTCTAAAATTCTGTACCTAAATCACTTTTTTTAATATAACTTACATTTATCAACTTATAACACATTTTTAGATCCTAAACTACTAAAGCTTAATTGTAGCAATACTATGACCATCTAGTTTTCAAATCCATCAGATACTTAAGAAGGAAGTGAAGTAACATTACTTATTATGTAGGAAGTACAGGCAAGTAGCTTACAAGAGTACAGAAGTGACAGAGACAGTTGACTTCCTGCGCAGTCACCAAAGGTTTTTCTGTTTCGTTGGGGCATCCAATCCTCAGCCTACCAGCCCAGCATATCTGACAGACTCTTCTGTGAAATAGGAATTTTGAAGGACTCTGTAAAGTTAGACAATAAACTTCCCAGTTTCATACTTGTTTGCAGTTTGGACAGACAGCCTGCTATCAGCAGTCAAGATAAGAACAGTTTTTTGTCCGATAGTTGTTTTGCCCTATTTGTTTCTTTGATGCCCATCATCTTCATTGAAATAGACTGGAGGTACTGCCAGGAGCATATGTGTCTCTCTGTCATAAAAAGTCTTTTATTATTAAATGTCATATTCTGTATATCTCTGAAGTGTTTGAAGAACATCTATTTACCATTATGTAGTGTATAAACATATCTGTCTGTCTATCTATCTACGTATCTATCTCAGTATACCTAACTAAACAAACACTACTTGTTTCTAGCTACGTACTATATGCTTAACCTTGAAAACATATACAAGAGACTAAATAAAGTTTATTTCTCCAATTAACTAAACTAGTACCTAATAAGACTATAGGCAAGATTATTTAGAAGTGACTAACAACTAACTTGCATATCTAACCATCCTGAATGGTTTATAATAAGACTAGAACTTTATATCACATTTTCAAATGAGCTAGGAAAAGAACTGCTTTGTGTGGAGGCATTGTGTTTATCAATAGAAAAACATCCAGTATAGACTATGGAAGGGCACAAAAATAGTAAACAAGCAAACAAAAACAAACCCAACAAACCTAAACTCCAAAACAAAGAAAGATCACTTTTGCATTGCTTCACATCTCTTGGCTTCTTTGCTTCATATCCCTTCATTTCCAGATGCTCCTAGAGAGGAAACGCTCCAGAAGACACTTTGAGGTTCCTGCTGATGCAGTTGCTGTTGCTTTTGATGGATTGCTGGTTTGCTGTTCAATGAGTCTACTTGAATCCTGACAATGAAGAATGAAACCATCCCAAGGAACTGAGTATAAAAAGGTCTACCTCTTCTGTTTCTATTAATCTTCTTTCTCTCCTACCTCATGTCTGTGGGTTGGAAGGGAAGAATATGTGTTAAAGAATCCCAAATAAAGTAGGTTCAAAAAAAAAGCAAAGCCTACAGAATTGCCTCTTTGGGATTTGTATCAGTTTTTGTTTTCCTGCAGCTGCTTGGAGGCCTTTCTGCTTTCTTAATGAACAGAACTAGGAAATGACTTTCTGCTTAAATTCAGATTGTATGTAAGTTCTGGCTAGATTTGTGTAAGTTATTCTCCAATTTGATATACCAAAATGTTATGATTATTTTTATAAAGCTGTTTTTTTTCCTCAAATTTTCATTACTTGGCTATCACACAAATAATTGAGACTTTTTAAAAAAGATTTGTTTTATAGTAAGCTTCACAACACAATAACTGAGCAGTTATTACTCTATTCTTAACCCTCTAAGCTAATGTGGTTTCCGCCCAGTGTACATCCCAGAGATACTTGCACTTTGTAGCTTTCCATGCTCCAGATCTTTCCTGGTGTCTCTTAGACCTCTGCCCATGGCTCCATCCCCTACTTCCTCTTCTACCTCCTCCTCCCCTGGCTGGCAGGAAGTCCAGACCTATTCTCCTCCTGCTCATTGATTGGTTATAAACTGCTTTATTGGCATATCAGGGGACGGTTGGAGAGCAGTATTTACACAACATTGAGACAAGAGACTCTAAGAACCAAGATTACAACTAGATGTTGGGGAGGGGGTACAGAAATCTGCATTTGAATTACACAATAACCTTATAGATATTATTTGATTTCTATGTTTCACTTTAAATTTCAAGATATTTAATGTGGAAGTAAATCATTTAAAATTTTATAACTTTCTGATTTCATATTAGCAGTGTCGTATAAGCCAATGGAAAAAAATGTTATCTTAGAAATCTGGATGGCTGATAACTAATGCTGCATTAATATTAGCAATTATAATATGTAATTTCCTGATGGGGAAATTGTGGCATGGATTTAGTGGGTTCGCTGAGGTCACATGACATAAAAGGTATACGTTGGATTCAGATGCTAACTTCTGGATTCCTACTACTCAATTATTTTGTAAAGGAGTCTTGGCCTTCTTTAATAGGAAGTGACAATTTAAAACCCTAAGTCTGAGTCCTAGGCATGTACACTGCTCTTGGGATGTCATGGTTCATAGATTCTTCAGGGAAAACCTGAAAACACAGTACAACAACCTCTCTCTCTCTCTCTCTCTCTCTCTCTCTCTCTCTCTCTCTCTCTCTCTCTCTCTCATACATACACATACACACACATATACACAAATGCAAAACATGTACACATATGTGCACATAGACGTACATATAATAATGTATGTTTTTTCTTTCTCTTCTTTCTCTTTCTGGTTTCTATTCTTTATTTTCTGTGATTTCTTTTATTTAGCCCTCCATTTTTCTCTTTTCTTGACAATGCCTTACTATGTAGGCCAGGGTGGCCCAGAACTTGCTATCCTTCTGCCTCACCTCATAAGTGCTGGGTTTACTAATGTGTAATGCCATATTTATCCTTTTACTTATTTGTCAACTTCCATGTATTTCCTTCCACACTGAGTAGTCTATTTCCTAACATAAATTTTACTTGAGTTCTGGCTTATATTAAATATAAAATACTGAAGTAACTATGTTCAATGTATAATTATAAAGAAAGTATCTAAGCCTTCTGTATTCATGGCTAACTGTCAGCTACCTACTGCTAAATGTGTACAAAGAGATTGCTCTTTCTGAGCTTGTTTGAATTCATTGATTTTTGTCTGTATGCAGTTTTTATTTTCAGTCTGAAATACAACAATTTATTTGTTTATTTTTAAAAGCAATATAGAGTTGATCTTTTAAGACTTTGTTTTACTTTTGAATAAATGAAATTTTAATATGGTTCAAAAGTCAATGGCACATTAGAATGCAATGTTCAGCAAATTGTAATCTCAACTTTATTCCACTAACTGCTCTCCTGCCCTCTCTGGAGAATGGTTTTCATTATCCTAAATTTTCTTCCCAGTTTCAAAAAATTACTTTCTCATTTTTTCTTACTTATGAAAAACAAAATATTGGAGTATGTGGTATTCTTTTAATTAAAAAAAAACCTGAAAGTCCAGTTACAATGAACGAGAAAATGGGCAAAATAAAATATTAAACAAAATGGCCTTGCCATAATGATGCCTAAGTCACTCCAGCACTCTAGACGCACAAGGCCATGAGTTCAAGGCCATTCTGGAAACTCTAAAATGGAAGGTTAGAGAGACTTACATGTTGGCTAATTTTAGCATTTTCACAAAAACTGATTGCATTTCTTAATGTAAATAATTTTGTTATGACAAAATATTACAGGCTTGTGAAATTTAGAGATTTCATTGTCAAAAAACATAAACAGTTGTAAGTAGTTTTGTATTTTGGCTAAAGGGGAAGGTGAGCATCTGGTAGACTTGAGCACATTTTATGATCCTTAAGAAACTGTAACACATGAGTGTTTCTGTGACCTGCTCCTCACTGCTGTGTAGACCAAGGCTGGCCTTGAACTCATGATCCTTCAGCCTCTAGGAGCTAGGGCAACAGACCTGCATTACCATGGTCAGTCAATTTTGTGAAATGTCTTATTTTGTCTGCTTTCTATTTTGTTGTAACTCAATTTTGAGTGATCGTAAGAATGGGCTACCTATACAAATTGTGTCTTTTTGATTAATGTGCTGCCATTGCTTTTTGTCCAATGCTGAGGATGAAGTCAGAGCCTTCTGCCCAAGACCCATTCCATGCAGCAGCCTCCAAACCTGAGCAGAGCTCTTCACACAGCTCCACTGATGGAACTGTAGGGTTTCCAATGATTAAAGATTCCCCTCAAGAAACCAAGGCTATATTTTTTCTTATTGATCCTACATTATGTCTCAAGTCTAGATTACTAATTGATTTTATTACTTAACTTTAAGTGAAAGTCATGGCTCTTCTGTTTCTTCATCATAAACTATTTTCTCATCCTCTTATCTTTGCCACAACCTACATGTATTGTACAATACAAGTGTCCAGTGAAAGGGTGTTTTCAAGTTGTTTTTGCATTAATGCCTGCTTTGCTATTCTGCTTCTTTGCTGATTAAACAAGGAATGAGTGGGCCTCAGGATGTCCTTCTGGAGATCTGATCTTTTCAGAAGTATCCTTGTTTTTATATAGTCACTAAAATCTAATATTATGTAATAATTAATTTTAAACATGTCAAATGGCAGTGGGAGGGACTGAGGAGATGACTCAGAAGTTAAGAGCATTTGTTGCACTTACAGAGAAAAGGAAATTGGTTCCTAACATCCACAGGAGGTACCTCACAGTTGTCTGTAGCTTCAGTTCTAGGAGAATCTGGCACCCTCTTTAGGCCTTTGTTCTTACCAGGATGTACATGCAAATACACACACACACACACACACACACACACACACACACACACACACACATACTCAGACACACACTATGAATGAAATGAATCTTTAATTGATACAATTAATATACTTTTTTATAGTTGTCATTAGTTTAGAAAAAAAGGAATAGTCTTTATAGTAAATGGCATCATCCATATCAGAACTTGGTAAATTTCAGTAGAAAGAGAGAGGGATAAATTCCTCCTGAGAGTTTTCTATGTACTGAAGTTAACCCTGAGTGTCTGATGAGAAACAATTTACAGTGTCCTGTTTGTAACACCACATTCCTGGGATACCTGTATCAATCTCTCTAATTAATATGAAATTTAAAGACAGAACCTCTAATACCAGGAAAGCTAATCCAGTTACATCGCAAAACATGTGTTCAGCCCAATCCCACATGAACAGAACATGTGCTCAGCTGACTCTCATGTGAATATTGCACACTCCTAAATGCAGGGTTAGACACTGATTTAACTGAGATTTCCTCTGACATTGTTGTCACCCTGAGAGGGATCGGTGTTCTTGTAACAGGGAGTTTCTTTATAAGGCTTTTTCCATGGACCAATGGAGAATGGATGGATGCCCTTTGCAGGCTCTGAGGGATTAAAGACTTGGTACAGCCTGGGGCCCTCCCTCTGAAAACACCATCCACTGTTACTTATGAACCCACAATGTTCTATTCCTATATTTAACTTCCCTCTGCTAGGAATGCCGTGACATTTCTGTCAGGTTTCTTCCACATGGCCCTTTCAGAACACACATAAAAGAATGAATCCTAGAGCTGAGCTTTCTCCCATTCAACTTTCAGCTCTGTTAGCTTTCAATACCAGAACATACTTAAAACTGGGTGAGGCTTGTTACCTCTTATATAGCAGTGTCATTCATCTGCATAGAAACTAATGCAGCCATATATGTGAAAAGATTAGCATTGCAAATGAAAAGCAATTCACTTTGGAAATGTAGCTGCAGGCTGGAGGAAGCAGAGAAGGCAAGAAGCGAAGCTCCTTGTCCTAAGGATAGTGTAGTTGGAGTATCAGGGATGCTAGCTGCATGATTTTGGTGTGGTCTTTGTTAGCTGTACAGTTTTGGTGTAATCTCTAGTGTATACTATAAAGAAAATCTTTCTGATGACTATATGTTTAGATTTCATTCTTTTTTGTTTGTTTGTTTGATATAGGGTTTCTCCAGGCAGTCTTGGCTGTCCTGGACTCACTTTGTAGACCAGGCTGGCCTCGAACTCTCAGAGATCCACTTGCCTCAGTCTCCCTGAGTGTTGGGATGAAATCCAACACGTCTGGCTTAGATTTCATTCTAACTACTATATCACATAGGTTTTTGGGGAAAAGTTTTTTTTTTTTTTTTTAAAGTGTGACAGCCACAGAAATAAAGCTACATTAGGATTTTGTTAGTGCTTGAGTATTTAAATAATATTTTGAAAACTTCATGAATAATTTTCCACACACCTCTTGGTATTCTTTTAAAGAGGAAAAAGGTATATATAATCAGAATCTTTCAACACATATCCTAAAACAACCGAAGTGGCTAAACTCATTTCATTATAGGTAAATGTTACTCAACCAACACTCATAGACTAATATTTTAATATCACAATTTTAAACAAATATGTATCAAATGCATTACATAATTTGACTTCATTTTATGTGATTTGAGCTGCTGTAACAGAATACTACAGAGCGACTGAAGAGTGAAAATTTATTTCCTCGCAGTTCTGGATGTTGGGAATTAGAGGCATTTGTCTGTGGAAGTGTCTTTTTCCCTGTGTCAACCCACAGTTCATGGAGGAAAACACTGAAAGCATAAGACAGAGATGAAAGAGACATAGCTCATAGGCTTCAAAGGACTATACTCCTGTAAAAGTAAGTCCATTCATGAGAGCCATGCCTTTAGGACCCAAATGACTCCTCCAGGCTGCTCAGCACTTCCATACTGAGATAAGACACATCCCCTGTCTATGCCAAGTTCCTGTCCTTTGCACTTACATAGCCTATGCATTTTGTTCCAACCTTCCCCCAAAGCCTTAACTTGATCCAAGACCAACTTTCAAAGTCAGATAAGGGTTGAGACCCCAGGCACATTCACTGTGACACACATTCCCCTCCAGCTACATGCCTACTAAAGAAAAAATAAAAAAGGATCAGAACTTGAAAACTTGTAGTTGGTGAGTATTTTACACTAATCTGGTCAGGTTTGATGTCATGTTTGAAAGACAAACTAGAAGGAATCTGTTGCTGGGGTAAAGAGACAGGAAATGAAGGTCCTCAGCACGTTGTAGGAAGAAGAGCATAGAAGTGATCTCAGGACAAAGTCTACAAAACAGTGTTAACTGAGCAGAGCTCAAGGTATCTTCAGGTTCTATGCAGATGGCATAGATAACAAAAACTCAACCTATATTTTTTCATTTGTAAAAGTGGGATGATGATTTTTTTCAATCCATCAGTGCAGAGATACTATCATTCTGTGTGAGATAGTAAATAAAAATAACTTTAGCACTATCACTAGACATAAAAGACACACAAGGATCTGACACTCCTACTTGCTGATATTCGTGTCCTTAGAGAATACCCCGGAGCATTTCAAATAATGTCCTTATTACAGGCAATGTGATTGCTTAGCCTTAAAAACAAAATTGAGGTGCTTGCTTCCAATAAGAAACTAGTGTGTGTGGAACAAAGGGAAAAGAGCCGATGATGCAGTCTGGGAGAACCACAAATCCTTAGGCATCACAAAAAAGAAGAAACGGACAAGGATGCAGTACTATAGAGTGTTCTGCATTCCAAGCACTAGAAGCATCTCCATTCACAACGACTGCGTTGCTTGTGAAGTAAAACCACAGTCTCATGATACAAACTTCTGCGGCTCACATTTTCTGAAATTAAATGGATTTTGAAGGGTGTCATTAGAAGAGTCCTTTCCATATCTGAGCTTACAGTATGTGTTAAAGGACACTTGGGGAAATAGAGGTCCAGGCAATGGGGCATCTTTGTCCACTAGAACTTGTAATGTGGACTTTATGACCTCCTGCTGTAGAAAAACTACTTTTGTCCCCTTAAAACATCACACAGACCGACAGTAACAAAGCTAAAAGTGTGACTACTACAAAATGATACGATGGAAACGTGTGTAGAACAATACTTCTTCATGGAACAAATTGAACTATTCACGCAGCCTGCTGTATAGCTATTTAAACCCGTGTCAGTAATTTTGAACAAAAAGAGAAGTGGCCAAATGAGCATGTAAACTCTGAGCCTTACTGTCAAAGGAGTGAGCTTGCCATCCACTTCTAGCCCACTACGCGATGATGGATGTGGGGTTGATGAGTCCTCTCCAACCACAGAGCTAAGGAAAAGATCATAGATGTGGAAAACTTCACAGGCCCTGAGTGCAGTGCTTTTCTCCCTCACAGAGTGCTTGTCTCAGACTCATTCTCCCTTCTCAGGTATGGGACTGGATGCAGAGGAAATACCCATAACTGGTCCAGGTTAACCATGCAGGGCAAACAGTGGCTTTGATCCTGTGCAGTCATACTTAAGGAGCATGTTTCCACAACATGATCCTCTCGGACTGGCTTAGTCTACGTTACAGTGGACTGTTATCCGCATTTCCTTCTCCGAACTTATTTCTCAACAACTCCAAAATGACATGTAAAGAGCATATTTTCTATAAACAAATACATTTCCTATTTTATAAGTAATGACTTTAGCAATAGCTCAGTAAGGGCTAGAAATAAATTCATAAGTGAATTCATTCGGTCCTGCCTTTATCAACAGAACTCTTTGGGTTTTGTTTTTAAACCTTTGGTTTTGGATTGCTACTGGTTAGTGATAGGCAGCAAGAGAAGACATTGGAAACTACAGGTTAAGTTAAATGGGAAGAATTTGGGAATGGAGAGATGGCTTGGTGGCTAAGCGCACTAGCTGCCTTTGCAGAGCACCAAGGTTCAGCTCCTGGCACCTCCATGGTGGTTCACAATTATGTGTAACTCCATTTTCAGAGCATCTGACGTGCTCTCTGATCTTCTGGGACACCAGGTATGCAGAGGGTACACATACATACATGCAGGCAAAACACTCATGAAAATAAAATAAAAACACATGAATCCTCTTTAAATGTATGTGATTTACTTAAATTCATATTGTGAATTAATATAAAACATATACAAAGCACTATATATACTTGTAAGGATAAACGCATGTATGGTGTATGCTCATGTATACAGAAAGCTTGTCTCTGGCTTGCTCCTTCTTACAACTTCAGCTGTAATATTTATCAAAATTAAAAGGCTGGTGAGATGGGTTAATGAATAAGACTGTTTGATCTGCATGCTGCAAGGATCCGAGTTTGAATCCACACACCCTTGTAAAAAGCCAGGTTAGTTATGACTGTACATGTTTTCAATTTAGCTTTGGGCAGGGATGCCAGAAGATGATGAGAGTTTTATTGGTTGTCAGTTTAGCCAAAAGTGTAAAATTCTGGTTCAGAGTAATAATACAGTTAACAATACAAGAGGATGCTGACATTTGGTCTGGCTTCTACATGCATGCTACACACAGACACACACACACACACACACACACACACACACACACACACACATACACTAATGGATTTATGGATTTAACTGTACAAATATTTCTGTTTCCTTCAAAATGTAAATTTTTTACAGATTTATTTATTTATTTATTTTATGTATGTGTGTTCTATCTGCATGTACACTTGTATGCCAGAAGAGGGCATCAGATCCCAGTATAGATGGTTGAGAACCATCATGTGGTTGCTGGAAGTTGAACTCGGGACCTCTTGGAAGAACAGACAATGCTCTTAAGCACTGAGTCATCTGTCCAGCCCTAGTAAATGATTTTCTTAAGGAAGAAAATAAATTTGTCAATATAGACAGTGGAATTATCAGTGAATACACCAGTATTTTTAGCTAAACATGAACTGTAAAATTCAGTATATTAAAAAAAATATGCACCACATATTAATCTCAAATGCTTGGCAAAGTCTGAAGAAAAAAATCCCAGGTTTGTGACAGTGGTGGCATTCCATAGACTATAGTGTCTGAAGTGACTGTATATTACTCAATCAGTGCTACTTTATAATGAGAGCTGACAGGTGAGTTTGTTTGCCACACACCCATGGGATCCAAATTTCATAAAGGGGTACATAGAGCAGCTTTCCCTCCAGCAACACAGAAGGTGTTAGTCTATAGTAGAAATCATTTAAGCCCGAGTTTTCAGCCTGATGTACGGGTTTGCGCACACGGCTCTCATGTCCCTATCACAGCTCTCTCTTCTTCTAGAAAGATAAAAATAATGTTGTCCAGCCTCCCAGCGAGATGGCAGGATCACACAAAAAGTGCTATCCTAAATAAATCCATGAAGCTCAATTAATACATAACTTGTGCTCTTTTCTTAGCCTTTGTAATATGTTTGAAGCAACAATAAAAGCATAGAGCCGAACCCTCATCTCGTGTATAATGCTTAAAGACAGCTTTGTCCTCACAATGACAGTGGAAATCATGGCAACAGAAATAAGAGATGGTGGCTAGCAGTTCATCACACAAATCCAAGGCTTCTGCAGATTCCCCTCTCCTCCTTAACGACAGAGGCACTTTTTAACCACTGTAAAAGAAAATATTTTTACTTCTTATAAAACATTCATGCCTACTTATTACTTTTTTGCCATATTATAAACACAGCAAGTCTACTTTTCATACAATGACATACTATTTTATGTACGCCATCCAATATTAAAAAGCATCTTATGCATGCAGATCCCTTCTGTGGGCTGCAAATAAAGATACACTGAAATTAAGTTATTAATAGCTTGGGGACAGGGAGATAAATGCTCAATGTTTTAGCTGGTTTTATCATTCCCTTAAATTCATTAAACCAGTGTCTAAAAGCGCATAACGAGGAAGGCATGCCACAACTACCAATCTGCATGTTAGAGACAGACATAAAGAAGAAAAAGGCACTTGGATGTCTTGTGGAAGATGTTTTAAGAGGATATGTGCAGCAAAGAAGTATAATACACCACACAGGGAGATTATTATGAATAAATAACATAATAAGGGCAGTCAAGTCAACCAAACAGAATGCCACTGAAGGCAAGGCCAGGGGCCGTCTCTACAGAGCAAATATTTGGTAGAAATGTAAATGAGGGAAGGTGGGCTTTTAGAAAGTCTCAGAGGCTCCCTATGCTCTGCCCAAAGTTTAGCTGTGAGACTCAGCATCTGCTTAGATCCCCTGCTAGGTGGAGTCTTTCAGAGAACATCTATGGTAGGTTCCCATCTTGTTCCCTTTGTTCAAAGCTTCCAATGTCTATTATATTTGTCTTTCTGGATGAGTATCAAGCATCCTCTTTAGGGTCCTCTTTGTTATGTAGCTTCTTTAGGTTTCTTGAATGTAGTGTGGTTATCCTGTATTATATGGCTAATATCTGCTTATCAGTGCGTATATTCCATGTGTGTCTTTCTGGGTCTGGTTACCTCACTCAGGATGATCTTTTCTAGTTCCATCCATTTGCCTGCAAATTTCAAGATTCCCTTGTTTTTAATAGCTGAATAGTATTCCATTCTGCAAATGTACCACAGTTTCTTTATCCATTCTTTGGTTGAGGGACATCTAAGTTGTTTCCAGACTCTGGCTATTATGAATAAAGCAGAGTCTTATGAGAAAGTTAGGGCTTAGAAGGACCCAGAGGGGACAGGAGCTTCACAAGAATACCAAGAGGGCCAATAAATCTGGACCTGGGAGACCTGCAGAGACTCATGCACCAACCTAGGACCATGCATAGAGAGGTCCTAGACCACCTGAGCCGATGTAGTCAAAAGGCAGCTCAGTCTCCATGTGGGTCTCCTAAAATGGGGAGTAGGAGCTGTCTCTGACATGGACTCTGGGTGCCCACTCATTGATCACTTCCCCCAGGCATTGAGAAGCCACAGTGGAAGAGTATGCAGATAGTCCTGATAAGACTTGATAAGCTGCAGTCAGATAATAGAGGAAGTGGCCTCCTCCTTTGAGGACTAGGGGGGTGGGGTCGGGGGAAAAGAGGGAGGGGTTGCTAATAGGAGAAGACAAGGGAGGGGCCTACAATCAGGATGTAAAATGAATAAAATAAAATAAAAATATAAAAGAAAAGAAAAAGAAAGTCATGGAGGAAAGCACTCTAGACACACAGCAGAGCAAGTGTGGATGCTCTGAGAAGATGCATCCTCAAGTTTGTGTCCTTCAACAAACCAAAGTGGCAATGAGACAGGCAACATGGGAGCTAAGGCATTTACTGTGGGATAGCGCTTTGTGACTACAGCAGCTAGGCTGCAGAAAGAAAAGGAAGTGGATCATCAGCATGGTCAGGTCAGGTAGGACACCTCACTGTCTGCAGGACACAGGGGGCAGTGTTCACAAGTTGCCAAGAGTTTCTGTCACCGAGGACCCAGCTGGATACCTTAAACAGCAGCTCATCTTCTCAAGGTTCTGGAGACGGGGTGGAGAATAGCACCCGGAGCATGAAGTCATCTGAGCCCACTCAAAGCTACAGAGGGAAGTGGACCAGTGTCTTGCTGCCAGCCCTCAAAAGGGACCCACCTGACTGGATACTACCTTGGGGCTTCCTGCAACGAAAGCTCATTTTGATGGTTGCCCTCACCTCCTATCAGCTTAAGGACACCTGTCAGGTTCTTAGAGACAGTACTCTGTCCGTTCTCTCCAAGACTTAATCTGAGGTCCAGCTTTGCACACTACTCTTCTACTCTGACCTCAGTAGGTTCCACGCCAACACATTTCATCCCAATTGCAGAGCAGCTAAGGCCCAAGCCACCTTTAGACTCAGTGCTGATTTCTTATGTGATTATGGGAGTTTGAAAATCAGTATATGACCATTGCCTGGGGCATGAGCTCCTTAGCTTCATGCCAGTTAAGAAGATCTGTGAGGATCAGCTGAGGCAAATAGGTTTGTTTGCTTAGAGCATAGGCTGGAATACAGGAGAAAGTTATCTAGGTTTCACATTAGAATATTATGTTTTTCTGTACATGACTTATAAAGTGAATCTGATACAATCTGTCCTTGACACAGGATGCTTGGTGAGATCAGTGCTTTACTGTGAAGTTGATAAAGTTTTTAATCAAATAAGATGAGTAAGGACAATGGGCGTCTTGCTTGCTGTGACCCATTCCTTTCTTCATGACAATTTGTTGCTCTGATGATTAATATTTTAATATTATAATATGCTCTTTCCCTTGTGTTTCATACTGTGCTGCATTCGCTCTGATTTTCATCAGGATAGGCCATTCCAAAAAATATTATGCCCTTTATCTACCTTTTAAAATATTTTTTAAAAAAAATGACAGCTTCTTTAAGATTAGATTTCAAGAACAGAATCCTGGCGACACAAATTTCTTCTGTTTCAATACTTGTTGCTAATTTGCTGATACAATTCCTGCCAGCACGGAAGGGATTTTCTCACAAGTTTCACTTCTAGATGAAGAGGCAGAGGCAACTGATGTTGCTGAGGGAGGGAGGACCTCCCAGGTAGCTTAGGCAATCCCAAGGAGTCAGCCATGAACACATACATATGAGCAACATGAAGTGATCTCAGCAGCTTGTGCTCATAAGTACGTCATCTAGACACAGACATACAGACAGACTTAACATAACTGGGTAACGTTTATAATTAATGAATAAAAGGGCATTAGTTTGAGGAGTGGGAGGCACATGAAGATGAAATGAGAGTCTAGTCCATTTCATAGTGCAAATTTATTGTCAGGTATGGAATAGAAAGACATCCCAGGCATGAGACAGGTAAGCTTTAAGATAGAACTATGTATGCTTTTATAAATAGAAGCTGTCAGGGCAGACGATATTAGTATATAATATAGGCTTCTGGAAGTAACGTTTTAGGATTACAATGTGTTAAGTTTGAGGAGGGATTTATGCATTAGCATTTTAACAACAACTATAGATTCTTTTGGTTTGGTTGGTGATTATTGACCACCACTTAGAGTTAAGGACAACATGACTTCCAAGTTTAAAACCTGGTTGAAAGTTTTAGAAGAAAAGACTCTTAGCAAACTACTACGTAATCATTATGCTCATCAGGATCACAGCCAAAAGCCAGAGTTTGTGGGCTATGGCAAAGTCACTCATGATGAAGTCTCTTTGAGAACCTAAGCTGTGCCCTCATCACTACCTCCTGACCTGCTCATTACTAAGTTCCTAGAAGGCTGCCTTCACAGAATTCTCACTTAAAACATTAATGAAGTCCATAAATTTCACTATCATGCTTATGGAAAAGTGACTTGGCATTTTTAAAAATTTTATTAATTTATTCAGATTACAACTCAATTGTTATTCCATCATTTGTATCCTCCCATTCCTCCTTCCCTCCTGCTTTCACCCTATTTCCCTCCCCTAGGTCTATGACCGAGGGGGACCTCCTCCCCCCATATGGTCATAGGCTAGCAAGTCTCATCTTGGTAGCCTGCTTATTCTTTCTTTGAGTGCCACCAGGCCTCCCCACCAAGGGGGGGGGTGATCAAATGTTGAACACCAGAGTTCATGTTAAAGTCAGTCCCTGCTCTCCACATAACTGTGGAGAATGTCCTGTCCATTGGCTAGATCAGAGTAGGGGTTCGATGTTTACTATTTTATTGTCCTTGGTTAGTGCAATAGTTTGAGCAGACCCCCCTGGTCCCTGATCCACCCATCACGATGTTCTTCTTGTAGGTTTCTAGGACCCTCTGGATCCTTCTATTTCCCCATCTCCTATATTTCTCTTACCTAGAGTCTCAGTAGGATGTCCTTACATGTATCCCAATCTCCTTGTAAGTGTAGACTTTCGTGGGACGTGCCTTTTGGGCTAGTGCCCAATTATAAGTGAGTATATACCATGTGAGTCTTTCTGCTTCTGGGTTAACTCACACCACCAAACCAAATAACCCAATTGAGAAATGGGGCTCAGGACTAAACAGAGAATTCTCAATAGAGGAATATCGAATGGCTGAGAAATACTTAAAGAAATGCTCAAAGTCTTTAGTCATCAGAGAAATGCAAATCAAAACAACTCTGAGATTCCATCTTACCCCGCTCAGAATAGCTAAGATCAAAATTTCAAGTGACACCACATGCTGGCGAGGATGTGGAGACAGAGGAACACTTCTTCATCGCTGATGGAGATGCAAACTTGTACAACCACTTTGGAAATCTATCTGGCACTTTCTCCGAAAACTGGGAATAGGACTTCCTCAAGACCCAGCTATTCCACTCCTGGGAATATACCCAGAAAATGTTTCACCATACAACAATAACATATGCTCAACCATGTTCATAGCAGCCTTATTCATAATAGCCAGAACCTGGAAATAGCCTAAATGTCCCTCAGTTGAAGAATGAATAAAGAAACTGGTACATTCATACTATGGAATACTGCTCAGCTATTAAAAACAAGGAAATCCCAAAATTTGTGGACAAATGGATGGGACTAGAAATGATCAAAATGAGTGAGTTGACTTGACATTTTAAATGCCTTGTAGTGACAGCTAAAAAACATAAGCAGAATGTCTTATTTATTTTACTTTTGAAATTTTCATAAATGAATCCTGTATTTACTTTATCATTCCTTTCTCTCCTCTCTCCCTCATGTTTCTCCCATTCCTCAGATTATGGTATCTTATTCTTTAATCATAATTGTTATACACACACACACACACACACACACACAGCATGAGTGTGTGTGCCTGTGCACACTTATAAACACAACCTACTGATATCATTTCATGTTGTTCACATGTGTTCAGGCCTGGATCCTTGAGATTGGCTAACCTACCAGGGACCATCTTCTCTCAGCAGCCATCAACTGCTGGTAGGTATTAATCTAGAGATGAAGCCTTGTGAGAACTCCCCCATTCAAGTTGCCATGTCAATTGCTGTCATTTTTTAGGTTTTTAAAATTTCTATTGCATCACTGAGATTTCCTGGGTGTACTTTTATCACTTTTGCATGCCAAATCACTTGAAGCCTTTGCATGTGAACAAAGCTTGGTTTCTGTATTCTCTGTCACTGTGTTCAAGACCCAGATGAGCAACTTCCTTGCAACATGGCTGGTTGGGATAATATATGGATGTGAGAGTCAATGTTGGTCAGCTCAACCCTCCTTGGCCTATATAGACTGTCTCCAAGGATTCCAGAGCATTTTTAAAAGATGCAAAGATAGCTATCCTTCTTTTCAACTTATAATATCCTGGGAGATGCTGCTCTTTCTCTGGGTAGACATTGAAATACAGTTTTAACATATGGCACATGTGCATTTCAAATTAAAATGTTTAACGTCAAGTACAAAAGATTTCTTTTTCCATAAATCACTTCACATTGTCTTTGGTTTCCAAGCTGAGAATTTTTGGAACCCACCACCTGAGTGTGTACTTTCATTAGGGAACAATATTTTTGGCTCTGTGTTATTTTTACTGATGTTAAATTCTTGGCTTTTACTGGGGATAAGAAAGTCAAAATTGTTAGCAGCAGTATGTTTGAATCTGGGAAAATGTACAGGGCCAACCACACAGCCATGATGGTAAAGGAGGGAGACTGAAATAGAATAGTGTGAGCAGAAAGAGGCTGGGTTATTTTAGAATTAGAAATGAAAGCTATGATCTCACGAAAGAGGTAATCTTAGAAGTGAGTGTCGACTTGTATTTACAATTTACAACCTTAATCTCCATAGCAGTTGTGAATTCTCTACTTGAAATTTACATTTTCTACTTACAAGTTCTTACCACATTTTCTGAGTAGCTGCTACCAAGGAAAACATATTAGCTTTAGCTGTATATTATTTTAGAAAAATAGCCATATTTCCTATTAACTTATAGCAGTGGTAACTTCACAGGTAATCATTGCTCAAATTCTTAATAATGCTATAAAAACCTCTCATTTGACTTAAGCTCATCCACTACAACAGGAGAAGTTGAGGAAAACAAAATCAGAGGCGACAAATAGGAAGTGACGACTTGAGGCATGAGACAGGGTGACCAGGGGTCAAGAAGGGCCATGGCCACTGACGGGGGATCTCGTTCACTCTGCACTCAGAATAACATTGCATTTCCAAATTTAAGTCATATGGTATGTAGAAACCCAATCAAATAAGAGAGTCACATGCAGTTCCCTTGGCCTTGAGGGCCAATGTAGATGCGTCTTTCTCTGGATCGTGGTGACCACTCTTCCCTCTTCTCAGAATTAGACTATACTCTCCTTCCTTCCATGTTAGATCCTGGTTTTTTTTTTTTTTATTCAATTCTGCTTAAATGTCATTCCTTGATCTTAGAGCTTGCATACACAATGCACCCATGTGTGTTCTGTTCATCATAGTAAGTGAGGGCCTTTAGACCAGCATTGCCATCAGTGCAAGGCCAGAACTCAGAGGCTGCTTCACAGAGCAGGAAACACTAAAGATGTGCCCAGTGCTTCCAGCAGCCTGCCCTTCTCTGGCTCTGCTTTCTTCACAGGAGACTTCTCTTTCTTATATGACATTAGAATACTTGAGTTTACCCCCTTTTTTGTTAAGCTTTAGAAATATTAGCACAAATTAATATTGCCACGTGTTAACTGTATACAGTGTCTACAGTGAGCAGTCAAGAAACAGTTGTGGAGTGGATCAAGGCCCTTTCTCCACATGTGTGACCATCACAACTTCTTTCAGCCTCATTCCCACTATTTTCACAATGATGCCTTCAGCTGGAAACACTTCCTGATACTTCCTCCAGCTCAGCTACCTTCTGTCAGGACCTGGATCTAAGCTCCTAAAATACGTATCTTATAAATTCTAGAATCTGAAGGCATCCCTTGTTTGCAGTCTCAGGTTACTTAAGCCACACATGCTGAGTTTTAGTTTTTCTAGTCATACCAGTGGGTCAAAGTGACAAGTACCTTGTTAGAGACAGAGAGGGAGATATAGCTCCTGGGAGAGAGCAGTGACTGAGGTCATGGGCACACACATTCCGAGGCCTTCTAGACACTGAAGGGGCCAAGGTGGTGTTTTCCCAGAATCTGTGGCAGGAGTGTGTGCCCACCAACACCTTAGCTCTCAAATTTTTGGTTTCCACATTTGTAAAAGAATAAACTCACATTTTTTAGGACATGAAATCTGTGACAAACAATTACATTCTCCTTAATGGAGAGATACATGAACTCCCATTTAAAAACAAATCAACTAACCAACAAACAACAAATCAACCAGAGCAAATAGTGAAGAGGAGTTAGAGAAAAACATCATTTTAATAATCTAATTAAGTAAGGATGTAGTTAATATTAGTTTACAGAGCAGAGAATACAAGAATACTGAATATTTGAAATTAGGCACTCAATAAGAAAAAAAACCTGTTTTATTTTTCTTTTCCAGAACTTTTCAGGGAGGAAAAATGTTTGAGAAGTATAACTGAAAAATAATATTGATACTGAATATAATTAAAAATTGTCAACCGAACACCTGATAGATTCAGACAAACCACATGTTCAATTATTATTTTTCTTTTTGTAGTTACCAGGAGAAATATTTTGTCATTCAAAATGACTGGTATTTATAGTAGTCTTAACAAAATTCATAGATATAGGAGAAATGATGTAGAATACACATACACATCCTTCCAAACTGTACTGTGCATTTTCATGGAAATGTAGCTTTTGAATGAAATCCTAGCCGAGTTTCTGTTAGGTCAGGGTTTATTTTAACTCCTGCTCACTTTGCTTTCTCTGCATGTTTAGTTTTGAAGGAAATGCTTGGTGGTTTATTATATGTTGTTATAAAACATTCCCCAGTGGGCTCTGGTGGAATGGCTCCACAGCTAAGACCAGGGTTCAGTTGCCAGCATCTGAGTCAGTGGCTCACAACCACCCATAACTCTCAGGGATCTAATGCCTTCTGGATACACGCACATGCAAATATTACACACAGATAAACACAAGTAAAACATATACTACATTACTATGTTTTCTGAGATAATTTCTCATTTTTATAACTGTATAAATCCTTTTTTATTCTTTATAAAAGCATATAAAGTGGTCAGCTGTGGTGATTATATGCCTTTAATCCCAAAACTTGTGAGATAGAGGCAGTTGAATCTCTGTGAACTAAAGGCCAGCCTGGCTTACATAGCAAGATCCAGGACAGCCAAGGCTACGCAGAGAGACCTAGTCTCAAAGGGCAGAAATGCCCCTCCCCAAAATATGAAGTAAATCGTTCAATATTTTTAATTTTTGACGTGAATATTTCATTTTTTACAACACAGGTGTAAAACAAGTATGACTTTACTCTGTATGACTGACATCATTCAACCTGGCCTGTGTTTTTATTTGTTAGCTCAGGTAGAGAGAACTTGGGTCTTGTCATTGTGTTAGAGTATGTGCAGTATGTGGAAGTCAATGTGCCCCAGAACAAAGCATAATAGCAACCCTGGCATCCTCTCCCTGAGCCAAGTTACAGACAGATGCACAAGAGTCTCAGTATTTTAGGCAAAGAAGAAAACTGCCCTTACTTTTTCCGCAAATGCTGAGTATTCAGTGTGTTGGCTTTAGTGTGTCTTTCATTATAAAAAGACTGTCTTGAGCCAAGTTATTACTCAATCATTCAAAACAATTACTCAAGAGACATTGAAGAAATATGAATGAGAAGGTAATCTGTGGATGACAACTCCTTTCTTTTCTTCCCCTTCTCCATTCTTTCTTGCCTCCCCTGCCCGAATTCCTTCTCTTTCCCACTCCCCTTCCTTCTCCTATCACCCCCTTCATCACCCTTTCTCTTCTCTATATATTATATATTAATTTATATACTGTACATAACATAATACACATTATATTAATACTCAAACAATATATAATATATAATATTATGTACTAATATATATATATATATATATAAAATGTTTTTTTTTCTTCAAATTTTCAGAATTCTGTGCCTGATGTTGCCACCACCTGACTTGGGCTAAGCGATTTTAGAACTTACAAACAGTCAAGCCTCAATTCTGTCTACATAATAAAATAGTTCTCATCTTCATATCCCTTTTCTGGTCAGCTTTCATACTACCATTTGATCTGTTTTAAAAGGTATCATACCTTAAGTAAAGCAATTGCTACCATTAGTGAAGAAATGACTGTAGCAGCAAGCCAAAGAAGTCACTAGCATTTGTGGACCCTGATGATGTTCTGAAGTACTTTGTTGGACGTTGTACAAAGTTGTGGCATTTTTACCCAATTTATTAGAGAACTGTAGGACCTGAAGAATGGCTCAGAAGGATGTTCCTACAAAGGACCTGCCTTTAGTTACACCCACATGCTGACTCACCATCACCTGTAACTCCAGGCCTGGGATAACCAACACATTTTTCTGGCCTCCTGGGGCACATAGCATCTACTTGATGGATAAATATATGTGCAAGCAAAAAACCCATACCTATACAATAAAAATAAATCTAAAAATAATTCTAAAGCTACAGTCCCCTTTAAGTGACAAATTCAATGACAAATTAAAAGCTGGGGATGCTAGCTCAGTAGGAAGAGTGTTTGTTTAACATTTATGAAGCCTTGGATTTGAGCCCCAGCGTGGCATAAGCTGGGCGCAGTGGCATAGTGGAAGTTACTTCCACACCAGTACTTGGACAGGGGAGGCAAGAAGATTAGAAATGCAAAGCCATTCTCAATAGATATTGAGTTCACATCTAGCCTGGGCTACAGGAGACCCGGTCTCAAAACATTAACAAAACACATATGTTCAAGATCATGTAGGAACTAACTTGCTTAAGAGCTCACAGTCGTCCACTAAACTGGAGAAGCACCTGTGAGTTTCTGTCTTTTATCCCAGACACCATCATCGGAAGCTTTCCCAAACAGCCTGGGGGCCAAACACCCAAAAGACAATCATTAAATTATTAAATCTTCACCCTTGTGTCCAGAAGTAAGATAATCCTTGCAACAGATAAACATTAAGGAGCTAACGGTTATTCAGAGCCTGAACATAAACAAAGAACATGATCTGCCAACGCATATGCATTCATTAACTACTCAGCCACACATTAAGCAGTAAGCACATATTTCTGTGGCAGCACTTGTGGGTTTTTTTTTCTGCATCTGTGGTTGCCGTGTGCATGTGTGTGTGTGTGTGTGTGTGTGTGTGTGTGTGTGTGTGTGTGTGTGTGTTCTCATTCCAACTGTAATTGTCTAGCTTAATGAAGGAAAAAAAAAAAGGCTCTGAAATTGTGATTAATGTGCCAGGAGCCATTTGCCTGGTTGGGCACCCTATAGAGAGTCGTTTGGAAGGAGCTACTCTCACTGTGAATACTTTTCTGGTGACTGGTGTGAACGTTTCAAGATACATAGTAACGGTTTCTACCTTAGTAACAATACCTACCTTCATTAGGCCAGAGGAAATGAGGACAGAAAAATGCATACTGTGTAGAGAGGGCCTTTCCTCCATAGTGTCAAGCCTGCCGTCCAAACTACATGTATCTATTAATCTGTGTGTCTTCGCAGGACAGGCTTAAATCATGTAAGAGGCAGTGGAGTTCCTAACAGATTACTGCAGCCATCAAGTTAAATGAAAACTGTACCCCAGTGCTCTTTTCTGTGCCTTTTTCTAAGGCACAAGTTTCCACACATATTGCGTCCCCTCCAGAGCAAAGCCCTTCCCTGTCACCAGCTTCCACCTCTGGGAAAAAAAAGAGTCAGTTTCTTTGTATTTCACAGTAAGAGACAAAACCTGAGGGTCCTGCAGTCGCCTTCTTGGCCTTCACACTCACTACCTATTCGTAAACACTGAGGTCATCACTGGACCTGCCTGCCCACAGCATCAGGATCAAACCAAATGGGCTTTGTGGGCTCTGTGATCACTTGAAAGCCGTGTCACAGACACTTTTTGCTGAGTTGGAAACACCAATAAAACCCTGTCTCAGAAGGAATTCGTTGTTCTCTTAGCTGAGTTTTCAGGAAAACTGCCTCTCAGTGGTTCCCATCCCCTCATGGCTTTGAGCTATGTTTGTAATCTGAGTTTGAATGCACTGTCTGGGACTATCTGCCAAGGGGTAGCCGGCCCTGTCTTCAGAGGCCTGCTCATCACATGACGTAATGGTACATCTGTTTGGACCGTCTGAGCTGAGAGAGCAGATGCTGCTGCAGACGCAATATTTGGAGAAATAACAACAAAAATAAAGAGAGTGCATCAACTTTTCAAACAAATTCCCTTCAGCACCAATCTACAGGTTTCTGCCAAAACTCAGACTTGTCTGCTCCTCTCAGAGATGGGGTGTGGGAGGAACACGCTGCTGCATCCCAAGCCTCCGGGCCAGCTGGAAGGATTGTCTTAAAGAATACAACCAATTTCTTGCATCATTCAGGCATCCAGGATTTTATTCTTCACTGGTTGACCTTCTGGAAGATAGCAGCCCTCGCTCTTTGACTGGATTCACCTGAAGAGGGCCAAGCAATTCCCTCTAATGCTGAAATTTGCAGATACCACTGCATCTCTGCCCTTAGCGCACTTCACCCTTCTGGAGAGTTCGTGCCTTTGTCTTCCTCTATCCCTCTATCCATTTCCCCATCACCATTGTAAGACAACACAGTACGTATTTTGGTCTGTTTTGACTTCTTGGGGGCATTACAGCACATTACTCATTTCACAATGTTTACTCTGATGGCGTAGTCATGATTTACTATCCTAGTAGAGAGGGGGTGTCAAAGTGCATTCTGTGGATGAGCCCTATTGTCTGTACTGAGGAGGATTGAGAACAACACCTTCTCCACAGACAAATGCTCTATGCGTTAAGTGTAGGGAGATTACACTACTGAATCTGCTCTGGTGACCCCTATTTTAACTAGATATTCTTGTTTCATAGTTAGTTCGTCATTTGTCCTACATTTCTCATGTATAACAAAGTGGTGGTGATATCTTGGACAAGCATATCAACCTCCATATGGCATGCTACACACACACACACACACACACACACACACACACACCCCTAAGGCACATCATGTTCCTTGCTGGTGTTCTGAGCCTGCCAAAACATGACGAGGAAAAAAACTCTAAAAAGCATTAACACGGCTGTCAGAAATGTGCCTGCCCTGTCAGCTCAGAGGCCTGAGTTCAAGCCATAGAATCCACATATGCTGTATGTGATGCTATACTTTAGTGCTCTCAGTTCATAGGGATGTGAGACAGGCAGCGCTCTAGAGGCCCTGTCTCAAAATGATGGTGGACATTTCCCGTGAAACAACAGCCAAAGTTTTCCTCTGGCTACCATGGGCATGCACACAACACGTGTACACACACATCAGCACACATTTATGCTTACACACAGGAATGTGCCATCCTACACACACACACACACACACACACACACACACACACACACACACACACCAATGATTAGCAAACAGCAAGGTAAGTTGGTGAGACGCTAGTGAATAAACCAGGAGCCGGTGTCCTTCCTATGCTATGATAATTGAGCCTGGGACATCTGTTTATATCCATAGCTAGCATGCACATCACGCTGATAGGGTGGAGGGTGGAGGGAGGGAGGGAGGGCATCAGGACCTGAGAAGATCCTCACTACTGAGTTAAAGAGGAAGCAAGACAGACTGATACAGCTTGGGACTTGGCCTTTGACAATGCCCAGAAACTGGTCTTCGATTTGTTCCACAGCCCTTTGTTTCAGTACATCCAGTGTGACTCCAGGTGAAAAAGAGAGCATGGCTGCCGCCCTTCCTCTCAGTAATGTGTCACACTGTCTGTGTCAGGGAAACTGAGAGGTTTGGGTTGTGGCTAAGTTAAGTACAGTAACTTGAGCCTGAGGATCACACTAAGCACAGAAAATGACAGAGACAGGATGGACGGTCAGCGAGCTCCAAACAAGCCTGGAAAGAAGAAGCCAACACAAGTCCTGGCAACAAGGACCGAGCATGAACTGTGCAGGAGCATGCACATACATGTGTATACTATGCTAGGGTCAAACCTAGAGCCTTGTATGTGCTAGAAAACAACAACAACAACAAACAAACAAACAAACAAACAAACCCTTAACTCTGATCTACAGCCCTCCAAGTGGAGCATGTTTGTTGCCAAAGACTGTTTATGTATCCAGAATACGTTATAAAAGACTGCCTGAGCGTGTGGGGCTGTGCTGTTGCCGGAGAGATAATGAAGCTGTCAGCATGCCAGCACTCAGCATGACCAATGCAGCAAATTATAGGTTAAGCACATGTACAATGCACGTGATGCATGAGTGATGAACGGCTTTGGTGCAGCTCTAACAAAGGGTACTTTCTACAGTCTTGCTGTGGTAGCTGATAGACACATCATATAATGTAGACCTGCAATTATACATATACACATATATAATTATTCAGCTTTTTAATGTTGTAATAAATCCTTTCAAATAGACGATGCCAAGAAAAAAATGGTATGTTTAATGAAATATTTAAGAATTGGTATTGAGTTGTTCTTTTTTGGGGAGAAGCTGGTGATGATTTCTGTAAGTTGGCAAAATATTTGTTGACATTTACCAATGAAGATAAGAGAACCATTGACAACATAATCATAATTACACTGAGTGAGTTTGCTTTCAAGTAATTTTTCTAAATCAGTTTTGCTAATTTTCTATTTTAAATGCGCGTGCTGACATAATAGTTATGAATCATAATGTGAATTCATGTTAATTCATATCTATTATGAATTACCATGGCTTCATGTCTGTATCACAGACTCTTCTGACAGAAAGCCCATCAGCTATCTAGATTTAATCACAATGAGGTTTGTCCTATTCCATGCTGAAGAATCAAATGTTCTTCCCAAAGGGATTTTCTCCTGAGGGCAACCCTGTGCCTCACTGTGCACACTATCATGAACTCAGTTCAGCGTTCTTAGGAACACATCCTACCTGTCCTCAGTAATCCTGCAAACACATTTGTCAGGGCACAGGGTAGGAACAAACATCACACACTTCTACACTGAGAAACTGAGGAAATTACACCATCTGCCAATTCTGTTTTAACTTTCAAAATATGCATGTGATTTTACAGACCTGTGACATGCCTTACCTGATACCCCTGCTCAGCAGACCTTGCTACTAAATCATAGGTATGCTTAAATAGGTGGGAAAGCCTCATACCAAATGGATTCATGATAAAAGGATGTGTCTATGGCTCCTGCACTATTGCCACCTTAGACAGAATAGAAGAAATACAGGAATGGGTGAAAATAGAAGAAGAAAAAAGAAAAAATCCCACGAGAACAAAAACAAAACAAAATCCCCCAAAAAATACAACAAACAAACAAAACACCTAAAGAGATCAAGGTGTGCCAGCGCATGCCTAGGACACAGAGACAGGGAGAGTCAGACTTCATGTCATTCTTGGCTACATGGTAAATTTCAGGCCTACCTCTCCATACAATCCAGTCTCAAGGTACCAGAAAACTAAAACAAGTAAAAAAGTATTAATCACTGCCTAAGTTAAGAAACCTAGCATCTGAAGGCAAGCAACAGAGTTAGAGACCAAGCTACACATCTGCCACATATGTGTAGGGGGCCTAGATCCAGCCCATGCAGTTTAGCTGGGCTGCCTTGTCTGGTCTCAGCGGGAGAAGATGAACTTACTGCTGCTGTGACTTGAGGTGCCAGGGAACTTGGTACCCCTTAGGGGCCTACACTTCTATGAGAAGGAGGAAGAGAAAATGGGAGCAGGAGGGCCAGACTGGGAACAGAGGAGGAAGGCACCTGAAGATCAGGATGTAAAGTGATTAAGTAAATAAAGATTTTAAAATAAAACAGAACAAAACAAACAACAAACAAACAAACCCAAAAAACAAAACCTTAGCTTCTGTCTTCAGAATCATTGTTATATTTTCTTTTTAAAAGTCAATTTGTTATCTATTTTTACTACTATTGCATACATTGTGCCTTGTGTTTTTCCTATTTAGGGACAGCTCATCGATGGACTAACGCAGAGATATAAAAAAGTAAGGCCCTACACACTTTAAGAGGGGCCAACAGAACAATAGACAATTTTTCTGAAGAGCGATAGCAGTGGCTCAGGTGATGACTTCCAACAGTCGGAAGAAAGGATTTCATGAAATTGGCGAGGAAAAGATTCTCAAACCACACTTGGGTACAAAGTGAAATCAAAGTGTGCTGAGCACCTCTCACATGGAACTCAAAACAGCCTGGAATGTGTTGGTCCGCAGCAACGCCTTTACATCTGCGTGTTTCTTTTTGCGTGTGCCCGATCCTCTGGGAAAGGTTGTATGTTGTAAACGCCACCAGAGTAAGATAAAATGTGATTCCTGACATGTTCTTTGAGACCCTATCAGTCGCTCCTCAGGCCTTGTTACAACTAGTCTGGGTGAACGAAAATGAAGTGTCCCGAGTGTTGAAACTAACGTTGGCTCTTTTGTGCTCACTGCTCGTTAAGAACACCATGTCCTTTCACAGGGCTTGCCACACGCGGGCTTCTGAGCAGCTGGGACATCACTTGGTGTTTTACTGTGATTCAGCCTGACGTTCCTCTGTGTAAGCGTTGTTGAACTAAAAATCCCTCTGTGATTCACAGAGAACCTTAAGGGAAGCTGTGGATCAAGTGAACCTGTCATTCATTCGCTGACAGTGCGCGCCGTGTTTCGTCCATTGTGCCAGGGTGTTGTCAGGGATCGGGATTGGGCTATGCTGAGCCACGGGGCTTCCTGGGCCTCAGGTTTGACCAGTGGCTAGAATCAGTCTTATAGACCTTCGTGGTTTCTGACAAATGAATTTATTCTAAACTCCAAAGTTTAGTCATTACTGATAGCGGCATACATTCGATCTTTGTGTGTTTATACTTTGAATAATGGTTACTTTCATTGCAAGGCTGCGGCATGCACCACTTGGTCTATTTTTGAAGGCTGAATCAAAGCTTTTTGGGAGATAGTGGCAAGTCATCTTCCATTTTCCTCTCTCAGGTCGTTGCTAAACTTTCTGCCATTATTTAGTCATAGAAATATCTTACTGACAATGGGAAACTACATGATAGCGTTATCTCAGTGATGACTGGCCCATTAAGGTGTGGAACCAGGTGAGGGAGATGGTAGAGGGTTTGGAGAGCTGAGTAACAACAGCGGTCTGAGTCCTGCCTCTGGCTGCTGAGCCTTGAGGTTAAGATGAGGCAATCAGCTATCTCATCATGGCTACTGCTCACGTGTTTGCAATTCATGCCTTCAAGTCCTTTATCAACCCAAGGGAGGAAGGACTGAAGTTTTTAATAGAGACGACTGAATGTTAAAATTTGCATTTTAATGCCCTGTAGGAAATAAGAGTAAAAAAAAATTGAAATTCTAGAGTGCAAAAGCAACAACAGAAAGTACAAGTATGATTTGCTAGCTTGCTCAGGCGTAAAACACTCGCTGTTGCTGTGAACTCCAGTCACTATGTTAGCTCCAGCGCAGATCTAAAATGCTGTTCACATGCTCAGTGAAGTCAGCAGTGAAACGTTTCTGGTTAAGTGATGTATGTTTGGTAAGAGTTTACTAAAAAATTTTATGCATGCCTTCTTACAATGACATACCACTGTGTCAGCATGCCTCCCTGACATTGCCTTAGAAGTCAGTTCCTACTAGACAAAACAGCTCAAAGTTTCAGCTCAACACTGAACTTGGGAAAGGTATTGGGGACAAAGAGAAAAACACAAGTAAGGAAGTGTTATATAGTTTGTTTTCAGATATGTATTTTATTTTATTTTATGCATGTGTGCCTGAATGTATGTATGTGCATACAGGTGCCTGTGCAATCTTGAAGAAGACATTGGAGCCCTTGGAATTGGAGTTACAGGCAGTTGTGAGCCCCCATGTGGGGTGCTGGGAAATGAATCCAGGACCTCTGCATGAACAGCAAGCACTCTTAGCCACTGTGCTGTCCCTCCGGCCCCATAATAACTTACAATTTAACACAAAAACATACAAACACTTAGGTAATACACACTTTTAAACGTGTATATGTTGCCGTATGCATGCGTTGTGTGTATATGTGTCTGCGCGTTTATTTTGTAAGGATTCACATGGAAGGGATTAAATTTCAATGGCAGAACGACTGAGATTGATGCACAAATGATTTTGGTTATCGAAGATAGGAACTAAGAGCGGCTGAGTATGTAAGAGTTGGAGTTGAGCGACACAGCACACCATGACAGCAGGAGTGCGGCGTGTCAGTCACTGCTGTGTCTCACAAAGAGTTTGCTTTCTTCCGGGACACATGCAGTAGACTGCCAGAGCTGTGCTCGCTGAGGCCATGTGAGTGCGTATGATATTTGCTATTTCTGAGAGGAAGCTTCAAGGACCGCTAAATACTTTCCCACACCTCAGAATACAGTAATAGTTCTGATGCTGAAAATCATCTTTTTTTCCCCCAAGATGTAGATGTGATATGTCACGCACATAGGATATTGGAAGTGAACTTTTGCTTTCCAAGTCATTGATTTGAGTTTGCTTATTTCTATGAACCTGAGTTATAGAAAAATTCATCGAGTGAAATCTAATGACTTGATCTAAGTGCTTCAAATAGTGGGCTGTGTTTTCCAGACAATATCAAGAAGGACCTTCGATATCAACTTCACTTGAAGCCAGCCAGGCTAGGTAATTCCTTCATCCTTTCAACCAAACCTTGTGCATGACTTTCTTCACAGCTTGGCCTTGGTTGCTGCAGAGATTAAGGTGGCTTTAACTATTATCCGTATTGCCACTGAGGGCCTCCAACTTGCCCAGAAGGCTCTAGCTTGATAGTTTACCAGACTTGTTTGTTTATTTGGTATGAAAAAAAAAACATAATCCCAACACTGCTTGTTAACTCTGGTTTCCTTGTGAATAACTACTACTTTGTAATATGACAACCCTGCACTGTTAGAGCCCTCTGCATACTTTTCACCGTCATCTTCACCTTCAGCACAGATGAGGAATAAACAGTTGTGACAGCCTGGCATGTCAACAGTTGCCACAACCAAAATGGTTAGCAGTGATGTTAGCTCAAGGTCCTGCTGGCATCTGCTCCCTGCAGCTTACCCATAGCACTGGCTGTGCT
This sequence comes from Acomys percivali, assembly GCA_907169655.1. NCBI lineage: Eukaryota > Metazoa > Chordata > Mammalia > Rodentia > Muridae > Acomys > Acomys percivali. The sequence continues at coordinate 78,697,408 of OU015751.1, read as the reverse complement.
TGGCGAGATGTCTTTAGAAGCTAATCCTGAGATCATGCTGAAGTGAGACCGGATATTGGACAGCTTGTTTTAGCAGGCACCTGCAGGGCAGTGAAGCAGTGATAAGATCCTGCTTATGACGCACTGGGAAACAGCTACTGCCGTGAGGGTACAGGAATCAGCTGGGCCCTTCCCTGAGACTTAGCAGGTGCAGAGTTGACAAAGCTGAAGTGTCATCGTTCCCTCTTCAGTCAGCTGACAGTTGGCCTCCAGTCACTCACTCCTTGAATGACTTACTTCTCTCAATGCTGTGGCCAATGTCTGACAAAAGTAGCTCCAGGAAGGAAGGTTTTATTTCTCATTGTGTGACAATAGTCATCCATGGCCAGGAGGAAGACCTAGGCAGTGGGCAGCATGAGTGTCAACTCACAAGGTGGCTACAGTCAGAAGCAGAGAGAGAGGGGAGGTCGTACTCAGCCTGTGAGGCTGGCCATAGAATGGTGCCAAGCACGTTCAGGGTGTGTTCTCCCCTCTTGCTTAAATCTCTGGAAATCCTTTCATAGGCATGCCCAGAGGTGTATTTCTTAGGCGATTTCAAATCCAATCTAGTTCTAAATGAAAACTGAACCATCACACTACCCTAACTGAAGGCCAGTAAGGGTTTGTATCGGAAGATCATGGGTTCTTGCTGCAGGAATGGTAAAGAGTTTGAACATTGTGGGGAAGGTCTGAGCAAAACATCAAGAATAGAAACAATTTTCATGACACTTGTTTAACGATAGGATAAAGTGTCTATAAACTAAACTAACACATTTTAAGTTATGTTTCAAGTATAGATCTCTGACTCTGATCTCTTTTTTTTTTTTTTTTTTTGTACAGTTTCCTGGAAAATAAAGTAAAATCTTTTTTCATCTCGAGGCACCATGTGATTCTTATCCAACTTACCAGCTTCTTCTTACTCTTTTGGATATTTCTCAGGCATTTTATTCCTTTGACAGACCAGCTGCCACCATCATCTTGCAATGGTTTATCATGAGGACTGAGGAGGTGTGAGGAGATCCCATTTGTGACCTTGCAGGAAACCTGAGGAGTTTCTTGGATGGTGTCCCTGAGGTTGGCCCTTGTTTTCCTTGAGGATGCACACCCACAGTTCCTAGCTCTTATCTTTTAACATTTTATCATATTTGGGTGATATTTGCATACAACTCTGCAGAACTTGTAAAAGCTTATCCTTTCTTTTTAAAATGTGTTATAAACACATGAATGCCAATGATAATACTTTACACCTTTTAAGCCACTGGCAATGTGTTGCCTGACTTGAGGGCATCAACAACCCACACTATGTTCCTTAAAGAGTGAATGAAAGAGAAGCTGCCTACATCCACACACTTCCCTCTATCCATAAGCTGCTCATTATTTTTAAGCTGAAATAGGAAGTTATAATTATATCTCTTAAAGATTCTTGCTATCAGTACATTAGCATCACATAAAGGACCTTTTAGAACTACAGTTAACTGAATCACCCTTCAATTTGGAGTTCATTGGAAGTAGACCGAGAAACAGCCATGATCTATTGTGGTCCAAAGCTGGAAAAAATAAATAAAAAAAAACAGTACAAAGATGTGGGAATTGTCTAGAGAAAAGGCATTGAGCAGCCATAGTTATTTTATTTAGCAACAATTTAACCATGTTTTTAATCAAATTTGTTGGGTTTTTAATCAGATTGGAGGAAGCTATATTCTAATTTGAATTCCCAGATCATGAGAATGAGCCCATCAAAGTCTTTACTACTAATGAATTCAAATATAGACTTATAATTCTTTAAGATTACAAGTTATTTTAAGAATTAAAAGCTGCATCTTTACCACAGCTTCCTACCAAGTCTACAATATGCCTGGCACACTGTCATTCCTCTACAATTATCTTTGTTGATTTCAATTTTGTAAACCATGCTTCTATATAATTTCGGATTGCTTGACATGCATGTAGTTAAAGGACGATAAAATATTTAATCATTGTAAAAATGAAGAAATGAGTGGGTAGTATTCCCAGAGCAGATCATAGTCATCTTTATAGGTTTTGGTTCATGACACTCTTTCTCACTCATGCTTAATGGGATCTGTTGGCATCAAAATGGCTTTAGCCTAACACAAATGGCTTTAACCTAAATACAAATCTTCTTTCTTAAAAATAGCAGACCTTTTCTTTTCTTTCAGTTGTTAGTCACAAGGCTCCTGAGACAGAGACACACTGGATGAGAGGAGAGCCAGAGAGAGAGAACTAGAAACTTGAAGGCAGCTGAAGAAGCTTGTCTGTTGCTCCTCTCACACGTTTACTGTCCAGCAACCAGCGAACGCACACAGATGGCGGTGCCTGTCCTTGCCTTACATCTCTGTGATCTGCAGTTCAGAGCTGAGTAAGTACCTCAGCGGCTGTTCCACTCTCAGCCTCCCTCCGGGACCACGTTCTATTACTATGATGTCTTGCAAGGTATTTAGTAAGAGTGACACTAAATATAATGTTTTTAAAATTTTTTTCACTGGTACTGAGGATTGGACCTCTAGTCCTATCATGCCAGGCCAGGGTTCTACCACTGAAATGGAGTTCTAGCCCAAGAAATAATAAAGTAACCCTTTAATTTAAGAAGAAAGATACACACCAAAACAAAACTCTAAGTTAAGTATACAACAAACACTAGAATAAAATAATTATCCCATTGACTTGAAACTTTTTTTTTCTTGAAGTAAAAACTGAAAAAAAAATCTACAAAGGCAGTATTAGGCTATGTCAAAGAACAAACACCAACATTGAAAATGATTATATGGAAATGTTTCTGGTAATACAAAATACAAATAATTTGATGTGAGCAATTTGTTCAATTTTATGAATTTTAATTTCTACATCTCGATGACACCATTATTTCCTGCCATATCCAGTCTTAAGCTGCCTGTAGATCGTGCCACTCCCTGTGACTCTGTACATCTTGCTATTATCTTCCCCATTGTACAGAATCTTCATTTTACAGAAAAGGGTAATGCAGGGAGAGTGAAAGTAATGCATCATTGTTTCCTCTGTGCGCATAAAGGAAAGGCTTGGATGAATTTATTCATTCATTCATTTATTTATTTTTGAGATGGTTTCTCACTATACAACCCTGGGTAGCCTAGAAATCTTATGTGGGCACTGCTGGCCTTGAGCTCACAGAAGGAACTTCTTGTGCCTTATTTATTATGCATATTATTTATTCTTTCAAGGTTAAAGGTTAAATACAGTTGGGGCCTAGAGAGATGGCTCAGCAACTAAGAGCACTGGATGCTCTTGCAGAGGACTTGGGTTTGATTCTCAGCACCCACATGGTGGCTTAGAACCATCTGTAACTCCAGTTCCAGGCACCTGATTCCCTCTTCTGGTCTCCATGGCCACTGTACATCCTCAGATGATAGACACACACTCTCTGGCACACATATGCACATTTAAATAAATAAAGGTAAATAAAATAGAAAGTTCATTCAAGACTGTGGCTATTGTAATTGTTGGTGTAGAACCAGGAAAGTCCCTCACAGAACTTCCTGTTACTGTGTGTGACAATTTTCAGGTGAGATGCAATGAATATAATACTTGGTGTTTTCCATGCAACATGCATTTGTTGTTAAATGTGGGAGTCCTTGCTCCTGAATTAATCATAATCCAGAAATATCTCTTTTTATGAAAATAAGCTCCATGTAACAGAAGCATTTATCTTCCCAGTAAAGAATGAGCATGTTTGTAACTGCATGCATTTCCCCATGTGCAAGTTACTCACTGCACTGTTACACAGCATCCTAATACACATCCTAATATCTAACATACAACACCAATACACATATACTTCAAACCGCAACTCCCAAGTGCCTATTTACTTTGAAGTAGTGGTTTAAAAAAAAGGCACAATTTGAAAAGGAAGATTAAATTAATTAAAATAATTTATGATGAAGATTAAACCAAATAAACAACCCCTCCACATCAAAACCCCAAAGAAAGCAATCTCCATAGTGAAGGGTGTGCTGGCTCAGGGGAGGTACCATCCAGCACGCTTATAGGACTTTTGATTGCTTGAAAAGGTATATAATGTTCTTCATATAAATATGAATATATATATAAATAAAACTGAAATCACCCTCACTCTGTTTAACCATGCTTCTCAAGAGAAAAACAGTTTGTATTTCTCAAGGTGTGAGCTTTGACAGGAAATATTGGTCATCTGAGAAATGCAAAGGTCATGTTACCAAATGACATACATCTTCGTTTATGTTCGACACAGCACAGGGCCCACGATTAATTATGTCCATGCAGATTAAAATAGAATGTAAATACCAAAGCAAAGAACATTGGTGTTTGCTCCCAGTGGGGGATGATCGTAATAAATTCCATTATTTTTCAATGTTCTTTTGCAAAGGAGTGCAGATGCAATATTGACAGGTCACACTTCTGGGTTTTCCAGAGCCTGTAGGACACCTGCTACTGCAAGGCCACACAGAAGTCCAGAGTAAATGGTGCTGATAGTAGGAGGAAAGTTAAGTGAATATTATATCAAAACCAGATGACAATGTTTAATACTATAGAGTCCATCTATAACAATTCAAAACCACTGCTCATAAATGAGACCACTGAAGGAGCTTCTAGTGGGATAAGAAAAACAAAGGAGAGAATGGAGCTCTAGAAACTAAATGGACATTGCTTACCAGGGTATTATGTACAAATGAGTGTTACTATGCTGTGAAAATATTTTTTCTTGAAATTCTTTGTGTGGCAGGTGACTTTCTTTATCGATGTCTTTTAAAGCCTAGAATGATCCATTTTACTTCTCAGCCCCTGAGCATTCTATTCCACCATTTGGTTATGACAGTTTTAGTTTGGGGTTATAAATACAAACAATTAAGTCAACCCAGCTGGCTTGCATGCACGCACACACACAGACACACACATGTGAACGTATACATGCTCACACACACACACAGTTACAAGAACAAAACAATAAATCCACTTTCATATGTTTACTTCTGTTGGTTTTTTGATGGAATTCAAGGGAAATACAAGTGAGTTTTATGGGCAGAAACTTTAATCATGCACTGGAATACCAAAACTCTGAAGTATACAGTGCATCTCCGGTCCTCCCTCCCTCCCTCCCTCCCTCCCTCCCTCCCTCCCTCCCTCCCTCCCCCTTCTTCTCTCCATTCTTCTCCTGCTTCTGACCCTCCTTCTCTGCTATTTAAAATCCTGCAGATGAATGTTCTGTTACACTCAGGAGAAAATGGCTGCCTATAAATCCTGATTATTATTATTTTTCATCTCCATGCTTTCGGACACCAGCCCCTGAGACATGCACCCTGATCTTGCCTGCTCTATGAGCCCTAGAGGAGCCATCTGCTGTGGCAGATCCTGCCTAAATGTCCTTTCCTCACAAGCAAGATGGTACAAGGCAGTTGGGAATTTTGCCTTCCCTCTCCTACTTGTTCAATAGATGGGGGTGTGCAGGTATGGGTGGGGATGTTTAAGAGCCTGTGGTTTGGTCTTTAAGTACCTAAGGCAGACAACTGTGGGTTAGGATGCAAAAGATATTGGGTTCTATAACTATGCAGAGATGCTTCTGAAATTTGTTCCTGTGAAGTGAAAATGACTGTTGGGTATCAGAGAAGCAGCCTGTGAACTGAGAGAATACTGGCTGATCCAAGTCCAAGTAAAGCATTTATCTTCAGAAACGTTACACGGTTCCTTCATTCCCCCACCATATTGGGTTGAGTTATATGTGGAGACTGCTGTTTTGCATTTATGCAAATGTAAAGTGTAGGTAGATTTAAATGCCCATTTATTCAAATGAAAAGCTGCTAACTAGTGATTAGTCAACCTGCTCCCTGGACAAGGATTTCTACTCTAAGCTCTCTTTGTTAGAAGCACTGTCTACTTCAACCTGGTCTAATCCTTTCTGAACTGACTCTGGAGACCAGGAGATAAAAGACTAAATACAAGAAAGCCAGGAAACAGGACACACCACACAAACACATGGCTGAATGTGGGGATGCAGCTTGTGGACAGAGATTGTATTTCTTTACAGAAGAATTTCAGGAAGCACATGCTCCCCAAATCTCTGCTTTAAAAGTAAACTTTCATGTTTAAGTGAAAGGAGCAAATGCTTGACCACTGTGAAGAAAACTTACACTTTAGGAGAATTCAAATGTACCAAAAAAAAAAAAAAAAAAAAAAAAAAAAAAGCAACACAAATAAATCCAAGACCCAAGAAGTTTTTTTTCCAAATCCAAATAAGTTGTATACAACAAAGTTACGTATGGCATACACACACACTGGGGATGGCAAGGTGGCTCAGTGAGTAGAGTTGCTTCCTGACAAAGCTAACGCAGTGAGTTGGAATCCTGGGTCTAACACAGTGGAAGGTGAGAACAGCCTCCTTAAAGCTGTCCTCTGTTCACTACCTGAACAGCCTGGCATTCACCCCCCAAGAGTAAATAAAATGTAGTTTTTAAAAGCTGTGTACTGTTTATTCTTATTTTTGTTAAAGACTTCTCCCAGAAACATAAGTGGTAAAACTAAATTAATGTGTATGATTATAAACAATGAACTGATCTGAGAGGTACAGAGATTTTAGTTAAGTACATAATGCAATATTTATCACATTTTACTCTGTGGTTAAAATAATTTGAGGTTAACAGCCATATTTGTCTAGGAACCTTAAATGTTACATTTCTTCTGTATAAAAGTAAAACACTATTTATTAAATATGTAAGGTCTTGTCTACTGGATATCATTATAGGAAGTAATAATGTATTCTCTAAATAATGAAAATAATTCCAGTTGTGTCTCAGATAAGTCCTATGTCATTTACTTGCTATCCTGTGGTCTTATGGTGGTCTCAGCTCAGCAGAGACAGTATTGACTAACTGCTATAGAGATGCTAAGAGCAGATGACTCTGCACATCAAACTCACCAAATGACTAAAATCTTCCAAGGGGCTCTCTGTGGCGAGGGCAGCCTGGCGATCTCCATGGCAACAGGACTGAAAATGTTTCCGTGGCAATCACTAGGTTGCATGACGAAACCTAAGACATAGTTGCCAGGATGGCTACCTAAAAGTGAGCTGGGACCAGGAGGCAATCTAACCCACCTGCACGTGTAATTAAAACTCAGAAAAAGTACAGGTTATACGATGCTGCTGGATGACAACACAGACTCAGCTGTGCTCATCCTTGGGCGGTGACCCCAATATGTCTCAAAGGAAGGCTGGGGACCCTTGACCCCACAGAAGAGTCTCAGGTAAATCTAGTAAAGCTTGTGTGAGCAGAATGAAGACATATAAAGGAGTTTGCTATCAGAAGACAGTTAATCCATAGAGTGAATAAAACTTTAAATTGAACAAAAACTAATAAATACATATAGTTTTGGCAGGCATGTTCTCTAACCAAGCAAGTATGTTATATCATGGAAAAATACACTAAACTTTAATTTTAGATTTCCTTTGGTCCATTGACTTTTTGAAAAAAGGAGAAACAAGGTTAATTACATCTATTACATCTGCTGTGATATAGCACACTCTTTTCTAGAAAATAGCTTGCCATTGACTTAAAGGAGATGCTCCAGTCGGCCCTGTGTGCAAAGCAATGACCTCATGTGTCCAACTAGAAAGAAGTGTTGGCCTGCAGATGTGTGAACAAAAGTAAGTTTGTAAAATTGTTTTATGAACTGAAAAGCACTATACAAATGGTCATTTTTTGGTTTACCGTGACCTGTAGAGAGATGACAAACAGTTTCTCTAATAATCTGTCAAATAAATCATTACAATTTCAAGAGCTTTATAAACGTTTGGTTACTTATTCTGATTGTACTAAATGTTCTGTGGTTGCTATCCAACAAGTGAGCATGCCTGTGAGTGTGCATGTGTGTGCGTGCTTGTATGTGTGTGCCTGTGAGTGTGCATGTGTGTGCGTGCTTGTATGTGTATGTCTGTGAGTGTGCATCTGTGTGTGCCTGTGAGTGTGCATGTGTGTGCTTGTATGTGTGTGCCTGTGAGTGTGCATGTGTTTGATGTGATGTGATGTGCACACATATGAGCAGTTGAGTACACAGAGGGCAGACGTACTTCCTCAGACAGGGTCAGCCATGCAACCCTGAGCAGGGCTTGCAGCAGTAACCCACAGCAAGCTTCTGGTCTCTGCCTCCTGCAGTGCAAAGGCTGTGGATGTGCATCCCTGACTAGCTGCGCCTTGGTAATTTGAGCCAGGTTCTCCTATTTAAGGCAGCAAGTGTCTTCATCTGCTGAGTCATCTTCCGTGTGTGTGTGTGTGTGTGTGTGTGTGTGTGTGTGTGTGTGTGTGTG
>OU015751.1:78642640-78689054 GCA_907169655.1 Acomys percivali | reverse complement strand
TGTGTGTGTGTGTGTGTGTGTGTGTGTGTGTGTGTGTGTGTGTGTGTATTTGTGCAATAGCCAATCCAAAATTGGAGACATACATAATTAAAATAAATTCATGTTATAGATTTCCATGAGGATGTCAGTGATTTAAAGTAATTTTTACAAGCTTTCGACTTCACCTTTGGTTGCTACCGCTCTCTCAAGTGATGTTTTTCTCTGTAACCTCAGCTGGAACAGCTCTACAGCACTGTGACTACACATGGGGAATTCTTTCTACATTCATCAAATCTAGTTATTTTTATATTTGAAGGTTTATACAATTTTCATTTTATTAGAAATTTTTAAAAAACATCATATTATGACAAAATAAACCATGAATTCTCATAATAAGTGTATTAAAATCTGATTTTATTATTTAAGAAAAACTAAAATTTCCTGAAAAAATTTGTGATCCACTGAATAACATCCACCCTAAGGATCGCATTCAGAATGTTTACACTGTGTGCAGGCTCTCCTTTGCTGTGACTTGATTCTCCATAGATTCTATCACAACTTTGTTTACTTATTTATTTACTCACTTACTAATTCCCCTACCCTTTATTAATTTGTTCCTTCCTTCATTTTGACAAGTCTCACATAGCCCAGGCTCACACCAAACTTGCAGACTAGAGGATGGTCTTGAACTCATGATCGTCCTGTCCTCTCTTCCCAGTGCTGGGACTACTGGTGTCCTGCACCACACCTGGCTTCATTATGTAATTTCTGTTCTTGACAGGCTATGAGGTGTGAGGAGGGAAGATGTCCAGAAAGCACTGGAAGCTGCTTATTTATTTTTATTTTTTTCCTGATTACAGTTTTTCCTCCCTCTACTCTTCCAAGTTTCAGCACACCTCCCCTCCCACCTGAATCCACTCCCTATCTCATTAAAAAATAAACAGTATTCTAATGAATAATAATAAAATAAAATGATAAAATGAAAACTAACATGCTGGAATTGAAGAAAACAAACCAAGAGGAAGAAGAGAACCCAAGAGAAAGCACAAGAATCAGAGACCCCACTCATTTGCATACCCCAGAATCCCATAAATACACTATACTGGAAGCCATAGCATATATAGGACCTGGTGCAGACCAGTGCAGACCAGTGCAGACCAGTGCAGACCAGTGCAGATGGTGTACTTGATGCTCCAGTCTCTGTGAGTTCATATAAGCCATGCTCAGTTGATTTAGATGGTCTTGCTTCTTGGCATTCTCCATCCCTTACACTCATACTTTTTTTTCTAGAATTTTTTTTTTTAACATCAGAGTACACAATTTTATATTTTTACATAATTTCAAGTGGAAGTTGAGAGGGATTCGATACCATGTTGCTTTTATTCTAGAGAAAAGAATAAATTAAATTTGTACTCAGAATCTAAGTTTCCAGCATTTTGACAGCTTCTAGAGTTTGTTAGAAGTATGTTGTGCATAGCAGATGCTCATTAAATATTTGTGGAACAATACGTGATCTCTCACAACAAAGCAGGCTAGTCAGCTGGAGATGGCCACTAGATGGCAGTGCCACACAGAGAAGCCAGCCTGTCCAGGGCAGGGTGGGATCGTTGCATATTAAATTGTATATATGCCAAAACCTATTGTTTTTATACAATGTCAAAAAATCTTAAATAAATATTTTAAGTTTAAATGGCTTCAGGTTCTATATTTTCCTTTGTAATTTGTCAGGTTTTGTTTTGACTTCTTAATCAACTTTGACAATTGCATAATTATATTCCAGAAAATGGTTTTTGCTTAGAGTTGGGTCACTTGCTTGGTACTCACTCATATAGTAACATCTGTGGGCATGAACTGTGAGCAAAGCAAACGCTGTTCTTCCATTTCCATGGTGCACTGACTGTGTGCTTGCTCCCATTTAAAGACAAACCCATACCACAAACTGCATGAGGCAAATGATGAGAAGAATGGTACTTTTGGAATGAGATTTATATCTAAATATTTAATATTATTTGCCTGGATATAAGCATATTTGTGCTTTCAGATGATAAATAATTGAGACAATTTGGAAATTTCCTCATACCGGGAAGCCCCAGATACCAGCACACCATGTCAATCATACAGCCAGTTACTGATACTGACTGTTTCCCAACCATATGACTAGTAACACAAGTCCCTTTGGTTGTTAGTTACCTACTGTCATGTAACTAAGAGATCTAATTGCTTCAAGTTAGCAAACATCTCAGCATCTCAGTGGCCCTGGAAGTGGACCCAGCTCAGTGTGTGGCTTCTATCTCAGGCTGTCCTAGTGTGCAGTGGGGATGGAGGGAAATGACAAGCAACATTTGAGTCTTGGCTGGCACCACAGGTTTCCTTTAGAGCCCACTGCAGCTATGTGGCTTCTTTGTGGGCTCATTTCACTATAGCAGGTTTCCTCAAAGAGGGGAGATAAGGTATGGGTGCCGGTCAGCAACTCTTTTTTTTTTTTTTTTTGTTCATTCATTTTTTAAAATTTTATTTTATTAATTTATTCTTGTTACATCTCTATGGTTATCCCATCCCTTGTATCCTCCCATTCTCTCCTCCCTCCCATTTCCCCTTATTCCCCTCCCCTAAGACTGTTCCTGAGAGGGATTACCTCCCTCTGTATATGCTCATAGGGTATCAAGTCTCTTCTCGGTGACCTGCTGTCCTTCCTCTGAGTGCCACCAGGTCTCCCCCTCCAGGGGCCATAGTCAAATATGAGGCACCAGAGTACGTGAGAAAGTCATATCCCTCTATCCACTCAAATGTGGAGACTGTCCTGTCCATTGGCTAGATCTGGGTAGAGGTTTAAAGTTTACCACCTGTATTGTCCTTGGCTACTGAGGGAGAATCAGTAGGACATCTTGGAAGTTCCACTCCACTACTTATTGACACCGCTGATGCAGATGTAGCCAAATTACAGAGAAAAGTATCACTAGAAGAAGATAATTTAGTTGTGATGAAAATTTTTAGAGGAAAAAATGCATTGTGTGGAAATGTTGGCATAATGTTCTTGTGGACTGTGTACAGTTTACCCTTGTTCATTTTAATGTTGATTATCTACATCCCACTTTGGATCAATCCAGACATTGCATTGTGATGTTTATTCTAAGTATCTCCTGTCTCTAGCTTGTGTAAACATGTCACCATTTGTTCTTTGTGTTGTCAATAAAAGCCAACTAGCCAGTGCTGTGCAACAACAGGGTGGGACATCCTGATCCAGTGAGGTAGGAGAAAGAGGAAGAAGAAGAAGATGGAGACATTAGGAGAAGACTGAAACATCAGGAAAAATAACCAGGGCCTAAGAGATGATTTAAAAGCCAGTATAAAGTAGGAAATCAGAATGGGAGGAAACTATGCTAACATGAAGGTTCAACTAAAAACATCCCACAAATACACTCAAAACCCCACCATGAGGAGTGGCTGCAGTGCTTTGTCATCTAACATGTCTGTGGCCATGTCAGTCCCACTCTGTTTTTTCATGTCACCTGATTACTGTTTCACTGTTAATGATGAGATGGATATAAATGTGATCCAGAAACATGCTAAAACACAGATTATTTACACCATACCATCTCCATCAGCACCAATACAGCTTGATTGCTCTCCCACTGCCCTAGACACATGTGGACATGTCTCACTGTAGACCACAGCTGGACATGCTAGTCCCTCTTTTGTGTTTTTGCTTCATTTTAGAAATGGCGCCTGCTTCTCGTCATTTGTGTCCATCATTCATTTATTCTTTTTTATTGTCGAATACTTTGCTATTATGTGACTATCTTGCAATTTATTTATTTTAATATTTCCCTTTTAACAACTAAGTTTTACTCATTGTTTTCTTGTCATAGTATTTTTGGCAATAGCCTGGTAATTTCACATCATGAAATCCAAGTACCCTCATCTACCCTCCCAGGTTCATCTCTCCAACCCAGAACCTATCTTCTTCACAAAAAGAAAAAAACAAGTTGAACTTGTACTGCCTATACACTCAAAGGAACATGGTGAAACTCCAAGTAGCAGTTTTCTCATTCTTTATTATTTTATAAGAAATCTTCCCAGAAATTCCAGAATTTGACACAGTTTTGTTTTGTGTAAAGTTTTTTTCCTTATAGACCCACTCCTCCTCTCTTTACCAGAGAAGAGAGAGAGAAAGAGAGAAAGAGAGAGAGAGAGAGCGCAGACCTCCTAGGATTATTCACTAAACATGACAAAACATATAATGAAACTGGGCACAAATCCTCATATCAAAGCTGAATGAAAAGATCCAGAAGGAGGGAAAGGGTCCAAAGTGCAGGTAAAATAGTTGGAGATTTCACTAGTCCTCCTTTTAGGAGACCCACAAGAACACCAAGTATATATACAAAATATATACAAAATATATACAAAATTCCCAGCTCAGACCCACACAGGGTCTGTGAATGTCAATTGAGTCTCTGTGTGCCCCTATGAGCCCTGCTTAATTGATTTTGTGGGTCATGTTATCTTTGTGTCTTCAGGACCTCTGGCTCCTATAATCTTCCCTTCTCTTCTGAGAGGTTCCTCTAACTTAGCCTATTGTTTGTGTGCCTCTGCATCTGCCCCCATGAGTTGCTGGATGACATTTGGGCTAGGACCCTATCTAATAGTATAGCAGAATGTCATAAGGAATAATTTCATTGACTTTATATTTGGATCTAACTTGAGTCTCTGGGCTGAACAGCCTCTGGCTCCTGGCCATGCACACAGTGTCAGGCATGGGTCTCAAGTTGGACCGGTCATTGGTTGGCCACTCTCACAAGTTCTGCACCCCCATTAACTCAGCATATCTTGCAGGACATTTGTGGTGATATCCCAGTACCACTGCTGGGAGTCTTGCCTGGTTGTAGAAGATGACTGATTTTGACTTTGTTTCCCTGGCTCCTAGGGAACTACACTACAGTTGCTTTCATAGATTCCATGGAGTTTTCACAGCACCAGGTTTCTGCATTGTCCTCCAAATGCCCCAGAGTTCCAGTTTTCTCTCTCAATAATCTCTCCCTCCATCACTCACTGCCTGAACCCTCTTATTCCCATCCCGACACAACCCTGCTATCTGCAAAGTCTATACTACTTCACCTTCCCAGAGAGATCCATTCTTCTGCCCTTAAGCCTTCCTTAAGCTATTTTTGATTTGCATTTCCCTGATGGCTAAGGACATTGAGCATTTCTTTACTTCTCAGCCATTTAAGATTCATCTGTTGAGAATTCTGTTTAGATCTATATCCCATTTTTTATTTGGATTATTTGGTTTATTGTCAAGTTCATTGAGTTCTTTATATATTGTGAATGTTAGCCCTCTGTCAAATTTGGAGCTGGTGAAAATTCTTTCCCATTCTGTAAACTGTCACTCTTTCCTGTTGACAGTGTCTTTTACCTGACAGCAGCTTTTCAGTTTCATGAGCTCACATTTACTAATTGTTGATCTTAGTGCCCAAGATGTTGGTGTTGTGTTCAGGAAGTTGTCTCCAGAGCCAATGCATTTGAGTCTATCGCCCATTTTCTTTTCTATCAGATTTAGTATATCCAGTTCTATGTTGAAGACTTTGATCCACTTGGATTTAAGTTTTGTGCAGGGTGATAGATATAAATCTATTTGTATTCTTCTACATGCTGACATCTAGTTGGACAAGCACCATTTGCAGAAGATGCTTTCTTTTTTCCTTTGTGTATTTCTGGCTTCTTAAAAAAAAAAATCAGGTGTAAATGGGTGTTTGGATTTATGTTTGTGTCTTTGATTTGATTCCAGTGGTTGGCCTGGCTGTTTTTATGCTAATACCATGTGGTTTTTGTTTGTTTGTTTGTTTGTTTTAACTAAAGCTCTGCTTGAAATCAGGGATGGTGATACCTCCAGAAGTTCTTTTATTGTACAGTATTGTGTTAACTATTCTGGTTTTGCTGTTAGTGTTGGTGTTTTTCCATATGAAGCTTCAAGACTTGCAAAGAATTCTGTTCAAATTTAATGAGAATTATGTTGCATCTATAGATTGTTTTTTGTAAGATAGCCATTTTTAATAGGTTAATCCTACCAATCCACAAGCATGGGAGATCTTTCCCTTTTCTAATATCTTTTAAAATTTCTTTTCTCAAAGACTAGAAATTCTTGTCATACAAGTCTTTGACTTGCTTGGTTAGAGTTACACCAAGATATTTTATATTATTTGTGACTATTGTGAAACGTGTTGCTTCCCCAATTTTTTTCACCCCATTGATCATTTGTATATAGGAGGGCTACTGATTTTTGAGTTAATTTTATATTCTCCCACTTTGCTGAAGGTGGTTATCACCTGTTGGAATTCCCTGGTGTAAGTTTTGGGGTCATTTATGTATATTATCATATCATCTGTAAGTAGAGATACTTTGACTTCTTCCTTTTCAATCAATTTGTATCCTCTTCATTCTCCTTCTGTTATCAAATACTATACTTTACTTATTATATATGAAAATGAGTGGACTACCTGTCTTGCTCTTTATTTTAGTGGAACTGAGGTGAGTTTTTTTCCATTTAACTTAATCTTGGCTATCAGCTTACTGTGACTTGCCTTTATTATGTACAGGTATGTGCCTTTTATATGTACTTTCTCCAAAACTTCAATTATGAATGAGAGGTGGATTTTGTCAAATGCTTTTCAGCATCTAATGAGGTGACCATTTTTTCTTTCAGTTTGTTTGTATTGTGGGTTACGTTGACTGATTTTTGTATGTTGAACCATCCCTGTATCTCTAGGATGAAGTCTGCTTGATTATGGTGGATGACTTTTTGGTATGTTCTTTAATTTGTTTTGCAAGCATTTTGTTACATATTTTTGCATATTGTCATTAATATCTCTCAACATCAATGGTCTCAATTCTCCAAGAAAAAGACACAGACTAACTGAATGGATGCATAAACAAGATCCAACATTCTTCTGCATTCAAGAAACACATTTGAGCCACAAGGATAGACATTACCTCAGGATAAAAGGCTGGAAACAGGTGTTCCAAGCAAATGGACACAGGAAGCAATCTGGTGTAGCCATTTTAATATCTAATAGAATAGATTTCAACCAAAATTAATCAAAAGAAATGAGGAAGGAAACTTCATACTCATCAAAGGTAAAGTCAACCAAGATGACATCACAATTATGAATATCTACATTCCCAATACAAGGGCACACACATTTATAAAAAATATTAATAAGCTTACACCATACATTGACCCCCACACATTGATGGTGAGAGACATCAACACTCCATTTTCACCAAAGTACAGGTCAATGAAACAGAAACTAAATACAGAAATAATGACACTAACCAATGCTATGAATCAAATAGATATAACAGATATCTACAGAACTTTTCACCCAAACACAAAAGATTATACCTTCTTCTCAGCACCTCATAGAACCTTTTCCAAAATTGATCATATGGTAGGTCACAAAACAAACCTCAACATATACAAAAAGATTGAAATAACACGTTGTATCTTATCAGGTCACCATGGACTAAAGTTGGACTTCAACAACAACAAAAAGCCTACACACACATGGAAACTAAACAGCTCCATATTTAATGACACCTGGGTCAGGGAAGAAATAAAGAAAGAGGTTAAGGACTTCCTAAAATTCAATGGAAATGAAGGAACCACATTCCCAAATTTATGGGACACATTGAAAGCAGTGCTAAGAGGAAAATTCATAGCACTAAGGGCCTTCATAAAGAAATTGGAAACATCTAATATGAGCAACTTAATGACACATCTGGAAGCCCTAGGGGGAAAAAAGAAGCAGAAACACCCAAGAGTAGTAGCTGGCTAGAAATAATTAAACTCAAGGCTGAAATCAATAAATTAGGAACAAAGAGAACAATGCAAAGAATCACCAAAACCAGAAGGTGGTTCTTTGAGAAAATCAACAAGATACACAAGCTCTTAGACAAACTAACTAAGAGGCAGAAAGACACTATCCAAATCAACAAAATCAGAAATGAAAAGGGAGACATAACAACAAATACTGAAGAAATACGATGAATCATAAGGTCCTACTTCAAAGGTTTATATGCCCCAAATTTTGAAAATCTAAGGGAAATTGTCAATTTTCTTGATTGTTTCCACTTGCCAAAGTTGAATCAAGATCAGATAAAGAAATTAAAGAGTCATATTTCTCCTACAAAAATAGAAGCTGTCATTAAAAGTCTCCCAATCAAAAAAAGCCCTGGGCCAAATGATTTCAGTGCGGAGTTCTATCAGATCTTCGAAGAACTAATACCAATACTCTTCAAGTTATTCCACAAAATAGAAATGGGTGGAACATTACCAAATTCCCATGAGGACACAGTCACCTTGATACCTAAACCTCACAAAGACCCAACAAAGAAAGAGAATTTCAGACCAATTTCTCTTATGAACATTTATGCAAAAAGACTCAATAAAATACTCGCAAACTGAGTCCAAGAACACATAAAAGATATCATTCACTGTGACCAAGTAGGCTTCATTCCAGGCATATAGGGAAATCCATCAATGTAAACAACCACATAAACAAACATAAAGAAAAAATATGATCATCTCCTAAGATACAGAAAAAGCATTTGATAAAATCCAACACTCATTCATGTTTAATGTTTTGGAGAGATTAGGGATACAATGCACATACGTAAAGATAATAAAAGCTATATACATCAAGCCAATAGCCAACATCAAATTAAATGGAGAGAAACTCAAGGAAATCCTTTAAAATCAGGGACCAGACAAGGCTGCTACCTTTCTCCATATCTTTTCAATATAGTTCTTGAAGTTCTAGCCAGAGCAATAAGACATCAAAAGGAGATCAAGGGGATCCAAATGGAAAAGGAGGAAGTAATATTATCCCTATTTTCAGATGATATGATAGTGTACATAAGTGACCCCCAAAATTCCACCAGAGAACTCCTGTAGCTGATTACCACCTTCAACAAAGTGACTGGATGCAAAATTAACTCAAAAAAGTCACGAGCGTTCCTGTATACAAATGACATTGCTGAGAAAGAAATGAGGGAAACTACATCCTTCACAATAGCCACAAACAATATAAAGTACCTAGGAGTAACTCTGACCAAGTAAGTGAAACACTTGTTTGAAAAAAATTCAGATCTTCAGAGAAGGAGATTGAAGATGACATGAAATGATGGAAAACTCTCCCTTGTTCATGAATGAGGAGAATTAGCATAGCAAAAATGGCCATCTTACCAAAAGCAATTTACAGATTCAATGCAATCCCTATCAAAATACCTATACAAAAATTTAAATTTGAAATATCAATTCTCAACCTCAGAGGGAAAACCAAAAAAACCCAGAATAGCTACAACAATCCTATTCAATAAAAGATCCTCTGGAGGAATCTCCTTACCCAATCTCAAACTGTAATATAGAACAACAGCAATTAAAACAGTATGGTACTTGCATAGAAATAGTTGGTTGACGAATGGAATTAAATTGAAGAGTCAGAAATAAATCCACACACATATGGACACTTGATTCTTGACAAAGAGGTCAAATCTATTTAATGGAAAAAGTATAGCATCTTCAACAAATGGTGCTAGTCTAGTTGGATGTCTATTTGTAGAAAGATGCAAGTAGATCCATATTTATCACCATGCATAAAACTTAAGTCCATGTGGATTATAGATCTCAACATAAAACCAGAGACACTAAGTCTGTTAGAAGAAAAACTGGGAAAGATCCTGGAGCTCATTGGCACAGGAGACAACTTCCTGAACAGAACACCAATAGCCCAGGCTCTAAGGTCAACAATTAAGAAATGGGACCTCATGAGCCTGAGAAGCTTCTGTAAGGAAGAAGACACTGTCAACAGCACAAAGCTACAGACTATAGACTGGGAAAAAATCCTCACCAATCCTACATCTGACAAAGGACTAATATCAAAAATATATAAAGAGCTCAGGAAATTAAAAACCACCAAATCAAATAATCCAATTAAGAAATGGGGCTTAGAACTAAACAGAGAATTCTCAACAGAGGAGTATCCAATGGCTGAAAAACACTTAAAGAACAGGCTTGACAAATGCAAATGGCCAAATCACTATGAATGTAATATTCATATAACTCATGATTGTCTTGTGTTTCTTCCTGCTGTATGTAGTTTGTCTTATTCATGTGTACTAATATGAATGTATATGTTAAAAAGAAACATAATAAAATAATTTTAAAAGAAAAAAAAGAAATGCTTAATGTCCTTAGTCATCAGAGAAATGCAAATCAAAATGACTCTGAGATTCCATCTTACACCAATCAGAATGGCTAAGATCAAAAACTCAAGTGACAGCACATTCTGGTGAGGATGTGGAGAAAGGGGAACACTCCTTCACTGCTGATGGGACTGCAAACTTGGACAACCACTTTGGAAATCAATGTGACTCTTTCTCAGAAAACTGGGAATAGGGCTTCCTTAAGAACCAGCTATTCCACTCCTTGGAATATACCCAAAAGATGTTCCACCACACAAGAAGGACATATGCTCAACCATGTTCATAGCAGCCTTATTCGTAATAGCCAGAACCTGGAAACAACCTAGGTGTCCCTCAGTGAAAGAATGGATAAAGAAACTGTGGTACATTTACACTATGGAACACTACTTAGCTAATAAAAACAAGTAAATCATGAAATTTGCAGGCAAATGGATGGAACTAGAAATGATCATGCTGAGTGAGTTAACCCAGACCCAGAAATATACACATGGCATCTACTCACTTATAATTGGGCATTAGCCCAATAGAGATGTCCCCTGAATGTCTTCATTCACCAGGAGATTGGGATAGATACTGGGACTTCCTATTGGGAAGTAAGGAAGAATGGGGAAATAGAAGGATCCAGAGGGTCCTAGAAACCTATAAGAAGACCATTAAGGCTGGCAGATCTGAACCCAGGTGGGTCAGCTCAAACTACTGTACCAACCAAGGACAATGCATGCAGTAAACCTAGACCCCCTATCCAGATCTAGCCAATGGATAACACATTCTCCAGAACTGTGTGGAGAGCAGGGTCTGACTTGGACATGAACTCGGTGCCCCCTATTTAATCACTTCCCCTTGGTGGGGAGCTCTGGTGACACTCAGAGGAAGAGTAAGCAGGCTATCAGGAAGAGACCTGATAGGAATTGATCTTATAGTGGAGGACAAGGTCCTCTTCTGTCACAAGTCTAGGGGAGGGGAATAGGATAAAAGACGGAGGGAAGAGGAACAGGAAGATACAAGTGAGGGATAAAAAATGTGATGTAATCTGAATAAATTACTTAAATACAAATATTTTAAAAATGAAAAAAATTTGTATTGAATGCTATGGGGCGCAATCTAGGAAAGAATTCAACAAAACCATATAGTACTTGAGCGTTAATCTTGACTACAACCCTGCTGCCAGGCAGAGAGGATTAGAAGTTTTAATTATTTCCCAGTATTGAATTGGAACAATAATGATGACTATCTTTACAAAGCTTTATAATATTATAAACACTGTGCACATGCAATTAGATTTCTGCATTTATTATGTGCAACTTTTACCTACAAAGAAACCCCTCAAGCTCTACTAATGTGGTTAATAGTGCTCACGCAGAAGTACACAGGGCCAAACTAGATATTTGAAATTTGCATCTAATTGCACAGAAAATAAGACTAACGCATGAATGGAAAATTGAAATTGGATGTGAGAGAACAATTTTCACTAGAATGCTGAAGTCAGAACATAGTTGGGACATAGCAGGCTATCTACTCTCAAATTCCTTTCCCTTCGTCTTGTCTTAGAAGTTTCTTCATATGGAACTGTGTGATGAGCTGTTTGAATGCACACATATTTCTTTCATAGAAAGATGTCAAATGAGGGTAAGAGATAAAATGCTAGTGTCTAAGGTGGAAGGAAACAGCCAAGCAGAGATGTGCCTCTTTCATTTTAAAACCTTTCACAGATCTGCAAAGTGAAAATTAGCTGAGGCTCTGGGGTAAATTTGTGGGTGTTTGAAGGAACTCACAAATCCACTGAACATCTGCAAAATTACTTCTGGTTCATTGTGCAATATTCACAGATACATTTTCAATGACTGAGACAGCTTGCAAAAGCTAGAGCAAAGCAAGATTTAGTAAGGAAAGAGTTGGTCCATAAATACACTTCACTGATTTTGAATATAATGTGGTTTAATAATTTTGCTCATCATATTGCAGAGCATGTGGGGAAGGCATAATGTATGCTTTCCAGCTGTGATTATTTCACATAAAGGGATGATTAACAGAAATACATTTTTGTCAGAAATAAGAAGAAATTAGTGATAAACCACAGTATTTTGTAACCTTCCATTTCTTTGAATACCTAGGGAAGACAAAGGTCCTAAGGGACAACACACTGACATTGTTTTTACAAATAGCAATGTAGCCAATCGGCCTTCTAGATATTTTTGTTTATACACATAGGTGAGTGCAGTCCCCAGCCTTGGTTGTGGACGTTTCTTATTGCAGTGAGTAAAGGCTAAGGCTGACCCATGAATGGTCAAAGTCCTGAGGATAAGAAACCCTGAGTGCTCAGCCGTAGACAGAGTGTTGGTGTCCATCCCAGACCCAAGCCTCAGAGAGCATCATGGTGGAGAGGCTAGAAAGAAGGTAATCACTGGCAAATGGGGATGAGAGCAGTGAAATGTGTCCTCTCATTTATGTACCTATCAATTCCCAGAAGCTGTGGTTACCTGCACATGACCAAGTCAGTAAATTTCCAGCATCAACTTGGGTGGCAGCGGCACATGACTTTTATCCTGGGACTTGGGAAGAAGAGGCATGTGGACCTCTATGAATCCTTGGTCAACCTGGTCTACAGAGCGAGTTCCAGGACAGCCAAGGCTACACAGAGAAACCTTGTCTCACAAAACAAACTCCAGCATCATGATGAGTAGGAATCCCAGGCCCCACGCCCCAGCTGAAGGGTAACTGAGAGCTGCTAGGGGTGGAGAGCCATTTTTCTTTAGAGGTGTAAACACAGGAAGTTTCCTATGGGCATGCGCTCCATGCATTAAAAACAAACAAATAATTCAAGAAGAGAGAATGTGAAGTTGGGAGGGCTACATTATGGAGGAGGGTGCTAATAATGCTGGGGGAAAGATGGTGATGGAGATTAGAAAATTATATATATATATATATATATATATATATATATATATATATATAAATACACACACACATATGAAAGAATGAAAGAGTCATGCTAATCATACTGTTGAGGCTGGGATCAGTATGTATGGTCAGGTGATCTCTGCACCATGGCTAATTAAGAGTTTTCTGTAATGGTTTCTTTTACCAGGTAGGACTCCTTGCTGTTGAACAGGTCTTAAGTCCAATTCAAAAACTGCATCTAAATCTCAGAAAACACTGTAGAAGAGGGGACATAAATATTGTCAGAGCCAGAGGAACAGGACACCTGCTGTGAGACTATAACTCTTAGAATCAACAGGAAGGCTTCATGCATGATAGCTTGGAAATATGGCTGCCTAAACAAAACTTGGCCAGTGATGAGGTCAACAGACATGTTATTAAGGAGGGAGGAAATAGCACAGGTTCCCACCCTTAGGCCAAGATCTGCAGGCAACTAATGAATGCTGAAAGAGGGGAAATTCGCTTCTAAGGTGAGTACCCTAATTGGTTATGCAATATAAAATGGTCAGCCCTGACACCGTGTTTACACAACAATCAAAAAATGGACTTAGCAGATTATATTTATATGGTTATGTGTTTACATACACAAGCATATATTATATATGCATACATTATATAATATATACATATATGTATGTGTGTATGTATAACAATAATAATGAAAGAAAAAAATCCATCAACTTGAGAGGGAAGGGTTGTTGATGGAAAAGGGAAGAGGAAAGTGGTGTAATTATATTTTAATTAAAAATTTAAAAGCTTCTAATCCATGTAAGTAATGTAGAAAAATGTATAATTTATGCTCAAAATTCTACGGTAACTTTATTTATTATTTTGTATTTCTTCAATATAAAAATTGAATAGAACAGCGTTTATTTTTAAGCATAAAACTCCTATCATGTTTATTTATGGTTATTCTAGTAGTAAAGTTTTAAAGAGCATTATATTGTCATAAAAATGTTTCTAACAACAATGGAGACAATGAAAATAAGAGCCCAGAGCAAGTGTGCTGCACGTGAGCCCCGGGTGCATAGAGAGAGGCTCAGGCCTCTCTATTGCATCCATTTCCAGACCTATAAACTGAAGAGGACAACAGTACTAATTTCCAGGCATGGTTTCTGTATTAAATGGGGTATTTTAGTAGAACCGACATAGTAATATTAAGCAAACACCATATAATGTTATTAAACACAGTCTTACAGGTGGAAACCAATACAACCAACTTCAGCTGTCAGAGATCAATACAAAGCCAGAGAAGATGCCACACACCTGTACTCTCAAGATGAACAAGGCTAAGACAGGAAGGCTGTGAATTCCAGATCAGCTTTGGGTATCTTTTCTCAGGAACAAAACAAAATAAAATAATGAAGAACATAGGACACAAAGTAGCTCCAGAATTCTGATATGCAAAGACATTTTGAAATATATGGCTTATCACCACAGGGGAGTCCATTTTGTAGCTCAGTGATAAGACATTCTCCTAGCACATTCAAGAGCCTTGGTTCAGTCCTCAGCACTGTAAAGCACAATATACTAGAATAAAATTTAGTTTGAGGACATGGTAATTCTGTTTCCCCAAAATACACAATGCAAAGTTTCTTCTAAAAAGTGTGTTTTCTAATAAAGAATTATTGCTCTCCTGACTCTTTTCACTGTCACTGGCCTCTCTGACCAGCACCACACACACAAAGTAGCATGTTGAGTGGGAATCCCTACTCATGTCATGAACAGAAAATGGCACCTGCCATTTAGATTATTTGGGGGAAATTATCAAATGAAAATCATGAATAATGAGACATGGATCTTGCAATCACTGGAATTGAGCAGATTGTTGGCCCAGAATTTTCTTGGATTTATTTGTATCTCAGATGCGTGGGTAGTGGTCAGATACCAATACAAAGCTAGAGAAAGTGCCACACTCCTGTACTCCCAAGATGAACGAGGCAAAGATAGGAAGGCCGTGAGTTCCATGTCAGCTTTGGGTACCTTTTCTCAGAAAGAAAACAAAGGAAAACCAATAAAAAAAATACAAGTCATAAAACAGTTCGAGTTCTGGTAGGCAAAGATGTTTTGAAATGTGATGTAGCAACATACAAGTGTTGTTTACTTTGGAGCAATGTTCTAAGTCATCACTATGCCCAGGTTTCTTTGCTCTGAGTTGATCTCTATGGTAATAACCCAATGAAGCCCTGAAAATCCAGACTCAATTGTGTGAAAAGGGAACTCAGTTTTATGCCTGAGGGTCAGAGAAATGGCTTAGTGGTTAAGATCATTGACTGCTCCTGCAGAGGACCTGGGGTAGATTCCCAGCACCCACGTGGTAGGTCACAATCCCCTGTAACTCCAGTGCCAACGTGATGCTCTGCCTTCTTCTGGCCACTGTGGGCACCAGGCATACATGTGGTAAACAGACATACATGTAATCAAAACATCCATACATGTAAAAATAAAAAAGTAAATTTTTAAAAAAAGAGACCTATTGTAGAAAATAAATAGCTCCATGAGGCCGACATCTTTATTCTGTTGTTAGTTATATTTAGTTTAAGTACTGTTTATTGTACTTTCCCATCTCATATTCAGTCTCATTTATCATTTTTGGACAGTGAAGAAATGTCTGTTTCATTTATCAGAAACACGTTTTTCTTCACTCAATGGACCTTTAAAAGGGAAATAGAATAGAAAAGAAAAAAAATCCCAGTTTCTTTGGCACATTACAAATCTTCTAATTAAGCTTTAAT
Source organism: Acomys percivali (assembly GCA_907169655.1). Classification (NCBI taxonomy): domain Eukaryota; kingdom Metazoa; phylum Chordata; class Mammalia; order Rodentia; family Muridae; genus Acomys; species Acomys percivali. The sequence continues at coordinate 78,673,143 of OU015751.1, read as the reverse complement.
GGGGGAAGGGGAAGCATGAGGTAACATTGGAAACATATTTTCACCTACTTGTAGTTATCACTGAAGTCAACCATGGAAACATTTGCAGCCAAAAGGTTCTGGCACACCTTGCTTCTGCACAAGTGTAAGTAGCCATAATCCCCACCCTGGTCTGACTTCATGTCCTTCACAGTCCCCAGGCCCATCAGCTTCCATGCGTGTATGATGAACAGATCAGTCCACATTCGGTGTACAGACCCGGGGATGTTTCATCTGGCAGGCGGTGACTTTGTGTTTGTTTTTCCACAAAAAATTATTTGATCTCTCTCTTTTTTTTTAACTTATCATGGAAACGTTCTGAAATAAAACTCCCACTCTTTCCAAACAGAAGAACATATAGTAAAGATATAAGTACATAAAAGAATATTCCCAGTACATAACAGTTGACATTTTACTGTGGTAATTATGTTCTGGAAAGAAAAATAAAAGTATAAGGAATAAATGCGTTCCTAGGTCATTTATTTACAAAATCCACATGTAACTGCAAACAACCTATAGGAATTACTATGCCAATGCAGAAACAACATTGAATTTAAGAGCAGCAGGCTAAGACACTGAGAGACTGAACAAATATATATGTACATGTAAGCTCATGTGCATGTGTGTGTGTGTGTGTGTGTGTGTGTGTGTTCATTAGTTTCAAACAACTGTGTTCTTTGTCTTCTTAGGATATCTGCCTAGATGAGTCCAATCATCTTAGTTCTGTTTGAGAAACAATTGTACAATTGTAGCATTGTAGTGTTTTTCTTCAGTGGGGTTCCACCTCCACTGTTCCGTGGAATTTGAACTCATGAGTTAATTGTCCACTCCTGTGTTGAGGCCAGGGATAGCCTTTGTAGGTTTTACTGAGTTATTGGAAAAGGAAACCTACTGTCTTTAGACTTAGGCCATTTGTTTCTCCTAAAAATCCTAAATCATCCTATTTCTTTCTTGTTGTCTACAACAGAAAAGTCTTCTTTCTGTTGAGAAGAGTTAAGGGCATTCTTAAGTGTTTGAGAGGCGGGGAAGAGAGCTGACCAAGGGCTCCTGTGTGGTCCTGGGTCTCCACAGCAGGGTTCGCAATTAGTAAATAACAAGGGACTGATACTAAGTTGTAACAATGAAGAAACCTTTGTAGTTTCTTCTTGGGCTAGGGAAAAGAAGACTGTAGAGAGGCATAAAGGTGTTTTCTTCAAGTTGTAGTGAACTTTTGCACTAGGAACAGAATCTGCATTGAAATTAGAACTTTATCAGGCACAAAGAGAATCCCACGAATTCACCCAATTAAATGAGATAGGGGCTGCTCCAGTGCTTAGGTACGTTAGTTGGTAAGGCTCATGCAGGAGGTTAGGAAGACGGACCACTGGGGAAGAGAATTGCCTTGGTCCTCTCAGGCCAGGCTTCCTCTTTCTAAGAGAAGGGTTGTCTCCGATGACATTTACTTATAGGTGGGACATGGCATGAGGAGAAGGGACCTTTTTTTTGAGCATCTTTAACTACAATAGTTGGGCTGACCAGACCTAAACCAGGAAGGAAGAGGCATTCAAAACTGAGCAAAGGCCTAGTAACCCTTGTCGCCCATGGTGACCCTGTTCCTGGAGTGTTCCAGCAATGGCAGAAACGTGAGTGGTTGAAATTGCTGTTGTTGCTATTGTTATCTTTTAGTTTGTTTTTTATTTGTGTTATTTTGTTCCTGTACATCTTGGTTATTAAACAATTTAATAAGGGCTAGGTCTAAAGCTTTATTCTGTGTGGTTTGAGTAAATCATTCTAATTTCCACCATTTGCATCTAACGCCTGCAGTGGACTGGCAGATTGAGGGTGTGACCAGTGTGGATTTACCAGCAGGAGAGCTGAGTCAAGGCTGGTGGATTTTTGAAGTCTTGGAGGCAGATTAGTAAAAGAGCAGGATAGTTATTGGAACCTTGAGTGACTTTCTGTATTTGGTATTCATTGATGCATTTGGACATGGTATCTTCCATGAGATAAGACAGCATATAATCCTTTTAGAAAAGCTTATCCAAGGAATCTGTTAACTCTATTAGCATTCTGTGCTAGGGGCATGGAGATGCCCAGTGACACAATGGACCAAATGCCAGTGAACTGTGAGTGATTGGTAGAGAACAATCCCGATATGGTTTCAGTTTCAGAAACACCAGACACATTAGAAAAAGTATGAACATGGGCAATGTCCATTTCTTGATGAGGTACGTAGTTGGCACACTCAGGTGCTGGGATGAGCATCCAGAACAAGTGCAGGCAGGGAACATCTTGCATCTTGTGCAAGAGAAAAGGATGTGGAGGAGCCTGAGAATCGAGCATAGCAGGGATTCACCCGGTCATGAAGATAGAAGTGAGAGGTGGGGCTTAAGGAAAGGGACAGATTAAAGACAAAGAAGATTCAGGTAGTAAGAAAAAGGTCAGAGTGAAGAGCAGACAAGCTCGACAATGGCCAGAATGTCAGGAGCTCCACAGCATTTTCAAGACAGTGGCGTAAGCTTGAGTTGGAGGAGGGTCTTCTGATTGAGAGGAGATGGCTTCTTGGCCATCATTATTGGAAAAAAAAGGAGGCGGGAACAGGCCATGATGCAATAGAGTACCAAGCACTGGGGCTGAATATCTCAGTCTAATGAAAGAGCCATGATCTCCTTAGGAGGGCTTCCAAATGGGAGTCCCTGGGAATTGAATGCTGCCTAGAGCCATGCCTGTAGGAAAGTTACCAATGAGAAAAGATGAGGAAGATGTGAACCATAGATGGGAAGAGGAGACAGAAAGGGCTTGCCCTTGAAAGGAACATGAGGTGTGAAGACCTTGCTGACAAGGACTTTGTCAAGTGAGGAAACTGAAAATTGCTGCCCTGAGACCAAGTGACTCTTCTCTCCCTGGAGTGGAATTCTGTAGAGATCTTGACTGACAGTTGCATTGATCAGAGTCTGGTGAGGTGGGAGAGTGATTTCCCCAGAGGTCACCAAAATGTTAATGAAAAAATTGATGGGAGGTGAGGGTTTCCATCAGTATACTGTGAGCAAGAGATTGATTCATTCTTCACAGACAGACGGGCTGAGGTGTGGGTAAGAACTCTCGTATCAGGGATTAAAGACTAGGGGAGGAAGAAGAGGGTGTGGAAGGTGGAAGCTCTTGGAAGTCATCTGTATGATTATGGTAGAAATATTTTGCAAGTGAATCAAATCCCATAGAGTTATGCAAAGCAAGAGGTCCCTTTGTGTCCTGGGACATGGTTTCAGTTTTTCCTTGTTTGACCCTTGCAAGTTGTATGTTTAGCAGACCCACTGCTGGTCATGGGACCTCTACCCAGGGAAAACTCAAAGGTACAGTATTGGGGCAAGAGAGAAGCCATTTTGTATTTAAGAATCATTTTGTGCCTATCATTTACATTTTCTTTAGATATATACCTACAAGTGATGCAGATCGTTAATATAGTAGCTCTACTTTTCAAGATTGTGTGTGTGTGTGTGTGTGTGTGTGTGTGTGTGTGTGTGTATGTGTGTGTGTGTGTGTGTGTGTGTTCATGGAGGTCAGAATAAGGCATTGTGTTTGTGCCCAGAGAGGTCACAAAAGGCCATAGGGTCTCCTGGAAATTGAGATAAAGGCTACTGTGAGTCACCCACTTTTGACAGTGGGACCAAACTCAGGTTCTGTGGAAAGCAGCAAATGTTCTTCATTGCTGAACCGTCTTCCTGGACCCCATTGCTTCTCTTAATAAAGGCATGTTCCCTCAGAAACTAATTTCTTCACAGCTTCATCCACCATCACAGCTTACTGTTACTTCAGAACAGTCATTCTACACAGAATGGAATGGTCTCCCCTATACTTTTGACTTAACGTTCCCTGATGGCTAATGGCCTTGAACATCTCATTTATTTATTCATTAGGTTTTGTATTTCTTCTTTTAAGGAATGTATTTTTATGTCCTTTGATTTTTAAAGTTGGTATCATCCCATATTTCTTAAGAGTGACTTATCTATTCTGGATATTAGTCATAGGGAAGGCTGTAAAATATTTTCTGCGTTGCATGCGACCCGTTCATGATGTTGCCTTGTTTGCTGTACAGAAACTTCTTAACTAGCTGTGATCCCACTGGTGGTTTGTGCTCATTCTCTGTCTTTTTGTGGAATCCTAACGAGGAAATCACTCCCTGCACCTGGAACCTGAGCTGTTTCTCTTAAGTTTTCTAGTAATATCTAGTGGTTTCTTACATGTATGTTTCTGATGGTTGCAAGGTGTGAAGTGTCAGTCTTGTGCCTGTGAGTTGGCAGCTGTCTCATAATTTTCTGGGCACTGAGTAGTTTATTTCTAGAATTGCATTCCAAGCAACTGTTTTCTCTGTTCATTTCTTTTATAAAAGACAGACACAGGGGCAGCTTGAATGGTGACACAGAATTCTGGAAGGTTATCTTAAACAGCAGAGGCAGGAAAGCCAGAGGATTAAGAGCATGACGTGGGCAGAGATAACATCAGGCTCCATTACTCAGTTTGCTTTTCTGTGAGGAAATGGACCTAAAATCCACCAGGGCTTCATGTAGAATCTTCCAAAAGCTCACCCAAAGGGAAGAAGGCACCAGCACTTACTATTGCCTTCAGTGTCCCCTAAGCTTTGGCAAATGTTAGTGGAGCAATGAGCCTCTCCTAGTGCTTGGGTGCAAGCAGAGCAGAAGTCATCTCCCATGTTTAGGATGGGTAAAGAGAGTTCCATCTGGGGTGCTGCCTACCATGTACAGAACCACCCACCAGTGCAGGAAAGGAAGCAAGCAGCCCAAGGGGTCACGGTGCTGAGTATATGAGTTACACATCATCCTGTCCTGCCTTATCTGAAAGCTCAGGGTGCTATCCAGGGACTCTCCTCTCTGGAGGATCCGCAGCATTTCTCTTGCCTGCTCTGCACATCTTCTGGAAGCTGTTTGCACCCTCCTGGGTTCTCGTTTGGAAAGAGATGAATTGACAAACATTTTAGTACTCAGTTCTCTGTGCTTCCTCTCTCTTCAAGATCTTGTTGTAAACAGTCTGCCTGGATGCAGCTCTGATGCCATTTAAACCACTCTGTAACTGTTTCGATTTACCCTCCTGTTTTCAGAAGAGCTGTTGGTCCAAGAATACCAAGACCTTTTTTTTAGGAAGTCAAAATTCAAGCATGCAATAAAGTGATGGTTTGAGTAGGTATGGCCTCCATAGACTCATGTGTTTGAGTAGCACTATTAGGAGGAGTGGCTTTATTGGAGTAGGTGTGGCCTTTTGGAGGAATTGTGTTACTGTGGAAGTGGGCTTTGAGGTCTTACATATGCTCAAGCTATACCCAGTGTAACACACAGTCTCCTTCTGCTGCTGTAGAACTCTCAGTTCCTCCAGAACCATGCCTGCTTGCACTCTGTCATGTCCCACCATGATGAAAATGGACTAAACCTCTGAAACTCTAAGCGAGCCCCAATTAAATGTTTTTCTTTAAAAGAGTTGTCTTGGTCATGGTGTCTCTTCATAGCAATAAAACCCAAACTAAGACAAATAACAATTTTAGAACAAAATATTACCAAATTTCTTTGATTCTTTATTTCTTTTTTGGAATTATGCATAATGTTAAAACACATGCATGTTTATTTAATTTTCTTTAACTTCAAAGTTTATGGTAAATTTAAATGTAACATGATAATTAAAATTAAGTCATAGATAGTTGATTGAATTGATTAGTTGTTTTCAGCATATTCTCAATTGTAAAACTTTGAATTTTGCCCTGAGACAAAAGCTGAAATACCGGTAACTGTTAATTTGTGGCAGGACTGGCCTGTCTACTCCTAATCATTTTTGCTTTTTCTGAATTTGCAAATAGATAAGGACTTTAAATACAAACATGACAAGTGAATACTGCTTGACTTCCCCTCTGAAGATGCCCCTGTTATTTCCCCAACCTACTGTAATTACCATATCACTGCTGAGATGGGAGCAGGCCCCACCATTCATTGGTGGCCTTTGTCTGTTACCCAAGAAGGAAGGACGCTACAACATGATGCTTCAGAATGTATGAAAGATAACTCTTCAGAGAACAGAAAGTTATGCCATTTCCCTCTGCTGGCTTGTGTTTATTATCCACTCACACTTGGCCACTATTTCATGGAAGGAAATTACTATGCTGTGTAACTTTTCAAAACCCATGGTACCAAATAGAGGTCAGGCTGTATCTTTCAAGATTTGTCATGAGTGTGGCTGCTTGATGTGCTTAAATCAATAAACACTGTAGCATGAAGCTGGTTGTCTCTTGTATGACTTTCTCTGGGTAAAAAGAAAAATTTCACCCCACTTAGAGACAGCAGTGGCAAACGAAAAGTCAGACCCTATCCAAGTCCAGACTGGTGAACCAGTGAGTGATGACTCAAGGGTAACACCATCACTGACAAGTCCCCGGGCCTAGGTAGCTATTACTGAGAAGTCCCAATGCCCAGGCAACCTTCTCCATCTCATGTGCTGTGGCTTCCCCAGATCACGAGCTTCTGGGGCAGGTGGGAGTCAGAACTGGATTCCCACAATCCTCCTGGGAGTCTCAACAGCTTTATCCTCATGAGGATAGACCTAGCTATCAGGTTTTCCTGTTTATCTCTTTTCTGTGAGCTTAGGGCAGGACTTTGTGTAGGTTAGGCCACTAGCACTCTTTCATGATGGTTGTGGCCATACGAATCTCAAAAGAAGAGACTATGGTACTATCTCTCTATTGTTTTTTTACTAATTAATTAATTTACTTTACATTCTGGTCACAGCTCCCCCCTCCTCCTTTCCCAGTCCCACCCTCCCTCCCCCATACTTTCTCCCCTATTCCTCAGAGAAGGGGAGCCCCCGTATCCACCCACCCCAGTTCATCAAGTTGCATCAGGACTGAGATCATCCTCTTCCCTGGATAAGAAAAACTGTCTCTATATCTTCTCACTACATTGTCAGTGGGCCAGTGTCTGAGACACTGTCAATCCAAATCAGGCAGGCAAACCATTTGGGCTAGCCTCTCAGAGGGAGAAAAGCCTCCCAGATGCGCATGAGCTAAACCCACCAGAGTCCTCAAAGCAGCTGGTAAGAGGTCACAAATGAACCAAAATACAGTTTTACTCCATACTCGTGATGGCAAATATACAGCATTATGGACATACTTTGTGAGAGAAAGTTCTGCATTGCTAAAGACTGAAGGGTTTGGAAAATGAACGGGTAGATGGTGAGTATTTATCAGCTGCCCTAGAACTGCACAATAAGAAATGTGATGCCTAACTGAAACGAGATATCACTTAACATCACTGCATGTATGTGGGAAGCTCTATGGAGGCTCTTAGTTATCATTGTACAGTTTTCTTTTGAAACATAAGCTGATTTGAAAACTGAAGCTTAAAACAATTTATATTGAAGTCTGTGTCATCACTACTTTTAATTGGATAAGCCACAGAGAAGTTGAAAATTACCTGAATCTTCTTCAAGGCTCGGGGAGAGAGACAGTCAGCAGGACAGATTCCCAAAGGGACAGGGTGTGCCTTTGTCACTCTCAGTGGAAAGCTACTATGGACAAAGTTGCAGAGATTTTTGTATCAACAGCATACCTTTTAATGTTCCTTTGCATGTACTCCAGAACTTCGTCTAGACCCTTAAATGCAAGAATCAAGTGTGTGAACTGCTGTAATGACTGAAGACTCAATGCTTGGAAAGCATACAGGAGTGTCTAGAGCAGTGGTTCTCACACTGTGGGTCCTGACCCTTTTGGGGATTGAATGACCCTTCACAGGAGTCACCTAAGAGCATCAGAAACACATATATTTACATTATGATTCATAACGTAGCAAAAATAGTTATGATGTAACAACAAAAAAATAACACTGTGATTGTAGATCACCACAACATGAGATATTTGAGGTCCCAGCATTAGGAAGGTTGAGAACCACTGTCCTACGGTCTTGAGATGGACTGTTGGAAGTTCTGTGCTGTCACTTACCCCAGGGGTTGACTGCAGAGGTTGGATACAAAGGTTGGACACAGAGGTTGGATGACTTTGACACTTTTTACACTTCTCCCAAAGGCGCCTGCACTACTCACTAAGGATAATTGCTAACCACACTTGATTTAGTTAGTAACTCCTTGCTTTCAGTTTGTGTAGCTCTATTACTTAATCGTTCCCTAAATTGAAGACAGTGAAAAAAATAGATTTGCCGATTTATGTCTTTGTTTCTGGATTTTCTTTGGCTCTTCCTGAAGCAGCACGGGAAGGAAAGACACAATATAGAAGGGGTATTTGTAATAAGCTGTAAAGCCATTGGCAGTGTCATAAATTTAAATGATAGATTTTTAACGTAATGCTTGCATTTTTAAGCCCCCACTTACTATTTTGTCCTGTAGTATTTTTCAACATTTGGAATTTTCAATTTATCCTTTTTTCTTCTCTCTTTTTTCTTCCAAAACTACTTACCCAATTAATAAGCTTTCAAGTAATTTCAAGTGAAATTTAGCCACCTGCAACTCTTGGAATGTGTGGCAGGACCATAGAGTGCTCTGGAAGCGTTTCATGGAAGAGGCTCTTAATTGTTCTACACTTACAAATGCATGACTGTTACCATCAGGCTTAAGCTTGACTTCACAATATTGAAAAATATTTTTCAGCATTCTGAAAGTCCATAGCTATTTATGTTGGCTGATTTTAGTTTGGACTCTGTGTTAGGGCCGCATTAGAGCCACACAAAGAACTAATAAGTTGTTGGAGGAGATGGGCTATGACATTGTATATGATTTATCATGCTACCTAGCAGGTAGTAAGTTGTGGTATGATGTGAGTGTGGCATGAATGTATCTGTTCCCATGAACCTATAAAGTGCAGACAGCAGATAATAACAGTGGTGTGTAAAAAGAGTAAGGCAGTCATGAAATACCATCGTAGCACATGGTGGCTGTCACCCTCATGGCAGCCTTACAGATCTGCCTCCACAAAATGTGTTACATCATTTCTTGCCAGTATAACTCTTCCAAGTCTTACTGATATGCTAGGATGCCTTTAATATTTGTCTTTTTCTTTTATGCATAAATATTTTAAGGCACATCTTATTTAATATGTAGTGGACATGAATTCTCAGCACTTCCCATTTAAAGTAGATATTTTATACCATCTGTGTCTTGTGAGTAGTTAAAATCCCATTTAACATTTCTAAGAGAACGGCAGCTCAGAAACACAGTATGTCATATCTTTACTTTTTAAGGTTTGGTGGTATATGCCTTTAATCCTAGCACTTGGAAAGTGGTGGCATAAGATCTTTGTGAGTTTGAGGGAAGTCTAGTCTACAATGTGCATCCCAGGCCAGCCAGGGCTTATCAGTGAGATCTTGTCTCAATAATAATGATAATAATAATTTTGCTTTTGTAAGTTCTCATATGTTTCAGTGTTTTGGTGCCCTATGAAAGTCACTTTATTTCCTTTGACACATATCTCCCATAGATTGCTGTTCTCAAAAACTTCTACATTTGTGTGTGTGCATGTGCACTCACATCATGGTACTTGTATGGGGTCTGAAGACAAATCACTGCGGTTAGCTCTCTCTCCTCCTATCATGTGGGTTCCAGAGATCAAGATCAGGCTTGGCAATCGTCATCTTTACCAGAGCTATCTCCAATGCCTAGAGTACATTCTTGTTTTTAAAGACCAAAGGCATCCAAGAGTCACAGAGTCACACACAAATAAATACAGAACAACATGAATGATGAAGTCAAACCTTAAATTACTTGTATTTTTTAATGAGTAATGGGAATATAGAGCTTGCTTTGCAAGTATGAGGACCAACTTTCATCTGTGAGAAGTCATATAAAATGGGCCTGAGGGGTGTGTGTATGCATTTACAATCCCAGCACCAAAGAGAGGGGAGGATCCTGTACTCCCACTACACCAGGGAGACAGGAGGATTACCTAGGCTCACTACAGACAACCTAGTGTACATGGCATATCCCAAGCCAGAGAGAGAATGTGTCTTAAAAAAAGAAAAAAACAAACAAACCAAATCCTACAGGTGAAAGTCTTCCACACACACAAGCACACACATATATTCACACTGCTATACATATGCATGAACACATACATATACATGCTATACATGCAGACACAGAATAATAAATGGATGTTGATGACAGTAGAAAGTCTGATACACAGCTGTGACATGTTCCACTTACCCAAAGCTCTTTCTTCGACATCTGCAAATATTTTGCAGAAAAGCCTTTATTAATCCTTTGGTCCTCTTAATGAGTGGGCATTTGATGTGCATTATGAAGAAAATACCAACTGCTTAACAAAGCCAAGGGGGAGTGATGATAAGAGGTGATCTTTGCAAACTGTGTCCTGTGGCAACGGATATGCCATATGACCTTCTACTCTAGGACAGCATTGGATTAGGCACAGGAAAAGTTTGCCACCCACCTGAGTTCTTCAAATGATCATGCCAACTGTTTATATTGACACAGACCTCAGGCATTGGCAAGCACTTTTTCCATTTGTTTGCCCATATGTGATGTGTTGGTGACTTGGTATGATCAAAACTGGGAAAAAATCACCCATGAGAGATGTGTGTGTGTGTGTGTGTGTGTGTGTGTGTGTGTGTGTGTTGTGTGTCTGTGTGGAATGTGTGTGTCTATGTGATATGTGAGTGTGTGCATAAGTGTGTGTGAGAGTGTGTGAGTGAGTGTGAGTGTCTGTGTCAGAGATAGAGAGAGACAGAGAGAGACAGAGACAGAAGACTCTGAATTCTAGGACTTAGAAAGGCCTGAAAATATCAACATATTTATAAAAGTTTGTAAGTTTGAAAAAGCAGCCACTGCTAAAAGAAATTCCTTTACAATGATAAACCACAGAGCACATCACAAACCATCAGCCATTGCTATTCTCCAAAAGGTTTGGAGACATTCAGTTGTGATCTGAAAAAGGAAAAGGAAACACTAAAAGTGCCTAGTAACTCCTAAAGAAGCACCAGAGAACAACATATTCATGGATTCACTGAATCCATATGGTGCACAAGGGATTGTAGGAGTTGGAGATTTTATTTTCAGATCATCTTCATCCCCTATATACTATGTACTAACAAAGAGGCTCACTAGAACGGCTTCCATGGTGTGAGCTGCTTAGTTCAGCAACGGCTGCTACATGATGGTGAGAAGAGACAGAGAACCATGTTCAGTCTACATAGTGGGATGCCTCAATAGTTCCAGTCTCACACTGACTGCCTGGAGATCCCTGGAGACTTGCTGGTCTCCAGTCCATGTGAAAGGTTAAACCTAATCCTATAAGCAATTAAAACTCCATCAGCTTAAAGTACCTGCTCCAAGTCCTGCACGGAAAATGCTGACACCCTCAGGAATGATCAGATTCTGGCAGCCAGCATTGCTCAGCTTATATGGCAATGTAAGTCACACTACCCCCAAAAGCAGTTGCTACCACGCCAGTGTGTGTGTCCTCTGGTGGATCAAACTTGTGTACAGGACTCTACTCAGTGCAACAAAAACGAAATGCATGTGGCATGTGAAGGATTGTTTGTAAGTTTTTTTTTAAGTTAGAAAAGAAAACAATGGCTTTCATTTTGGTATTTTCTTAAATATATGTCATTATAGTTGTCATCGTTCATCTTCAAAATATAAAATAAAATATTGATGCTTTTACTTCTTCACTGGGTGGTAATTAAAAGGAATAGGGATTTTACTAGATATAGGAGTTCCCTTGGGTAATGCTTTCAAGAGGAAAACAGCTTGTGCTGCAGTCATAGGTAATTCCACCATCTCTAAGCTGCAATGCAATGAGCTATGTTGAGGTGAAACTCAAATGTAATGAAAAATCTCCATTGTAATTTGATAAACAAAATGCCATACAGTCTCTGGGGCTGTCCCCACTGCCTGTGGATGCTAGAGTGAAAAAAACACCGCCTTGTTCTTTTCTTTCCTTGAATTGACATGATCTCCATTTATTAATTTTCTAATAAAACCAGAGTTTTTATTATTAGAAACAATAGATTTAATTAATATGTTCCAAATGACAGATTTTGTTATATATACTCATATCTCCATTTGTTCCATAATTGTGAAGTATAGCATTAGTTAGTCAAACACAATTTAGGTTTTATTAATTAGCAGTTAGAAACTTGGAGCTACTGTATAACTATAAGAGAATCAGATGCTATTGCATCGTGAGTTCTTTTGTCTGGGGCTGAAAGGCTTATGCAGCATCATCTGTACTGTCAAGACTTTTTGTGTAGATAAACAACAAACGAGTGACCAACCATGTAGACAACTGTTGTCTCCACCCATCAGGTCACTTGAGCAAATCACTCATTTTCTACCGTAGTCAACGTGACCTGTACATGTGTGGTGATGCACAAACTATTTTCTCCATGCATTCATCTACATGCCTCATCCAGGATCCCTTAGTTGAAGGACCACTCCGAATGTGCTTAGGGAAGTGAAATCAGAATGTAGAAAATGGATGCCATCCTGACCAGCAAGTCAATGTGCACATATAGAAAGGGCTGGGATCAGGGGCCCCGAACTGCGTTCTGTATGACTTATTTCCTGGGCCCTAGCCCTTGCAACCAGCTCTCTTTGCTTTGATGCCTCTGTGTAGTTGCCCTTTTCTTCTTACAACTTAGCTGCCTTCTTACACATCCAAATGTTTTTGATAAAGTATGTGTATAGCCCAGTGTTTCGCTGAAATCACTGTGCCCAGGTGGGTAAAAGTCTCCATAGCCATTTCATTAGCAAGAAAGACATAGGAATGGGTGGGAGGGTGGCAGGAGGCTGCTGGCTGCAGCTTCAGTGGTCGGAAATAGACTTGAAGAGAAACAACACGATGATTGAAAGTCTGTCATCTGGGTCTGGAGAATGCCTGTGCACAGTGGCAAGGTATCAGGGATGTCATGTGTCAGCATGTCAGAATGATGACTTCCAGGCTCCAGTGAGGGCTGCCCCAACTCTGGGGCCCCTGTCATCTTCAATGCTGGCAGTGACCTGGACAGACAGGATTTCTCACCCCCTTTAGGGACAGGCTGGGCTCCTTGTTATCCTGGCGCTTTGTGGTTATGAGCTAAGACCTTCCGCCTCTCCCACAACATAAACCTTCTTTTTCTGGAAAAATAAAATAAAATAAAAGAAGCTGAGCTAGTGATGGTAGAATACATTACCTCATTCTCTCTGAGGCCTCATGATGACTCAAGATTAAGCAGACCACTGAATAATCTCATTTAGCCGTACACATGCACCTCAAGTGAGATCATTGCCGAGTCCTTTTTCCTCTGTTGGTACAGAAGCACTAGAAGCAGAGCACATTGAAAAGAAATACAACTAGCAGTGTTATTTACGTTATTTAGGATTTTCACTGTTAAAGCATTCTACCAGTATAATATCCTTTGGTCAACTTCAGGTTTTAGTATTAGGAAGCGAAGGGTTATTATTTGTGTACTGCATTTCACGTAGTCAGAGTGAAAAATGTGCAAGGTATTCCCTGTGCTTACATTTCATAAATACACACACACACACACACACAGACACACACACAGACACACACACACACACAATCTAAGTTGATTATAAGTAATTTACTGAAGAAGATTTCTTGTCAGGGAGCTATTGAAAGTAGGAGATAATGTGTTTTCAATTATTCTAATTATTTACTTTTGTGCAATGTTTACAAAATTGAGGCCTTTCTTGGAAAGCACTGGTACTGATAACAAATCCCCTGAGAGGTTTATGTTGGCAATCTTTAGGTGAGAGCTTTAGCTATATGCATATAACATATACATATATATACATATACATACATATATATATATATATATATATATATATATAAATTGTGAAGTCCTCTCACATATCCAAGGAAACATATTGTTGCATTTCTTAACACATGTCACTCTAATCAATGTAGCTAAGCTGTCTCTGTCATGCAGAGCACTCTCTGGGCCTTCTCTGTGATCAAGGGTTTATGTCTTTGTTCACTGATGATTTTAGTCTGTTTTCCTTTCTCTGATCGAGACTACCAGGGGTTCTTTGTGGATTACGAGTACTAGACCTTTGTTGATGTTAGTCATTGTGAACATTTTCTAAAAATAAAAAACTGGTTTGTTAATCATGTCTACCATGTTCTTCTCTTGATATGGGACCTCAGCTGTTCTATAGCATATGTCAGTCAGTCATCTTGGTCAACTTTAAAATATGTTTATTATTCTCTCTCTGATTCCTTTGGAATGTAATATTTTATATAGGATGATATAAAAATATCTTACATCATAAATTGAACATTCATGTGTTAGCAAAAGGGTACAGCTACTATCAAATTCCCCACCCTTCCATCTCCTGCATGATAGAAGCTAGAAGAAAGCTATTTATTTGTATAAAATCTAAGAATTTAAGAGAAATTACCTATATTACCATCACAGAATATGAAAAGGAAATACCTTTCATGTGTGGAAAAATGGTTTTTCTGGACAGATGATCCTCATGACTAGTCTCACTAGCCTCTAGTGACAACTGCATAAAATATTATTAGCCTTATTCAGATCTCATTATTTATTACATGTGAAACAGTGTACATAATACTAAAAGAAAGGCTCTAATAATATGAATTGCAACCTTAAGACACTCACTACATTTTCTTCAAAACAAGGAAAGTCAGTCCATAGAGGTAAAAGATTCATAAATAATGCTCAATTAATCTAAAGGTAAAGCAGAAATGAAAGAAAATAAAAATAAAAATAATCATTAGGGTATACTTAGAATAATAATAATAATTTATCATAATGGGAATAATAATAAGAATATTAACCGTAAGTGATATTCAATAGCCAATCCATGCACAAGAGTTAATACAATGGATACAAATAAAAGCAAGCTAAATGTCTATGTCATTTACATGAATTTATTTTCAACATGAAGGAAAGGAAGGGGAAAGGTCTACTTGCATGTTGTAAACTGAGTGATGTCTCCCAAGATTGCAGATGCTCAAGCCATAGTTCCCAGTGTGTTCAGAGACAGGGCTTTTAGAAGACAGCCCCCCTGGGGAGATAAGGGTGCTGTTCCAATCCTGTAGAATTGGTGGTCTTTAAAGAGGAAAAAGAGAGAGGATTTCTATGTTTTGTGTTCTCACCGCAGCAGAGGCCACACAAGCAAAAAAGGAGGATGTAGTGGACATTTAAAGGCAGGAGAAGAACAGGGTCTAATCATGCTTATGTATTTGTAGTCTTTGCAAATAAAATTTTGTGTTTAGGATGCCTACTGTGTATTATTTTGTTATCGTATCCTGAACGGACTAAGATATCATGTCAAATGCAACCAAAAAGATTGGGAAAAGATCTATTGTCAGAGCTCAGTTATGGTCATTACATAAGGATATGGGCCAACTTTGCAAGACAGACAATACTTAGCGACAACGAACCAAAATACATTGAAGGGAAAAGATAGAACTGGAAAAAATATGGGAAAACTTGGAGTTACAGTTGGAGAGTCCATACCTTACCCTAAGTGATCTATAAAACAAGGTTATGGAAAAAGATAGCCACACACAGGACTTGGATAACACAATAAAGTAGCCTATCAATTAAAATAGAATACTACACCTGACAGAAACAAAATACAACGTGCTTATAAAATATGCACGCAACTTTCACCAGGATGGAGCATGCCATAGGCCATGAAACAAGCCAATTTACATGAATGCAGAAGATAGAAAATATATTCCCAAATAGTGGCTGGATTAATTTGAAACAGATCAATAGATTAAAAAAATACCAAATGCTCAGAGATTAAAGGGCAGTCATGAAATGGATGCAGGAGGAGCTGGAAGTTCACACGACAGTAAGTGCCTCCTGCAGAGTCATGAGGAGGTCAGGTGCATCTTGGTTTAATGTCCAAGCCCCAGAAGTCATGAGAAAGGCTGTGGTGGCTGATCTTACCTGTTGTTCCAATCTGGGGGCATGGACACAGGAGAATCTTAGGTCTCTCTTTTCAGCCAGTGTGCATGTGCACCAGTCAATGAGATACAGGTTCAAGAGAGACTCCCTCCTAAAAACTAAGGTGACAATTACTGAGGAAAATACCTAATGTCAACCTCTAGTAATCACATGTATGTGCAAATATGTACACATATGGACGATGTAAAAGCATGATATATAAAGTATGAGGGATTCTGTTAAAAATAGGAATGTCTCAACAAACAAACAAACAAACAAACAAACGCAGGATTGAGATTAACAACACTGCTCTTGACATACTGCCAGTGTTATGTTTCAAATATGTCGGTATTTATGATAATCTTTTTATTTTGTGTTCTGGGTGAATTCCTTAGTGGTTAGGCAACATCTCATATGAAATTTCAATGTGATTTTTTTATGAACTTTGAAGTACAGCAGCACATTTTTGATTGTGGCATATTTGACATGTGCTTCAAATATGCACACTCATTTCTGCATTATGCTGTCTTTCAGCTAGCACTGGTGTGTAATTTGTGTTATTCAGATATACAATGGGCCTAGCAGCTTGGTAGCTGTTTGATTTACCTCTTTATAAGGGTGACTTACTAAATGTGTGATTTCATATCTTTATCATTATACACTTACTTATTCTTCCTTTGTTTTATTTTAGGGACCCAAAGTGAGATTAGAAGTTCATTTTTAGATGTGTCCTAAGGACCCATTATTTGATGAGATCAAACATTTTGCAAGAAATAGCTTAAGAAAGGAAGAGTTCATTACAGCTCAAGTGCATAGACACTGTCTGCCATGGCAGTAGGGGTGAATGGTCACATGGAATCCTCAGTCAGGAAGGAGAAAGCAGACAGAAAGTGGGTCAGACTGTAAACTCCAAGTGACCCACTTCCTCCACCTAGGTGCCTTCTCTCAAGGATTACACAAAGTTCTGAAACAACATGACCATTTAAGGACATAGTGTTCAAGCACATGAGCTAATGAGTTTTTCTCATCCAGGTTACAGTGGTGTGCAAGTACATGTGCATGAATGCATTGTTAATTGATAAGGATTTTTAATGTGTGTGGCTTACATCCTGTTCACTTTTGTGCCATACAGTGAGTGGGTGACCTCTAGACAGGGTTGATATAAAACCCATCAGGACGTAGAACTGAGCTTTCAAACGTTACTGCTTAAACTTGGGGTTGGCCCCATGCCTTTCATTGTAGACATTTCCTGGAATCATAAGCAGTAACTGGACACTGGAGAACTGTTATTTGTGGGTCTTTAAGTAAATTCTGTTTCAACATAAAGCCAAACAGAGAGCTGCAGAAAGATATGTGGGAACAGGCCTGGCCGTGTCTGAAAGTAGTAGCTTCACATGGAAAACACATTTCCTCTGCACCAGGGCATGGCATCTACAGAGCTGGCAGCATGCACGGTCCTTCCTACTTCTGGATAATGTCACCGCCAGAGATAAGAGGCATTGTGCACCAGCACAGTGCTGGGCTGAGTTCTTTTCGCTCATTTTCCAAATGGTGTACTTTCCCACTATTTAGTCGCCTCAAATACTTTGACAGTTTAAAATCCGTAGTTGGGATAAATAGCATATGGAAAGGATGCTACCTGTGGGGTTAGAAGGATGCCTTGCTGAGACAAACTAAAGCACAAGATAACAGCACAGGGATTGGGAGCCTCTGGGGTGTTTCTGGCTCCCACTTCCCAAACACGGAGTCGGCTGGGAAGGTGTCAGAACTGTATCAAGGAAGAGTGATGGAGACATTCCGCTATATTACTGCCATTCCTGAATGCCTGGGGATCTAAAGGAGAAAGTCTGTGAGGATTGGAAAATTGAAGGCAGTAAATTCATGTTCATGTCAGGAATGTTCCAGCAAGGGATTGTCTAGATGTGTTTAGAAGAAGGGATATGGCAAAGTAGAAGGTACCACAGACACGAAAATATGTGAACTCTACTGGGTGAAAACTACTGTTTTATTGTTAGAGGGAAGCTTTTTAAAACAGCACATCATCTAACCATTTACAAGTTTCTTTTGTATGTGCATAATTATTGATAGCGATTACTTCTTCAGTCTCGAGAGAAATAAACGAAAAAAGACAACAACATGTATGTGTGTGGATGTGTGTCTGAGAGTGTGTGTACAAATGATGTGTATGTGTTCAGGATTGTGAGAGTGCATGGTCTATGTGTGTGTGTGTGTGTGTGTGTGTGTGTGTGTGTATGTGTATGCATGAGCGCACTATAGAGGCCTGAGGTAAACATCAGGTGTCTTGCTCAGTTGCTCTCCCTTTGACACTTTGACAGGCTCTCTCAGAGGCCAGGGCCTTACCAACTCAGGGAGCTCCAGAGGCTTCCTGTCTTTGCTAGGAGTACAGCTGTGTGCCTCCAAGCTGGGATTTGAGGCTTTGTTTCTCTGTGTGTTCTAGAGCTTGTGCTTCAGTCCCTGGATGCACCTCTCTTCTCCACAGCACTGCCTCTCTTCACTATGTACCACACCACCTCAGCAGTAGCAGTCAGGCATGAATCTGGAGTGACATTTTCAGAGGACAGACATCTACCGACATTTGCTCTGTTATTGTCCCCGGTGAAGATCTTCACTTTGCTAAATGTTCCCCTAAAGAGACTGAGCATGGCCAAGGATGGGCAGTCATCACAGGATATCTAGTCCAGCCAATGGCAATGATAGATTCATGACTGTTCCCACTGGTATAAGTTTGGTAACTGTGACAATTACATTCGTGGTTATTTGTCTGGGCAGTGTCTGATTGGATTTTGTAGTTTATCTCAAAGCATGTGGAAAACATTGTAATCTCTTTTACGTGCATCCTATTGTTTTTCTTTGACACACTTATTTATAGCTCCCTCCAAAATAAAGACACACCCTTTTTTGCATGGTATGTGTTTCACACTAAAAATTTTGCTACTCATAATTTTAGGGTTGACCTGGACCTTCAAACTTCTGTGGCTATAAGGAAAAATCTCTAGGCATTGTGAGCTTTTGACATTACCCAAGCTATGTGGTTGGTAGGGATTTGAACACAGGTTCTTATGCAGCAAACTGATTTGGGAACATCCAACCTGCACTTCCTCTGAGAGGCAGAGAAGGTCCATGGATTCTGATGTGTGAGATGAAGTGGATGGATGAGTCCCTGAGAGAGTAGGACGTTGCAACTGGAGAAATGACAGAAGTGAATGCAGAGTGGAAAAGATGTCATTATACCTGAGGTATGTGCATTTGGACATAGGTGCCCATGCTTGAGTATCAAGCCAATGAGTGACCTCAGAAGCCTCCAATATGTTGCTTCTCCAGGAAGACACTCTTTGGACTTGAAATTTTTATTTTTATTATTTTTATTTTTATTTTTTTTGCAAATTGTTATCTCTTAACATCAAAGTATTAAGCCACAATGACATAATTTAAATGATTCTTCAAGAAATGTTAAGCTAATTTTTATGAAAGTTGAGTTTCAGGAGATGAGAAGACATTGCCGATGCCCACCATGCACAGAGGAAGGCAACTCTGCCCCATCCTGTCCTGGCACCCTGGATGATGAGTGTAAGTCCCTGCAAGCAGTCAGCCTGCACACCCTGTCCTGAGATTCTGCATGAGCTGTGAGGGGGAAGGAGAGGTAAGTAGTAGTTGAAAGACTGGCATTGGCCTAACTTTCACATCTCTGAATCATCAGCGTCTTTAATTTAGGAAAGACAATTAACTTGTGCCAGCTTCTCAGCACAGATGCCTCGATGTGGTACCCAGGTCTCTTACTTCCATGTGAGCTCCCCTTGTCCCTCTTTCTGCTGGTTCATCCTGCTTGGGATCCTGTATCCAGCAACATGAGTGTATTTATACCTATACCTCACGCGGAATGACGGTCCTATCACTTTGCATTCCCTCCTGTTATCTCTCTGCCTGGCACGTCCTAGTCACTCAGCCCCTCATCACTCCATACCATTTCAGACGTCAGAATGGACAGAGCTTCTCTATCTCTCAGAGCTGCACATTGGAGGCTCCACCCTGAGTGCATGGATCATTTCACCAAGTATTCTACTGCACTGTCCTTTACAGGGTATGGATTTACCTTTTACTTAATATTTAAATTAATGTTTAGTTTTGACTAACATGTCAAATTCTGCCTTCTTTCTTTGTAGTTCTTTCATTGACTCCAAGAGCACAGCAGTTTTTGAATCCTCATTCCAGAGTTATGGAGAATCTGGCTCAGGCAAATGTGGAATCAAAAAAAGAATTACTATTTAAGAAGAAATCATGCGATTATCACCCTGTTTAATATTTTCCCTTAAATCTTCCCACTTATTTCAGTATAGAAGGAAGTTCACAATTTATTGGTTCATATAGTTTAAGTCTAATTGCATAATGACTGTTTTTCTTTTATGGATATTTAATAATACATATATGTATATGGGTTCTTTGAAAATTTAACTTTGCACAACTGTATCTTTATAATTGTGGTGGAATCTTAGGCAGGTATTTAAAAGGAAAATATCTTATTAAGAGACTCAGTCTTGGATCAGAATCCAAATCAAGAGCTGGTATTTGAATTATATCCATGTGTGCCTGCAATTATCCCTGTAATTTTTGCCATGTGTCACTTCAAATTTTATTTGGTGGCTTGTGTTAAAGAATTCTCTGCTACTAAGCAAGTAACAAATCAAGTCCAACTTAACAAATGAACACCTGGAGCCAGACATGGTGGTGCACATCTTTAATTCCAGCACTCAGAGAGGCAGAAGCAAGTGGATCTCTGTGAGTTCAAGGCCAGCCTGGTCTACAAAAAGAGCACAGGACAGCCAAAGCTATAGAGAAACACTATCTTGGAAAAAACAAACAAAACAAAACCTGACAAAAGATAAAACAAAACAGAACAAAACAAACAAACAACCCAAACAAATGAATGCCTAAGTTCTAAGGGGAAGGAGTTTAATTTACATACCCCATGCATTTGCAACTCAGTCTATGGCAATTGGTGGCTGTGGTCATCACTTTTGCATTTGTCTTATAGAAATTTGAGAAAAGCTAGCACAGTGTAAGAAACAATCCAACTGAAAGCTCCTGAGGGAAGTGGGATTCAAATGTAGACAGCATTGCATCCAAGGTGCTTGTGGTGCACACTGTCATACAGGATCTCCACAGCACATGGTGCTCCACCACATTTAGGGAAGAAGAAAGAAAATATTATACAGAGAAGCAATGAGAATCGTAAATAATCCTAGGTATATACACACAGACATAGGATTAGCGGGAGGTGCTTTGGGAAGATGAAGGTGACCAACGGGAGCGGAAAAGGACAGGTGAGAGAAGTGGTGCAGGATAAAGTGATAAAAACACATTACACACGTTTATGAAAATGCCTAAATGAAGCCAATCAGCGTGGTTAGATAATATGTGCTAACAAAGCACATTAAAAAGAGCCATGTCCTCCGTGTACTAATAATTATTTTGAGACACAATTGCTTTCTCAATCATAGCCCCCTCCCTCTTCTCCTTCAGGTCCCACCCTAACTCCCTCTCTTTTTATGGCAAATATAGGTTTTTATATAGTTTGTTTGTTTTGAGTCAGAGTCTCATTGTGCAGCCCAGACTGGCCTTAAATTCACAATCCTCCTACCTCAGTCTCCAAGATTACTGACACAAGATCCCACACAGCTCAAACACTGTTTCATACAGTGTGTCAGCAGAAGAAACCAAAAGATATATCTTTCTTCCAAACTGTCCAATTCAGAAGAATAATTTACTGATAAAATAGAAGGAACTTCAATTTTACTATTCAAACTGAAGTATTGGCATATGCATGTGTGTGCTGGACTTCACTACTCTTAGGTTGTGCATGTATGTTGAATTGTGTGTTCTTTCAATTCTGAAAGTGAAATGCTTCATAAGACCCTAGAAGCACTGTCAAAGTGTCATAAAAATGAAAAATTTATGAAATACAAACCTGTGCAGACAAGTTGCAGATGCTAAGCTTCAAGGATCAAGCATGTTACACTATTTAAGTTTCTTTAGTTTGAAAAAAACCCCTTGATTTCTATTTCATGAAATTCCACTTGAAGAATTATGGTCACTCTCATTCTCACGCTGGATGACTCTTCTGGACTCAGCTTTGGGAAATGACACAAAGACACAGATATCTGATTATCAAGGTCATGGGAAGCTCCTTGTGCATTTTTTCGGCTTCTGTATGCCCTGTGTTAGCAAACACTAGTCAACTGTTGATTAAGAGAAAGTTACAACATATGCAGGGATAAAGAAGGATCAGAGATTGAGGGAATCATCAACTCAACTAATGGCTGGCTCAATTAAGACCCACTCCATGGGAGAAAGCCAACCCTTGACTCTATTAATGATACTCTGCTATGGTTGTAGCCGGGAGCCAAACGTAACTGTCTTATGAGAGGCTTCATCTAGCAGCTGATGGAAAAAGATGAAGAGATCCACAGCCAAAAAGCAAGCTCTGAAAGTCTTGTGGAAGAGTGTGAGGAAGGATAGAGAGAGCCAGAGCAGTCAAGAATACTACAAGAACACCTAGAGAATAAACTAACCTGGGCCCACATTTTTGCAAAACTGTCTGTTTTTCAATTTCTTTCTTAACTGGGTTACCACACAAATAATTGAGACTCTTTTGTATTTGTTTAATATTAAATTTCACAACACAATAACTGAGCAGTTATTATTCTATTCTCAACCCTCTAAGCTAGTTTGGCTTTCTACCAGGGTTAGTCCCAGAGATACTTGCACTGTGTAGCTATCATGTTCCAGCTCCCTCTTCTGATCTTTCTTGTACCTCTCCCATAGCTGAATCCCCTCCTTCCTCCTCTAACTCCTCCTCTCCTGGCTGGCAGGAAGACCAGCCCTATTCTCTCCCTTGCTCAGTGATTGGCTGTAAGCTGCTTTATTGGCATACCAGAGGCAATTGGGCAGCAGTATTTACAGAACATTGAGACAAGAGATTCTTAGAACCAGGATTGCAACCAGATACTGGGAAGAGGTACAGAAATCATATTTGATTTACATAGTAACCTTTTGCCTACACCCATAGGGGCTCACAGAGGCTGAACCAACAACCAAAGACCATGCATAGGCTGAACCTAGGCCCCCTACATATATGCAACAGATATGCTGCTTGGTCTTTGTATGGGTCCCCTAACAATTGGAGCGGGTTCTGTCTCTGACTCTGTTGCCTACGTTTGGTTCCCATTCCCCTAGCTGGTCTGGCCTCAGTAGGAGAGGATATATTTAGTCCTGCTGAGACTTGAGGTACCTGGGTGGGTTGGTACCCATGTGATGCTTCTTTTTCTCTGAGAAGGGGAAGGGAGAGTAGGGAATAGGGGTGTGATTGAGGGTGGAAGAGGGAGAGTATAAGGGAAGGGAGTTTTAACCAAGGTGTCAAGTGAACAAATAAATTAATGGAAAAAAAGAAAGCCAATTGTTGACTCTTTTTTTGTTTGTTTGTTTGTTTGTTTGCTGTTTGTCTGTAGTAAGGTTCAGTTAATGTGTTAAATTCACATGCAGTTTCTGCAGGAAAACTCTAGTTTGGGTTTCTGAAAGAAATTAAATATGTTGAGGCAACCCACTTGTATAACCCTCTGCTTTAACAATGAAAGTACTGTAATGTGCATTTCTTCTTCCTATGAAAAGAATACAGCTATTTATGCTGCAGGCTGGATGCTCTTGACCAAGAAGTTTATTTAAAGCTTATATAGTACTTTTAAAGATGCTCCAAGCTGAGTAAAGAGTCTTATTTTTTAAAATAGTTACCACCCATGCATTCTTCAAATGTTAAACAAGCTCACACTTCTATATTTTTATATAGTTTGTGTATACTTTACTCCTAAATGTATGAACTTAGCAAGATATAGGGAAACCACATTGCTTCATTCCAGAGAAAGCACAACTGACAGAGATTCTGCAGGAATATTCAAAGTACCTCTAGATTGATGACAATAGCAATGGGACACAGAGTATGGACTCCTAGGACCCAAGTAAAAAAATCTTACTTGTTTAACAATTCAACTTGTTTACTTTCCTTGTTGGAGACAAAGAGACTCATTTTTAAAAACGATTCTGTGTGCACGTGATGTGTGCCCATGTAGGTGTCTGTGTGCACATGCCATGTGTGTGGCAAATATGTGGAAGACAGAAGATGACCTTGGTGTCACCGCTTTTACCTCCACTTGGTTCAAGGATGTTGCTGAACATTGTATGCACCGGAGAGTCTCATGCTTCTGCCTCCCATCTCACTAAGATGACCAGTGTTCTGCCTTTATTTGTGGTTTTGGCTGCCAAACTCAGGGTGATCTAGGTTGTGGGAAAAGCGCTTAACCTAATGAGCCATCTTCTAAAAGTATAATTTCTATTGACATTGAATATTAGCCTAGGATATAACTTTCGGACATTACTTAGGATATTTGGGGAAATTAAAATATTTTGGGTGTCTGGGATCATCATTTCCATACTCAGATTATCTGGCTTTTGATGTTAAACACTAGCGCTCATGGAATGCTGTGTGCTGAGTACTGCTGCCCTAGGTGTTACACAATCACCCTGGGAATTCAGATGTATTGTTCGTAGAGCATACACTGACTCTCAGTGCTTCACAATAGCAACTGCCTATCTTGATTCACACCACATTTCATTGTGGCTTCACATGTTAACACCTTCCTCCTGGTGACATTCCTCCTGGTGACATTCCTTAGGAAGGTCAACTCTTTCTAACTCCATCTCCAATCATAAAAAGGATTCTGAAAAACCAAGAAGCAAGCCTGGGAAAGACACACAGAGATTCATCTATATGCTGACTGGCAGGGGCACATCTGACACTGCAGTTATACTTCATTGGTAGAGACACACTGGTCCATTCAAATGTATCCCTCTGGTAGAAACACATTAGGTTCCTCTGGGAGAAAATGTTCAGGAAGAAAGATCTAGAACCCAGTTGGGACTGATGAGGTTGGAGAGCACTTGGCTAGGCTGAGAAGTGTTACTGTTTATTTGTTTATTTTCAGGAATCTGGTTCTTCTCTTTTTTAATTTAATTTTTGAGAATTTTATAGTGCTATATTTCAATAATTTTCTTTCTTTTTAAATTTATTCTTTTTACATCCCAATTGTACCCCTCCTGTATCACTTTTTTAAATCCTATTTTATTTGTACTTCTTATGCCTTTACCTCCCTTTAAACCCCCTCCCCTAACACTAGGTAGGAGAGAAAGAAGGTTATAAGGGACAGAGGATATAGACATCTCCATACTTAGTTCCTCCTGATTAGGGACGTCTGGTTCCTTCGGGCAATACCAATCTCAGTCATCAGGATATCCAACAATCCAGCTAATCAGCATCCTTCTTGCTCCTCTGGCCATCTCCTCAAAGCATTTTCTCTCCGTGTCTTCTCTGTCTCTGGACTCTGATATTTATACCCTCTCAGAGTACTCAAAGTTCAACTATCTCAGTTGGCAAAGACCACACCCTTCTCTTAGCCCACACAAGACACTTTTCAGCTCTGGACAAACTAAAAGCAGCCCCAGATCCCCACACTTGGTATTAAAACAAAAACATAATATAAATGTTTGTTTGTTTTAAGAAACCAAAACTTTTACTATATCTACCTTCCTCTTCTTTCATCCCACACTCCCAGCCCTGCCAGGCTGATCAAAATGCAGGCAACAGGGTCCATGTCAGAGATAGCCCTTGCTGCCCTTACTAGGGAACTCATATGAGTACTAAGCTATCTATCTGCTACATATATGTCCAGTCCATGCATGGTCCTTGGTTGGTCTTCAGTATCCATATGCCTCCCTAGGTGCAGGTTAGTTGACTATATTGGTCTTTTGTGGAATTATCTCCCCTGGTTCTTTCAATCCTTCCCCTCAGTTTTCAAAAGGCTTCCTGAACTCCCTCTAATGTTTGGCTGTGAGTCTCAGCATCTGTTTTGATCTGCTGCTGGGTGGAGCCTCTAAGCAGACAACTATGCTAGTCTTCCATCTACAAGCATATCAGACCATTGTTAATAGTGTCAGGGGTTGGCTCTCTCGCATGGGGTGGGTCTCAGATTGGGCCAGGCATTGGTTGGACATTTCCTCAATCTCTGCTCTATCTTTATCCCTGCACCTCTTGCAGACAAGGTACATTTTGGGTTGAAGTTTTTGTGGGTGGTTTGGTGTTCCCCTCCCTCCTCTAGAAGTCCTGTCTGGCTAGAAGATGACCTCTTTTGTCTCCATGACCTCTGCTACTAGGAGTCGTAGCTGGGGTCACCCTTATATCCTCCTAGAAGACTACTATCGTCTCCAGCTTGTCTCAGCAGTGCCCCCACACTCATTTTCTCTCTTCCAGCCCTCTAACCTCCTAACCACACTTTCCCCACATCTCATCCCCAACCTCATTTCCTGTCCCACTCCATCTCCTACCCTGTTCTCACTCTTCATCCACTTCTTCTGGATACTCTGTTTCCCTTTCTGACTGAGATTCAAGCATCTTCCCTTGAGCCCTGCTTATTACTTAGCTTCTTGGGGTCTGTACATTGTAGTATAGATATACCATAATATATGGCTAATGTCCGCATAAGTGAATTAATACCTGGGACCTGTGTGTGTGTTGTTATTCTTATGTCTATTTCAAAACCAGAAAGCTGAGGCATGAGCTGTCTCCTGTCAATATTGCCCACATGATGGGTATATCTGAGTGTTAAAGCTCACCAATCCCTTCCAAAGCACAAACCCCAAATTATAGTTCAAATTAAATGTTATTTGATTCATAAACTGCACTTTACTAAACAGTTTGGTGTTTGAAGGCTGAGAGAGATAGCTCTCATGACCAACTCTTTATTTCAGGGCTGTCTGTGTCTACATTGCTACTTCAAAAGTCCCCTCACTGAATTTTTGGGTGCACCAAAGTGTTTTGAAATGTAGTCTTCCAAGCTCTTCTGCCTGATTTCAAAGCTATCATTATCAATCATCTCTGAAGTAAGTATTCATCTTAATTAGCCCGAGTAACACTGCTGAGGGCTCTGGCTACCAGCACCACAATCTGCAGTCTGTGCTTTTAAGCACTGTGATTATGTTCCACAAATATTTATCTTGAAGGAATTGGGAAAGATCTCTGAAATCTTGATCATCTGCATTGCTTATCAAGGCGAGCCAGATGAAGTTCTGCTGATGTTGTCTTAGCTATCTTCTATGAGCTTTAGTATTCCAGGCTGACATGCTACATTTGCAATTTAAAATGTTTTATGTAAATAGAAGTATGGAAATGTGGTGTGCAGTCACAATATGAGAAAACCCATCTGGCTGGCACACCCTCTCCAAGGAGCATCAGCTGTTTTCTAGTTCACTTTAGATGCAACTCAGTTTTTCAGAGACTGAGTCAATCATCCTATCTTTCTCTTTTATAATTATTATTGTTACATGTATACATATACATAAGTATATAATAACCTGCTGAGTCTGTTTAGCATTGTCCATATGTTAAAGCTTTAGGGCTGACCACATGGTGTTGGATAACCAATTAGGGAACTCACCCCTGGAGAAGAGTCTGTAGTCATTAATTTCCACCAGCTCTTCATCTAAGGATGGGCCCTTCTGAGATTTCTCTTCTCTACATCGGCATGTCAACTGATATTGTCATTATGTGGGTCTTTTTAGGTGACAGTGACCATACTGTTGAGAATCCATGGATACAGCTCCCTTGTCATATATAGAAGACACAATGTTGCAGCAGATGTCCTGGTCCTCTGGTTCTTACCATCTTTCCACTCTCTCTTCTGAAATGCCAATTGGCTTTGAATATGCTTGAGAGAGATCAGTCAGTAAAATGACTAGACAAGCAAAAGTAGAAAGTGTCAAGCCTGATATCCTTTATGACCCAAGTTCCATACCTGAAGTCTATTGATAGAAGGAGGCAGACTCTGGTAATATATCCCTTGACACACACGCATGCCGGGGCAGGGGAGAGAAGGAGAGAGAGAGAGAGAATAGAGCAAGGGGGGGGGGCAGTGAGACAGAGACACAGACAGAGACAGACAGAGTCAGACATACAGACAGACAGAGAAAGAGAGGCAGAGTTTGATGCCTAGGCTCTCCCTACCTGTGCCTGTGAATGACATTCCAATCGCTTAACCCAAGTTCTGATTGGGTAGTGAGCAAGAAGCTGCGGTGTACACAGTGAACACAGATGACAGTAGTACACTGTATACTACATAAAGCTGGAAGACAGAATTCTGAACACGTTCACTATAAAGAAATGATACGGCCCTAGGAGAAAGATATTCTTAGGTGATGTGAAGATTACACAATCTATATGCACATCAAAATATCACTCTATGCTCCAAGTATAGACAGAGGGCATGTCTTTACACAGCAGTTATAAGTAAGTTTGATGAAAAAAAATGGAGCTCACACATGGGTCAGCTCAAAATCCTATGTAGCCACCACTTCTTATTCATAAACAGGCTGTGTCCCTTGCCTTTGAGAGATTAATCTCTGTCAGCTTCCTTCCTCCCTCCTTTGCAACTCACAGCTTTTGTTTCCATTGTGGCTTTTCCCTTCTCCCTGACTAGATTTCACTGCTTCCAGGGTAGCTCACCCAGTTTCTCTCACTCCCCCCTTCTCATCTCTCTCTCTCTTCCATTTTCAGGACTCTAGATATTGTTTGTAAGTGGGTGGCTTCCAAGTTCATGTTATAAAGCTACCGAGTGGCCTCTAGAGCAGTATGTTCAAGTGATATTACTCATGTGTTATATATTTAAAATTTAATTTTTCCATGTTTAATCCACCTCAAATTGAATGCCTCTTGGTAATTCGCACTTATAGGTCTGACGGCAGATCTCTCTGCAAGTCTTCTTCCACAGTCCACCCTTGCCTTACTCAACACTTACTTCACTTCCAAGTAGAGTTCGAAAACAGCAAGGAATATTTTTCGTTACTCACTTTTGCCCTCTTGAAATGTGCTCCCCATACGGAAGTCATAGTGGACTTTGTAAAAACTGGATCATGCCTCTAATGGCTTCAGCGCTTGCTTGCAGATGCCTCCGAGAGAGCTTAGAACACAGTTTCAAGGGAAACATGACATAAGGGCACCCATGCTTTGTCCCCCATTTATCACCAGGATGGTAGCACACCGCTTTCTGCCCCTGACTCTGCCCCCTTTCACATAGGCTTATCATTGACCTCCTTGTTTCTTAGAATGTGCCAAGTTGCCCAAGTACTGGATATTCACATGTGACTTCCTCCTCTCTGGCAAAGAAATGGCCTCTTTTCTCCGCTTGCAGGGCCTATAGTCTCTTGTGTGCACACACAGCTTCGGCTTCCTCGCAGATTTCTTAATTTGGAGAATATAAATCCCAAGGCAAAACAGTGCTGCGTTCTCTTTCAGCAGGCATTTAACTTGAATGATTTTGAACTCCTTTGCAGTGGTGAAAATTATATGATGTCCTAGTCTTCAGTCACGGCTGGCCCTGCTTTCAGTCTATCGTGTGTGTGTGTGTGTGTGTGTGTGTGTGTGTGTGTGTGTGTGTGTGGTGTCACAGCCAGTGAGGAATGTGGGCTCAGCTTCTGTTGTTCCCTCCTGGGACTTTCTTCTTTCCTTTCCAGCTGCTGTGAGAAACCCAGCTATGTGTTCTCTGGTGCCCACAGGCGGGATGAGTTTGGGTTTCCCTCAAGGGCATGGCCTTCACTGTGGAGACTCCCTGATCCCACAAGAGGGAGGCTGCAGGAATGGGAGTCCTACAAGCACTGTGCTCCTGCGCCAGCAAGCTCGCTATGAACCACCTTCATCTCATGTTCTTGAAAATGTATAGGAGCGGTGTGTGTGTGTGTGTGTGTGTGTGTGTGTGTGTGTGTGTGTGTGTGAGTGTGTGTAAATGTTTTCTGTCTAATACTTTTAATTGTTTTCTCTAGGAAATTTGGTCTTATATGAGATGTGTCACCATTACAAGAAAGGATTTTTACTTAATCAAAATGATTATTGACTAGATGTTGTGCATAACATATTCCCACAATGTATAATAGAGATATTCTATGATTTTACAGAATACCTATTAGCTATTTTATCTATCTATCTCTCTATCTATCTACCTATCAGCTACCTATTATCTACCTATATATCTATCATCTACCTGTTACATACCTATATATCTACCTATTATCTATCTATCTATCTATCTATCTATCTATCTATCTATCTATCTATCTATGTCTACCTATCTATCATCTCTCTATTCGTCTATCAACTAGTAGTCATTCCATCTCTCTATTCTTCTGTGGAAGAGTGTCAGTTAAATAATGACAAACCGGAGGGGAAAAGCCTACAAAGCCTCAACAAAGAGCTACAGGCAATTAAGGAATGCTAATAGAAGGAGAACTGATCTTCTTTAGGGAAAAGCACATCAATTGGTTATCAAGTATCAAATGGTCAGCCAAAAAAACATACATACATAACCATAAACAGACTGAACAGCTTATATTCAGGAATACACACACACACACACACACACACACACACACACACACACACACACA
>OU015751.1:78622146-78638420 GCA_907169655.1 Acomys percivali | reverse complement strand
GTGTGTGTGTGTGTGTGTGTGTGTGTGTGTGTGTGTGTGTGTGTGTCTGTGTCTGTGTGCTTTAAGAAAGATTTGATTAAGCCAATTGGCCTGCCCAGTGCCTTGCTGATACTTGTTCAATAAGACAACTAATGTTTACCTTGACATTATACCCCAAACCCCACACTCACAGATGGACTAGATAAGCAATCTTCAAGTTGCCCACACTGGCCTGCTGCTGTGTAGTGCTCTGGAAAAGTAAAAGGCCCACATCCAACAGTGTGCTCTAACTTCAGAGACCCATTGGTCTCGCCAGCCAGCAGAAAGTGGAGTAAGCCTTTGCTGAGGTCCTTTCCGCCAGCATCAATAAAGAGGGTTACTGAGTCCACGCATCAGCAGGCTGCACCACCCAGTATCTCCTGCTCTTTGCTGAGATCAGTAAGTGTATCTGGTCCTTAGCATAGAAGATGACTGAGCTGATGTTTTGACTCCTAAAGTACCAGGAGAAGTGCTGCTGCAAAAAGCTCCAGTGCTTGAGAACCTGCCAACAAAGTAGAGGGTGTCAGTGGAAAATGAGAATGCACATTGGTATTTTAATCTGTCTAGACTTAATGGCCAGCATCTATATGCCATGGCTCTTAAGGGGGCAAAAGTCAAGAATAAGATACCAGATTTGGCTTGGGGATAGACACATGGAGAGTCTCAGGGTGTGGATGATCTTCCCAGTTTCAGCATTATAACACTGTAAGGACAGAACAGCCTCACCCCCCAGAGCCCATCTTCATGAGCCAGTTATCTGCCAATGGTCTCATCCAGGATGGATCAGCCCTGTCCCTGAGAGCCAACGGCCTCATCCCCTCACACTGCCTTGCTGGGGTGAGGATGTCAGCACAGGAATCTGGAGAGGCATAAACACTTAGTCTGTTCACATGGGCACAAGTGAAAAGTTAACTATGAAAGACGTTTGATAAATCTTGTATGTGATTAAGCAATTTCATGAATTATAGCTTACTGGCTTTATCCAGCCATCATTTAACCCTGCATTTTAATGTTTGGATAAGCCCATTTTTTTAATTAAACATTTTTAAATTTTTTACATACATTTATATTGTAACACATATATACAATTAATTACCTATAGCAAGAAGAATGATGACACAATCAGGAATTATATAAATGTTACATTCTTAGTGTTTTGGCTATTTCTATTTGACAGCCTTAAAGAAAACATCTCTCCTGTCTTGATGCATCTAAAATTCTGAAGGTAAATCAGTATTTATCACGTCTCATCATTATGAACTTAAAACACCTATCTAGACCTAAAAACATCTTAACCCCTAAAGAACTAAGCTTAATTGTAAAACTATCTGATCTTCAACCCCATCAGAGACTTGAGAAGGAGTAAACTTGATTACCTGAGTATACTGGGAGTACAGGTTAGTAGCTTTCCAAATGAGAAGATGACAGAGACAGTTTGCTACCTGAATAGTCACCCAAAACTCTCTATAACATTGGAGCATTACCTTCAGCCTTCTGGCCCAATATATCTAACAAATACATTTGTGAGGCATGAACTATTGAGGACCTGCTTACTCTGTCTAGGCAGAGTTTGGCTGTCGACTCTGTCTGCATCCAAGCTTTCCCCTTTTTTAGGCAGAATTCTGTCTGTGGTAGAAATTAGAACATTTTTCCCAGTGGCTTGTTTGCCACATTTGATGCCATCTCCGTAAGGAGGTTCTTTGATGCTCATCATCCTCTTTGAGGTAGGCTGGGTGTTGCCAGGAGTTAACCTGTCTCATTGTCAGTGAATCTTTAAAGTAGAAAAATCATTTTTAAATGCCATATTCTGTATGGCTCTGGGTTTTTGAGAAGACTTTGTCTATTTTACCTTACCTTTCTATACAATCATATGCATCTATTGCTCCCAAGATGTATATTCTTGTGATAAAAATAGACTAGTAATTGATATGACCATGATTTGATCAATTAACTTGTATAAACTTGTATAAACAGCCTATAATAGCACTTTCAAAATATTGGAAGTAAACATTGTATTATAAATGAGTTATATGGGCACAATACCTCATATTAGAGTAGAAATATATCTAATGTGTGTAAAGAATAATCTTACATTTGAATTCTATACTACACTACACTACTAAATTTAAACTTATTTTTCATTTATATACATAATTCTATACCAGTGAATTAAAAATAACCCTGTGAATGACAATTGAGGCACTAAGTTGAGGAGTAGATTCACAAATCTACTTTTTTGTTCTAACTTCCTTATATATTTTACATGCCTCTTCTTTCTTTTCAGCCCCCATCTCCAAACCTAAGAATGGGAGATAAAGGAAAAGAGAGACATCCCTGAGTCCAACCTTGTTTTCTCTCTAAAGGTATTATTCCCAAATCAGTCAGAAGAAACCTTAAGAGAACAAAGCCCCATTTCCTTTAAGGGGGGATGGATAAATTGCTTTCTTGGGCTATAGAGGGTTATTTTCAATGGGAGCTAGTTAAAAGTTATAATTGGTCCTATTTAGACAAGCTCATTCTTAATGCATGGGCACAACACAGACATTTTTAAGTATAGCAGCAGTGAGCAAGTTCAGAGATGTCAGGAGGGACTACTAAGCATCCCTGCAGAGGCTTCACCCTGCTTGTGTCACTTTGGATAATAAAGCTGTTTCAAAGTGAACACAATCTTATGATGTTACATAATGCGGGCTGGAGAGATGGCTCAGCAGGGAAGAGCATTGGCTGTTCTTCCAGAGGACCCAGGGTTGATTCCAAACACCCACATAGAGGCTCATAACCATCTCTGACTCCAGTTTCAGTGGTTCCAATGCCCCTTCTGACCTCTTACAACACCCAACATACATGTGGTATGTGGTGCAAAGATAGATAAGTAGACAAAGCACCTATACATGTAAACAAAAAGAAAGTGTTAAACAATTAAAAGAATAATTAAATAATAAAACACATGTACTGAGATGTTTACCACAAATTTATCTGCTGGTTTAAACATGTTTATCAAACTACAAAACAATTGACAGAAATATGTGTCCTTTAATATTATATCGATACATGATTATACTACATACATGCACACTATCTATAGATTTCATACACACATGTGAATAGTAGGTCATGCAGTGAAAATGCTGATGAACTTATGTAGTATGGTATGACCCACCCCCCAGCAGGGTAATTATATTTTAATCCAGCTAAGTGTTTTCTTGGTTATTTTCATTTCAGAGAACTAATTGGAAAGAAACCAACCGACCAACTCATTATCTTCAGAGATGTTAATTTCAAGACCTAACAATCTTATGGTAACATTTAAAAATAAAATTCTAATTAGCCTTTAATAATGAAACTGTTAATGTGAGTGAGTCTGAATCTGTCCAATGGGCAGTTTAGAGACAATTCCAGGTCAAGGAAGGAAGACTCACGAGGTTCTGTTGAAATTATTGATGGACAGCTGAGGGGTTTGTGTTCACCATTTCCACGAACACTTACAGCCAGTGTGTGATTCTAGAAGGACACTTTTAACTAGAAGTGTGTGTGTGTGTGTGTGTGTGTGTGTGTGTGTGTGTATGTGACAGGTCACATGAAATTATTACCTTACTACCTTCTATAAAAGTTTTAGAGCTACAAAGATGTTTTCCTTAAAATGTATATTTATTATTTTATTAGTGTTCTATCTGCATGCATGTCTGTGCACCATACGTGGTCCTATTGCCCAGAGAGATCAGAAGAGGTCATTTGATCCCAAGGAATTGCAAATACAGATAGTTGTGAGTTGTCACTTGAGTGCAGGGAATGAACCTCGGTCCTCTGGAATAGCACCCTATACTCCAAATCATCAGAGTCATCTTCCTTGTCCCAGTTACAAAGATTTGCAAAGATTTACCAAAAATGAAATTTGGTAAAAGCATCTTAAAAACGTTATTTGCCTCAGCACATGGATGGATGCACCAGAGGAGAGTGAACGTGTTGAAGGTAACAGTTTTCTCTAACGTACTTACAATGTGTCTTAAAGTTTTGCGTGTCGAACAAATAAAAAAGGAAGTGCATGAACACACTGCATTCAAGGCACTAGTGTTTGCTTAATCTGCAAAGTGGTTCTGGAAAGAATAATCGCTAGAGAAGTCAGAACCCTGGAATAGATGGGGCTGCATGTTCAGGAAGAGCTTTGTGACAGGCTCGCAGCGGCTTTGACCTTCATGATAAGGAGGCTCCTGGTGTTTCTGGAACCCAACCAGATTCACATGGAAGTACTTGCTGCTAACACTCAGGAGAGACAGAGCAGTAGTGGTTGTCATATGGTGACTCAGAGGATCAAATGCAGGAGCAGAAAGTTGTGTTTCAGGACTATGTTCCTAAAATAGTGTGACTCTTAGACTGCAAAATGCTTATCCACTGTGGGAAAGGACAGTCAGGAAAGCAATTAAGCACGCGGGAGCTTGGTTTCTCCTCTTGTTCTTCTACTAGGTCAGCTGGGGATCCAGAACTCTGACTGGAGGATGGTCTCATTTTGGAGGCTGACATAGAGATCCTCACTGTACCCTAGTTAGCTATTGGGGTGCTTGTGATGCAGTCTGGATGCCTCTCATGTCCTCTGTCAGGATGGCAATGCACCTGGGACCCACAGGTAATGAAAGCATGGCTCCTAACACAGTTCCTGGGGTGTAGGTCTGCTGCGTGAATGCTTTCTGCATAGTTCTGTGTGTTCCCCTCGACTTCTTTTTGTTTGAGTAATGCCATTGCTACGGAGGCTTAGCCTGCCAGAGTTAGTTCTCTTCTGCTCAAGCATTCTTTCAGCTGACCTCCAAATTCTCAAGGAGTGAGAAAAATACAGTTTTCCAAACTTCTTTAGGGAATATTGGTTTGGGGGTCACTTAATATGGGAAAATAGCACTGTGCCCACGAGTGACATGTCCCAAGTGATTATGAAGAAATGAAAAGAAAACTGATTTTTCTTTTGGTTCAATTAGTAGTTCACAAAAACCATCTGCTCCCGATGCTTACCATATAACTTTACAGCTCAATTCTATTTCAAAGAGAAAGATACAGCCTCGTGCAATGAGTAACTGAATCACATCATATTCTAGGTCTACCTTGTGAGTATGTGTTTGTTAGTGAAGTCTGTAGATCACCCTGAAAAATGCCCTGGGCATTTCAGCTTTCTATAAGTGATGCAGTGTTGTCAAAGGAAACACTTGTTGAGGTTGCTTTTGTGCCACAGGCTACAGCTAAAACAGCAATACTTTCTATAGAGAAAGCTGCTAATTACCTCCAATCTGTGCTATTTAAGCTGAAAGGTTGAAACCCCTTATTCTTTTCCTCAGTAACTGCCATTCATAACTGATACCTGTATTTTAATGATACGTGGGCATGTGCCTGCCTGTGGATGTGGGCATGTATACAGAGTCAGCCTATGTATCTACAGCAAACCTCCACACAGAAGTGTTTAGCCATGACACCTGTATCCTGTAGCACAGTGAGAAGGTTGCATTGAAATTTACAACAAAATGTAAGGGGTCGAAAGGTTGTGA
This sequence comes from Acomys percivali, assembly GCA_907169655.1. Lineage (NCBI taxonomy): Eukaryota > Metazoa > Chordata > Mammalia > Rodentia > Muridae > Acomys > Acomys percivali. The sequence continues at coordinate 78,632,877 of OU015751.1, read as the reverse complement.
ACTCAGTCCACTTCCTGCTGGGGACAATACTGATGCATGAGTGGCTGTTCCAGGCTGTGACCCTGCTGTCTCTGTCTCTCCCAGACCTTTTTAGTTTTACCATGGTAAATGGAATCCTAGTTGCTTCTCTCCAGGCTGATGCTGGGAGGAGGAACTGGGAAAGGTTGCTTAGTCATGAAGGAGAGGCTTCTGTGGGCTATGAGCATCCTTCCTCCAGGATATGTGACATCTGAGCTGCAAGCATTCTAGTTCCATTCCAAGCCCTTCCTTGTCATGTGCCAGGGACTTGCTTTATAGCTCAGGCTAATCTTGAATTCTCTATTCAGTACCCGATTGTATTCCATGTCATAATCACCAGCCTTAACCTCCCCAGAGCTAGGACTACAGGCGTGTAAGGTGATGTTTAACTTAAAAATACTTGAAACATGGACTCACCTACCAGGAAAAGTTGCTGACAGATTAAATTACTTCCCACTTAACTCAAATTATACTAATGTGTTGCTAGGCTTTTGTGAGGCTAATGTGAACCCACACTTACACTCCTCCCAACACAGCAGCATGAAGTGAAAAGTTAATATTGACAATGGTGCGAATGGCTGCTAGTATTCTTCTTTTTGTTCATTTTGGATATAGACTATTTTAATTAAAAAAACTCAATCAATTAATTTATTTATTCACTTTACATTTGGACTGCAGCACCCTCCCTCCTCTCCTCCCAGTCCAACCCCCCACCCTCTTCTTCAACTCCTCACCTCCATCTTCTCAGAAAAGGGAAGCACCCCCACCATACCAAACCACCAAGCATATCCAACTTCCACTGAGGCCAGAGAAGACATCCCAGCTAGGGGAAACGAATGCAAAAGCAGGCAACTGCGTTCATGTCAGAGACAGCTCCCTCTCCAATAGCTAGGAAAACACATGGAGACCAAGCTGCCCATCAGCTGCATATGTGTAGGGGGCCTAGGTGTAGACCACACATGCGTTTTGGCTGGTGGTTCAGTCTCTGTGAGTCCCTATGGGCCTAGGTTAGTTGACTCTGTTGGTCTTCTTGTGGAGTTCTTATCCCTCCCTGCCAGGTCTCTAGCCTTCCTCCAACTCAGGGAATCTTGCTGGTGTTATTCTTAAGGTTAACTTAATTCCACTGAGTAACCTTTGCTCTTATGTCAATGCTTTCTTAGGTAGGGCCTGAGATTGTATAGTATCAAGAGCCTACACAGATATTTCCCTATTCATGAACGTCTGCAAACTAGCCGACTGTAAGAGCCCAGAATACTGCATGTATTGTCCTTGGCACAGTAGTTTGAGTAGACCACCGTGGGTCCAAATCTGCCCTTCATGGTGTTCTTCTTGTAGGTTTTGAGGACCCTCTGGATCCTTCTATTTCCCCATTCTCCCATATTTCTCTCACCTAGAGTTCCAATAGGAGGTCCCTGCATCTATCCCAATCTCCTGGTAAGTGAAGACTTTCATGGGACATCTCTTTTGGGTTAAGTGAGTATATACCATGTGAGACTTTCTGAGTCTGAGTTAACTCACTCAGTATGATCATGTCTAGTTCTATCCATTTGCCTGCAAACTACAGGATTTCCTTGTTTTTAATAGCTGAGTAGTATTCCATTGTGTAAATGTACCACAGTTTCTTTATCCATTCTTCAACTGAGGGACATTTAGGTTGTTTCCAGATTCTAGCTATTACGAATAAGGCTGCTATGAACATGGTTGAGCATATGTCCTTGTTGTATGTTGGAGCATCTTCTGGGTATATTCCAAGGAGTGGAATAGCTGGGTCTTGAGGTAGCCCTATTTCCCATTTTCTGAGAAAATGCCAGATAGATTTCCAAAGTGGTTGTACAAGTTTGCACTCCCATCAGCAATGAAAGAGTGTTGCGGGGTTGACTCTGACATGAACTCTGGTGCCCCATATTTGACCACTTCCCCTTGGTGGGGAGCCCTGGTGGCTATTAGAGAAAAGATAAGCAGGCTGCCAGGATGAGACTTGATAGGCTGTGACCATATGGTGGAGGAGGAAGTCCGCTTCTGTCACAGACCTAGGGAAGGGGAATAGAATGAAAGAGGGAAGGAGGGAGGAATGGGAGTATACAAGTGGGGGGATAACAATTGAGATGTAATCTGAATAAATTAATTAAATAAAAAAGAACACAGTAAAAACCACAATGGTTTTATTTCTCTGATGATCCATTCTGAATAATTTTACCCGGCTTTCCTTTCTTATGCAAAGCTACCTGTTCTAGCAACAGAGAGAATTTTTAGTTAGCAAGGGCATGTTTAAACCGATGTGTAGAAGAAATTGACTTTTTACTATGGAAATTGGAAGCTGTACCTGAACACATGGCTTGGCAAAGCCTTTTATATCTCTGTTATTATTTTTTATAACCTGTGCACTCCTGTATTTGAGTATAAACATCATTGCTAAAAACACATTTAAGGAGCAAGAAGAGTGCTTTTATAACTTCAACAATTTACTCTGATGGTAACTTCACCAGCTGTGAAAATAAGAATACATTTATTTCCAAGAGAGGACCAAGTGACTCACAGGTGCTTAGGATTGGAAACGACATATCGCTTTATCCTGGAACAGAGAGGGTGACTGTGAACTGAGGGGAAACAGGTAAATAAATACTGTGAGCCCTTTTTCCAGGACTCATCCACATAAGCACACAGGACTCTGCTCCAGGGTCTGGATCGACATGTACTACTGTGTTGAAGTTGAGCCTCCAGGTAGAACCTATTTACTATACTTGGTTTCCAGTCAGTCTTTCTGTTTACAGAACACTGTACTGAAAGCACTTGATCATTAACCAGCTCTTTCCAAGTGAAAGGGATATCTACAGTCAATCCCACTGCTTTCCTCTTCTGCACTCAGCGTGCTGGCTGTTCTGGTGTTTTGGGGGAAAAATCATGTGAGCAAATGTAGAAGACAAAGAAAGAAGTTGAACAAAAAAAGAGAGGTGTGGGGGCTGTGTGGAGAAAGACGGACAGAAAGAGAACAGAATGGAAGAAAAGAAAGCAGGCCCTTAGGCGCTTTTGTTTCCTTTACATTTGTTTTTCAGGAATGCCTACCACATTTTACGATATGGAGACAGATATTTTTAGTGGAAATGCACTTAGTCATACAAGGTGGTTGGGAACCACAAGCTCTCTTTCCTGTAGTAAATATGGGAAGGGGCCATATACAGTTAATGATTCAAATGGAACTGTGACGGGGCTTATTATTTTTGAAATCGATTTGAAAACCTGCCCTGGTATCAGATTTTACTACCAATCTCACATATGAGGATGATTGTAAAGCTTTTCACAAATGTTTGGAAAGCTTTCATCAAACTTGGTCCAAACTCAGTTAAGCATTTAATCAATGCAGTTTTATTCTCATAATTGTAATATAAACCTAGTGAGTCTCAATTATTTATGGCTTGAAATGTACATTAAATAATTCCAGTTCAAGTAAGGTTTGCTTTTGAGCAGGATTAAAAACACCAAGCCCAAAATAGAAATATGTACACATTTCTGAAATATTTAGTAAATTTCTTCCATATTATGTTTCTCTCCATGCCAAGAAAACACATTGTATGAAATAATTCTTCCAACTTCAGGCAAAATTGCATGGAGTAATTTGCAAGCGTTCTCTTTCCCCAATGCAGGCCACATTTGCAAGAATTGAGAGTGACATCAGTTCTCAGTGTCTTCAGCAGCACTTTTCAATCTGAGCTATGAGTTAGTGGTTGCAGCCATGGTAGGTAGACGTCAGCAGGCTGCCTGACTCTGGCTTCTCTATTTTTAATGGAGGCCACCACGCGCTACCTTCTCCAAGTTTGATAGACACCACTGCACTCTAGATTCTCCGTGTTTGATCCCCTCTGTATTAGTTATCTCTCTGTTGTGATTAAAAAAAAAAAAAATAAGACCTACGGAACAAAGAGTGTATTTGTCTTACAGGTCTAGAGGGATGAGAGTCTGTCAGAGTGCGGAATCGTGTCAGCAAGCAGCAGACGCAGACGCGATGGGAGTAGCAGAAGCAGAGGGCTCACACCTTGAACCTCAAGCAGGAAGCAGAGAGTGAACAGGGTTCACATGAGCCTTTTGAAATCTTTTGTTTTTCCACATCTTTTTACATACTTTTAATCTACATATATGAATTACATATGTATTAAATGTACATTTTTATGTTAAATATATAATATGTGTTATATATAACACACACATATAAAATATATGGCGCCTTTTGAAATCTTAAAGCCAGCCCTTAGTAATACACCTCTTCCAGCAAAGCGCGAATCTCTAAAGCTCCCCGAACAGCGCCACCAACTGGAGGCTGAGTGCTCAAACACCTGAGCCTACCAGGGCTGGTTTCATTGAAACGGCTACACCATTTTGTTTTAAGTGGTCCTATTATCGACAGGTGTTCTCACTTAGTATAGATCCGTGAATGGTTTCCAGTAGCCCACCTGTGTGCTGTGTGCTCACCAAACTGTTTAGGTTTTCAGCAAATATCATGATGCTCTTAAACTGCCAGGGAATTTCCACCCATGCAATGGTTTTATAGGGTTTTCTCCGTTTCTGTGAAGTGTTTTTTTCTGTAACTCATTATAAATGTTTTCAAGACAGAGTCTTAGAGAGATTTTGTGTTGTTAAATAAAACGTACATTCATAAACTATAAACAGACATTCATTTTATCCGTTGCGAACGTAAGTCCTAGGCCTTACATCATCTGCTGCTCTGTCATTTTAAACATGGTCTCTGGTTCATTGGTTCTTATCCAGTTATTTTCAACACTGTTTCATATTAGGAGGTAATAAGAGGAGTAATTTGGAGAGCACACAGTATTTAGGCATGATTTCTTTAATTTAGAAACAATAAATTCATTTTACAATAATGGTCTCAAAATTATTCTAAGAAAAAGCTAGGTGAGATTAAAATTGTGAGTCAATCAAATTGCGTTTAATCACTTGCAATTTAAGATAATTTTAGGAAAGCTTAAAATGATTTTGCTGTTAGAGTGTTTTGTTCTCTATACTCAATGATGCTTATTTCTTCTATGGTGATAATTTTCACTATGTAAGGATTAATACTGTAAGTCAGCAACACTTCACACACACATACATACATGCACATGAACACACACACACACACACACACACACACACACACACCATTTCTACACATACATGTGTAACACACACTGTGTAGCAAAGCTCCCCATGGGAGCATAAGTAACATAGTTTAGAACACACAACACTGTTAGCTATTCCTTTTGCTCTGGAATTCTCTGTGGTGCCCAGCCCTCATGGCTACATCTAGAAAACTTCTCTCATACCTTAGGCTCAGGAGTCATTTTGGAAGAGGACACAGAAAGATCATATGAGGCAGCAGGAAGTGGAGTTTTCTGTGAGACTGTGCCTCCTAGAAACGTTAGAAGATGAAGTCTCACCAATATGACTGCCCAAATGTGAGTTGAATAAAACAAAACAAAACAAAAGAGCAGTAGGCATGCTAGAGTAGACTGGGGAAGGCCACAGGGCCTCAACCCAACACAAAGAACTACAGAAAACTAAGGAATGCAGGAGAAATTCTCTTCCCCAGGGAAGCGCACACCAATTGGTTATTGAATACTGTAGAGTCAGCCCAGAAAACATGCATACATGTTACATTATACACACTGAACAAGTTATAGTTATAAAATTTCAGAATATATGTTATATATGAGACAACAATTAACTAAAACAATAGGCCACAGATTTGAGAATTTGATAATGAGGCAGAGGGGCATTTGGGAGGATTTGGAGAGGGAGAAGGGGGGATGAGATCACATTATATTAAAAATAAAAGAGAAGATTTTAAAAATCATATAAATTCCATTTGGAAGACAATGATAGCATCTCTTGATTTGGGGAAATGACAGTGAGTTTGATAGTGTGTCTCCAGTCACTTTTTTATACCAAAGTGAATCTCACTACAAGGTTTATCTTCCTAGTGAAATTATGGACTCCCAAGACATGTGGTACTTGTAGAGCCTTTCACCATAGGTTACTTTCTGAAGCAAGCTAGCAAACAGGCAGGTCAGTGAAATATGGATCCAGTTGATCCTACCAGCTTGGGAAAATGACTGGACAGGTGCGGAATTAGACTGGATGATGTAGCAGATGGAGTTGTTGCTTGGGTCTGGAGTGCCCCTCAGATTCTTATATGAAATACTTGATGTCCAGGTTGGCACAGTTCATAAGTGGAGGAGCCCTCATGAGGGAGTGCTTAGTAGGGAGGGTAATTGACTATTGAGTTTGTGGCCTTAAGGGGTACAAGTACAACCCCATGCTATTCTTCTTTCTCTCTTTCTCACAGATCATGAAAAACATGGCTGCCACACATTCTCCACTATTCCCTTCCCTCACCCCAACTGAAGCCTAAAGACAATGATCCACATATTTACAGACTAGAATATTTGAAACTGTAAGCCCAAATAAACCGCTTCACTTTGTGAGCCTTTTTGGTATCTTAGGTATTTGTCATAGTAACAGGAAATCGATATAAGGACCATCTGCTTCCCTTGTAACTATGGGTACCACCTAACTCTTCAACGAAAGGACCAGACACAGAAGTCTGCATATCCTTACACAACAGAGGCTCTCACGCACACAGCTTTCACTATATGCTTCACTCTGTTCCACAGTACCACAATTCAAGTTAGGCCTGTGCTTCATGTATGATTCACAGTCCAGGGTATGTTACCGAAACTGAAATTAACTTTACATTAATTGAAAATCCCTTCCAGCCATGACTTGGAATTCCTAGCTTAATCTTGTTCAAGTATTTTTTTAAACAGTGCTTTAAATGTTTTGTTGATTTTATTGAGGAGAATTGAAATCCCTATCAGCTGTGTTTGCTTCATCATTCCTCTTCCTTTAATCATGATGCTGGTTGGAGGATCCAGAAAGGCAATCCTGTGTTTCCCATGTAACATTCAGTCATGTTAAAGCTATATTTCATGGATAATTTTCTTACTAATAAAACTCAAATACTTGTCCTCCCATAAGTGAGCACCATTTTCATAGTTGCCTCTGATAGATTATTTATCATGAAGTAATTTAGGTCTAAGAAGAAAGCAGATTAATGTTGAAATTTATAGTTGCAAGTTAAATCAACTACCTTTATCTCTGCTTTCTCATTTCTCTAAAATGAAAACACCTACAACAAGCTTCATGCCCAGACAGTTGCATATATTCAAATTTCTTTGTCCTAAGTGTTTCTCCCCTCCCAATTGTGTTGTCCAGGAACTCCTTTGACATATTTGCCCTAAGCAAAGGCAGCTTACATGAACATTTTTCATTGAGAATTCTGTAACACAAACACCATTCTTGCACCGTCATTAAAGCTAAACATGACATTTCCTTTGCATGATTATTTGGATCTGATTAAACCAATTTAACAAAACTAAGGCAGAAGAATGACAGCAGCCACACATAGGAGGTGCAGAGAACATCTGTCCAGCTTAAAACGCTGCTGGGGGAGGCATTCTGTCCTAGTAGGTTGTGGATAGAGTGAAGGGAAGATCCTGAAACTCAAGTTGGAAACTGTGTCAATCAATCACCTTCTTCCCTTCATACCTCTGCCTCTAATTTTGCAAGAAAAATGAGATTATAATGAATAATATTTGGGTATTTTTGTGTGTATGCATATGGATACAGCACACATTTGTGCAAAGGGAGGACAGAGGCTAACCTCAGATGTCATTCCTTATGAGCTGTCTATATTGACTTTCGAGACAAGGTCTTTCACTGATTCACATTGTGGGCTGGCCAGCCAACAAAACCCCAACCCCCAATGACTGTGCTAACTCTGCAACTGTGTCAGCTAAATTATATTAGAAATAACCTCAAAGCATCCGTAATGCACCCATATCACATTAAGGGAAAAAAATTAAACAACTTCCCCTTGGATTAGTTTTATGAAATGCAAGCCCAGATTTGAATTTTCTTTCTCTCTCTCTCTGTATCTTTCACTATCTCCTTTCTGTTGTATGAATCTGAATCTGTTCCTCCCTGAATGCTGTCTTCTCTATTTGTTCTCTCTCTCTTTCTCTCTCTCTCTCTCTCTCTCTCTCTCTCTCTCTCTCTCTCTCTCTGTGTGTGTGTGTGTGTGTGTGTGTGTGTGTGTGTGCTGCTAACAATACCTTTACTCTGTGTTTATTGAACAGCACAAGGGAAGGAATTGAATACAGAAAAAATTTTAAATGTTTTACAGAGAATTGAAACTTATTTTCTCCAACTGACTCCAAACCGACCCAGGTAACAAACAGTGCTGCAAACATATTTATCAATCTTTATCCCTGCCAATTCTGAGATTTATGTTGGGTATTTGTTTTATAAGCTGCATTTCAAACTGTTTGTTGCTTTAAACAAATGAGTCCTGCATCATGCTTACATGAATATATGCATCACTCTTGAATCAGGGGCATGGCATAGTGCATAACTTACAGTTATGGCTATGTATTTGCTTAGGTTGTAAATATTGATTTCAGGGGAAGTACAAGGCAAGTAAAGTTGGGTGTTACATCTTTCTCTTAAAGGCATGTTAAATAAGCAGGCCAAGGTCACAGTAGGGTAGCAGTCTTAAGTGTTAACTGACTTCAAGGTACATTTTTAACTTGGTTGTGAGGTCCAGCAAAAAAGGTCTGCTCCTTTTGAATGTAAGAGTTATTTTCATAACAATACATTGCCATACTTAATCCTCCTCTTAATTTAAAAAAATTAATAATTTCAGGGCTGGAAAGATGACTCAAGGCTTAGAAGCTGAACAGTTAAAGCCAACTTCTGGAAACATGTTAAAGGAGATCTTTATCTTGATGAGTGCATTATTTTGTGTTTGACTTTAAAATTTATATTATGGACATATGTTAGTATTATTAGGAAGAAAGCAATAAGAGGGAGTGATTTTACAGTAGACAGTTTGTGTGGTGGCTTGAGAGCGGTAATAGGCTGCACTGGTCATCAGGCCACTCATCTGAAGACATTGTAACTACAGCACTTCACAAGATGATTGTTGAGTGTCAAGCTAGACAGGAACCATAATGATGAGGTGGACAGACAGCTATTTTTCACATAGCACATGTTTATGTGATTTGGGATATGGCTGCATTACTTCGCACAATTTAAAACAGTGCCTGGTATTGTTTCTCCTACATTGTGACATGGTACCTCGTCAGGTCACCCTGTCTCAGAGGTCATTCTCATCAGCTCTGTTACAGGAGGAGTTTTCAGTGTGAGTGGGTCGGAACCTTTCCAGAGTTTCTTCCCATGTCCCTCTTTGGTAAAGCCAATGGCTTGAGATGCCTCGTCCCCAGCTGATATATTTTTTCTAACTGCCAGCCTTCCTTTATACCATTCCCAAGGTTCTATACTCCTCCTGCCTTGTGACACAGCAGTTGCTTAACTGTCCTCTTGGCCATCAATACACTCATGTGGCTCTCATGAAGGACAGATGAGCTAAATCAAAACTCCATCACAGAGCCCACCGTCCAGAGACCTGCCAGTGAGGACTTCCCTTCTTACAATCTAGGTTATATTTGAGAAACAGCTGTGATGATGACAGCAGGAGAATGGAGAGGTGAGGGTGATGTCAGTTTTCCTACAGCTTCAGCTAGCAGTTTCATTAAAACTCTGATGTGTATTGCAGCTTTTCCAGGGTTTGGTATGGTCATGGCCCACTTTTATTGTAAAGCTGTTTATATTTACGATGGTGATTCAAAAGCAGAATTTATATCTACTAATGCTTTTACTTTGAACTGCAATTTGAGCCATGCCTACACATTGTCCTATGCAGAGGAACAAAACACATCAGGGATTCTTGCCCCATTTCTTCACAGACCTAATATCTCGAGTTTAACCCCTCATCTGGAGCCATGGAGTTAATAACGTATCAGTTAGCACGGGGAGCTCAGCCTGTGGGTATCAAGCAACCAAAGTGCTAACATTTAAAAAAAGAATGGTCAAAGTGGAAGGGAAATCAGTTAGTAGGTGCCAGTGCTGCACACGAGGGATGAAACAACAGAAATTAGAGTTGATAGCAACAGCAAGGGACTTGTGGCCCGAGACAGTTACATGGTGAGAACTCTGGGAAATAGGACTGTTCCTGAACTTTGCTCTGTAATAGAGCAAAACCTCCAAGCCCCAGGACACTTTCCAGATAAATCAGAGGTCAACCTGGCCCTCTCTTTTAATGACTCAAGGCATGAAATAACTGCAGAATGAGGTCATAGTCAACATTCCACAGATTGTCATCTGCAGATTAGAGTGGGAGGGACTTGTATTTAAGATGCCTGCGGAGTGGTCCCAGTGAACGCACACTCTGTCGCTCATTGCCTTGAGAAGTCTACCAGAGAAACTGCTTGTTTATATTCTTGAAGTTTTCCCTTTATGGTGGGATTTGGAGTCCCTTTCTGAGACGCAGATGTTCATTCGCATCTGAAGACAGTTAGGAAAGACGCTTCTCGGTGTGTTCTCAAGTAAGACAGTTGTCAGCTTGTATCTTGGTAACAGCAATAAATACAACCTCCTGCAATGAACCCACTGTGTCCACAGTGTGGAAGCATTTGCTGAGGTTGTTCAGAGAATATCCAGATCACTGCAGTGTATAAGCAGCAAAGTTCTCACAACTTACGTATAGACTAGATCCATGCTACACTGCCCCTTATCTTGCTCTTAACATATGGTTGGTGTTAT